>CAMZMU010000096.1:11538682-11864400 GCA_947311845.1 Poa pratensis | reverse complement strand
TGAGGTAAAGACATGTAAGGTTAAGGCAGTAAGCTGTCCGAGGGAACGATTGAGCAAGGACGCAGGAGGCGTCATCCGACGTAAGGTGTACGGAGGTATACTTTCCGAGGTATATCCTCCGAGGTATCAACCTCGGGGCAGTCAGCTAGCTACCACAGGAATAAGATATTCTCACCGAGGTATATGATCAGGAGTGTTATCCGAGGTTGGCAGCAAGGATCGAGGCATGTCAGAGAGGTCACGGGTGCCGCAGAGCTCGTAGCCCGAGGCTTCAGAGGACGGCGAGGTCCGTCCACGGGATTCCCGGAAGCTCGGGGGCCTAGGAGCTGACTCGGCTTTCGGGAAAGGTCTACAGGCTAGACCTCGGCAGGCTACTGAAGTATGACCAGAAGAGGAAAGCTAGGCCTGGCTGGCCTGACAGTCCGGCCGTTGGGCTGGCAGGAGGCAGAGGCTTGTCTTCTACCTTTTGGCCATGCCATTGTCAGTTGTAGGCAGGGGTAAAAATGTACTTCGGCCTGTGTATATATGCGGCTTCTCTACCTCCAGAGGGAGGGAGACACAAACCCTAGCTCATTTCCCCCTTCGTAGTTTCACCTTCTACCTCGAGCTCTCACTTTGGTAGCAACATACAGCTCGAGGAGCACCTTGTACCTGAGAACCACACTGATATATTGAGAGAGGCAAGGCAGGAGTAGGGGTTTTACTTCCTCACGAAGGCCCCGAACCTGGGTACATCGTGGTGTCTTTTGTGTTCTTGGCTTTCTTGGTTTCTTGTTCATGTTCTTGTGGTTTCTTGCATGTTCTTGCTTGTGCACGTCTTGAGTGCATAAACCCTCCCCGGATTCCCCCAACGACCGTTCGGCCCCAACTAAGCCATACCCATGGCATCTGCCGTGATCCCACCACGACAGTTGGCGCCCACCGTGGGGCAGATTGAGGCGTTGGGTGGAGTTTCCATCCGGACGGGCTCCTCTGGGTGTGTTCTTTCTGGCCTTGTTACCAAGATTGGCGAGTTCGCCTTTGTGAGCGACAATGCGGGGTGCTTCGCCGGCAAGCCTTTCCCCACCGATGGCTTCCTCATGATGCTCGGCAGCTTCCCCACTTACGTTGCTGTCGAGGTGGTTCGCGAGTACCCGGAGCAGGTGCTCGTGGACGACGAAACTCCTCTCCTGGCGGCTTTGTCGGCGGTCGTGTCACTCGCCCTCCGAGGTGTGTGGAGGTGATGATGGCTGGTACCAGGCCTGCAGCTAGCAAGGCAGATGCTGGCAAGGTCGCGCTAGCCGAGGTGGAGGCGACGCCAACCGCGCTGCCTGAGAAATCAGGTCGGACGGCGAAGTTTCCGTACGAGAAACCTAGTCAGAATGAGCAGTTGGGCATGCCAAGGGAAGAAGTTCCCTTAGAAGCTATCGTTGATAGGTTAGCTCGGCCACTCGCAGTAGAGGCAAGTGTGGAGCATACGGTGGCCGGGTTAGAGGCAGAGCGCCAGAGGGTGCTGAGAGAAGCTCGGTTGCTGGCCGAGGCTAAGCAGCAGTTCGATATGGAGCAGAAGGAGTACAATGCTGCACATGGTATAGAGGATGGTTTTACTCCGGTTGTGCGGCGTAAGAAAGCTGCTCTGCTCAACCGAGGCAAGGACCTCTATGGGGAGATGGCTAGGGCTGCAGTCTCGGGCTCGAGTAAGGCAACAAGTAGCAGGTCGGCTACTGGTAGGCCGGTGTATAGTTCACCAGCTAAGAACCTTAGAGCAGCCGAAGCAGTAAGGGCCGGGCTATCGGAGTTGACCGGAGATGCATGGGCGTGAGCAGCAGAAGCGGCTCAATGAGTTAGTGCATGTGGCCAGCAAGCAAAATGAAGCCCTCCGCAAGGCCGGGCTTGGCGGTTCGCAGGCGGTCCATTCGTTAGGCCAGTTAGCCAGGGGTCCAAGGGGCAAGCCTCGTCTCCACACGTCGGAGGAGCCGATCGTGCCCGGAGTGTCACTTCAGGTCGGAACAAGGAGATGCAGCTGCAAGTGTACGATCCGGTGTTAGCTGGGAAGCAAAAGGTCGGCAACGCTAGCCGAGCCAATGGAGACCCCGGCCCAGGTGATGCAAGCCGAGCTAAGGGCCGTTCAGCTCAGGAAATCAGAACGGTGGGCAAGCAGCGTCGGCTGGCCGAGGTAAACCACCTCAGCCCCCGAGGCATCAGCAGCAACCCCGGCCGCAGGAGCAGTATCAGCAAGAGCCGGAGTATGTTCCGCAGCCGAAGAACGTCGGTCGAGGTGGCGACCGATATGATGATGGAAATTCAGCCATGGAGCGGGCTGGATTCTATAGAGTGGATGGTGCATTGGGAGACGTATCGGAGCTCGGACGTTGCCTACAGGTGATGCGCGCTACAAGCTAGATCGGATTTACATGTCCGAGAGGTTGGAGGAGGAAGGCCCTCCTGGTCCGGCGTGTTTTGGACCTCGGATCATGAAGGAACCACCTCCACCGGTGTCTCAGTTTCAGTTGGGTCGGAGTACCAGGCCGTACAATGGGAGCACCAAGCCGCAAGATTGGCTAGCTGATTATGTTTCAGCAGTATACATTGCGGGGGGCAATCGCCGATGGGCGGTCCGGTATCTCCCGCACATGTTGGAAGGTCCTGCTCGGATCTGGCTGAACAATCTGCCGGAGAATAGCATCGATTGCTGGCTGGATTTAGAGGAGGCATTCAATAGCAACTTCGCCAGCACTTACAGGAGGCCAAACCGACCTCAGCTTTTGCAGGCGTGCAAGCAGGAGGACAATGAGACTGACCGAGAATTCTTGACTCGGTGGAGCAATGTTCGGAACTCCTGTGAGGGAGTTATCGAAGCACAGGCTATAGCGTGGTTTGCTGATGGATGTCGGTATGGTAGCATGTTGTGGCAGAGGCTCCAGAGATATGCCAAAGACTCTGGCCGAGACGATTCGGATAGCTGATTCCTATGCCCTTGGCGATCCGCAGCCTCTGCTGGATGGGAATGCCCGGAACAGGAGGAATCCGATGAACAACCGCAACAACGGACCGAGGTTTGATAACCGTCAAGAGTTCGGGCAGAAGAGGAGAGAACCAGATTTCCAAGTCAATGCTGTAAACCCAAGTCAGTCCGGACCTGGAGGCGCCCAGACCGAAGACTGAGGGTCAGGCGTGGACTCCGAACCAGAACCAGAATCAGGGAGGTGGTGCGAAGCAGTGGCAGGAGGCCGGACCACCTGTGACTTACGAGTCATTGGTGAATGGACCATGTATCTATCATGGCAGGAATGGCAGAACACCCAACCATACCACTCTGCAGTGTAGTTTTCATCACCGAACCGCTGCAGAAGGGGCGAAAGCTGGGGCAAACCGGAGTGGGCCACCGAACCAATGGCGTAGACCTCAATATCCGAACACGCAGCAGCAGCATAAGCCGACCATAGCGGCGCAGAATCAGAGCTTAACCGGAGCAAATTCAACCCCGGTGCATGCGGCCCAAAATCAGAAGACGGTGCAGGCGAAACCGGTGAATGCAGTGAGTGCCCAGGGCAACAACAACAACGGTGGTGCCGGCCAAAGCCAAACGTGGTCCTTTGAGAATCAGAGGTATGAGAACCCCGGTAACGATTATAGGGAAGTACATCAGAGCTACGTGGTGTTTGTGACTGAGTCAACTGATAAGAAGAGTATGCTGAGGCGTGCCAAGGAGGTGAATGCAGTATCTCCGGCGGTGGTGAAATACATGAACTGGTCCGAGCAAGAGATCACTTGGAGCAGGCAAGATACACCTCGGATCATGCCGAGCCCTGGAAACTATGCACTGGTGGTGGATCCGACGTTTTGTGGGCCGACCAACAATGTGAGATTCACCCGAGTCTTGGTGGACAATGGGAGTGCCATAAATATCATGTACCGAGACACAATGGTCAAGCTGGGATACTCACCGAACCAGTTGCAGCCTAGCAGCTGTACATTTCACGGTATTGTGCCCGGGGTCTCTTGTGCACCTATGGGAAAGATTTGGGTCGACGTGGGTTTTGGTACCCGAGATAACAGCCGAGTTGAAAGTCTTGAGTTCGAGGTTGTGGACTTGCAGAGCCCTTACCATGCCTTGCTGGGAAGGCCAGCCTTGGCCAAGTTCATGATCTCCACTCATGTGGCTTACCTAAAGATGAAAATGCCGGGGCCCAAGGGAATAATAACCATTTCTGGTGACTACAAGAAGGCTATGCAATGTGCCTCGGCGGGATCCAGTTTAGCCGAGTCCTTGGTGATCGCGGCGGAGAAGAAGCAACTTCAGAAGGTGGTGGCAATGGCGCAGTCTACTCAGCTCGGCATGTCCGGACTAATTACTCCGGACATGAGCGCTTCATTCGAGGTGCCCAAGGAGACCAAGAAAATCCCGCTGGACTCGGAGAACCCGGAGCGTTTCGCCATCATTGGTACTGGCATGGACGAGAAATAGGAAAGCGCGCTCTGTCACTTCCTCCGTGAGAATCGGGACATTTTTGCATGGTCGGCTAAAGACCTGCCAGGTGTTCCGAGGGAGTTGGCAGAGCACTCTTTGTTTGTTCGGCCAGAGGTGAAACCAGTGCGTCAACCGACGCGGCGGCTCTCAGATGACCGAAGAAAGGTGGTACTCGAAGAACTGGCGAAGTTACTGGCTGCAGGCTTCATCATGGAGTGCTGCATCCGGACTGGATATCTAATCCAGTCCTCGTGGAGAAAAAGAAGGACGAACCGGCGGTAGTCAAGGTGTGGCGCATGTGCATTGACTTCACCAACCTGAACAAGGCGTGCCCGAAGGATCCCTTTCCTTTACCTCGGATTGATCAAGTGATCGATTCTACGGCTGGATGTGAGCTGTTGTCTTTTATTGATGCATATTCTGGTTTTCACCAGATCCCCTGAACACTGATGATCAAATAAAGACTGCCTTTATTACCCCGTACGGGGCGTATTGCTATCGTGTCATGTGTTTCGGTTTGAGAAATGCCGGGGCAACTTATCAAAGGTGTATGCAGAAGTGCTTACATTCTCAAATGGGCAAGAATGTGCAAGTGTATGTCGATGACATTGTTATCAAAACTAAAAAGAAGCATACTCTCATCGAAGACCTCGAAGAGACATTTGCAAATTTAAGAAAGTATCGGTTGAAACTTAACCCGGACAAGTGCACCTTTGGTGTCCCGGCTGGAAAATTGCTCGGTTTCCTCGTATCGAGCCGAGGTATAGAAGTTAACCCGGCTAAGATCCGAGCTATCGAAAGAATGAAGTTGCCGAACTGTTTAAAAGATGTGCAGAAGTTCACGGGATGCCTTGCATCTTTAAGTCGGTTTGTAAGTCGGCTAGGAGAAAAAGCCTTACCATTGTATCAACTTATGAAGAAAAGTACCAGTTTCACTTGGACCCCGCAGGCGGACGCGGCGTTCAATGAGCTGAAGAAGATGTTGTCCACTGCTCCGGTGTTGGCATCCCCTTTGCAGAATGAACCGATGTTGATATACATTGCGGCTACAAACCGGGTCGTAAGTGTTGCAGTGGTGGTGGAGCGAGACGAAGGAGGCAAATCGGTGCAGAGACCAATCTACTACCTGAGCGAGGTGATATCCACGTCGAAGCAAAACTACCCCCACTACCAGAAGATGACGTACGGAGTATACCTGGCGGTTAAGAAACTGAAGCATTACTTCCAAGAGCATCCCATGACGGTGGTATGTGATGCTCCAATCTCGGAGATCATCGGATGCAAGGACGCAACTGGGCGAGTTGCCAAATGGGCGATCGAGGTATCTCCATACACTCCGCATTATGAAAGGCGAGATGCAATCAAGTCGCAGGCGCTGCCGGACTTTTTATGCGATTGGGCCGAGATGCAATATGAGCCGCCCTTGCCGGACTATAATTATTGGAAGATGCACTTTGATGGGTCCAAGACCAAGGTCGGATTAGGTGCCGGCGTAGTCCTAACCTCGCCGAAGCAAGACCAGTTGAAGTATGTGCTGCAAATCCATTTCTCGGCGTCGAACAACGTGGCGGAGTATGAGGCCCTGATCCATGGGCTCAAGGTGGCAAAGGAGATAGGTGTCCGGCGTATAGAATGCTTCGGCGATTCAGCTTTGGTGGTGCATCAATCCACCGGCACTTGGGATGCGTTGGATGCGAACATGGAGTTGTATCGGTTTCATGTGCAAAAGGTGTCTGGGTTCTTCGAAGGATGTGAGTACAAGCACATACCTCGGGGGGAGAATGAAGCCGCCGACGTATTGTCCAAGCTCGGTTCATCCAAAGAACCGGTGCCACCGGGGATAGCGCTGAACCATTTGAGAACTCCTTCAATCAAGCCCTCGCCTGACTCCGAGTCAATTTTCTTACCGCCAAGTTCGGAGTCTGAGCCTATTCCTATGGAGGTAGACGTCGGATGCGTTTGGCCGGACTCGGGGACTGCTTCGCAGTATCCGAGGACTGATGGAGCTTTTCCTATGGAGATAGATGATGGGAACTTCGGGTCTGACCCGGGGACTTCGCACCAACACTCGGGGACTGGCCGAGCAATGGTGGAGGAAATCATGAAGGAGATCATGGCGACCGAACCAATGGAGATAGATGAGAGGCTTTTTCCTCTGCATCCAGTGCCGGAATGGGCGGAGCAGATCATGAACTTCATAGCCGATGGAAGTTTGCCAAGTGATACAACCGAGGCAAGGAGAATCCAGAGGAGAGCTAAGGGATACACCATCATCAACAAGGAGCTATACAAGAGAAGTGTGACCGAGGTGTTGCAGAGGTGTGTCGAACCAGCTGAAGGCAAGGAGATGCTTTTAGAAATCCACCAAGGAGAATGTGGACATCATTGCAGCACAAGAGCTCTGGTGGCCAAGGTGTTCCGGCACGGGTTCTATTGGCCCACCGCCAATGCCGATGCAGAAGATATAGTTCGGAAATGTGAAGGGTGCCAAAGGTTCGCCAAGCAGCAGCACATGCCAGCTTCGGCGCTCAAGACCATTCCTATCACGTGGCCCTTTGCAGTTTGGTGTCTGGACATGGTGGGAGAATTCAAGCCAGCCCGAGGCAATATGACTCACATACTGGTGATGGTGGACAAATTCACTAAGTGGATCGAGGTGAAGCCAATCCGAAAAGTGGATGGTCATACGGCGGTGACCTTTTTGAAGGAAATAATCCTGAGATACGGATATCCTCATAGTATATTACAGACAACGGCACGAACTTTGCTGTGAGAGTTTGCTCGGTTCTGCATGAGTAAGGGAATTCGACTTGACGTAGCCTCGGTGGCTCACCCACAGGCTAATGGGCAAGTAGAGAGGTCAAATGCATTGGTATTGGCCGGAATCAAAGCTCGGTTGGTAGAACCACTGTTGAAAACACCGGGGTGTTGGATCGATGAGATACCAGCAGTTCTGTGGGGTCTAAGGACCACACCGAACAGATCAACTGGCTATACGCCATTTTTCATGGTCTATGGGGCCGAGGCAATGCTGCCAACCGACATTGAATATGATGCGCCCAGAGTGGCAATGTACACAGAAGCCGAGGCTAAAGAAGCTCGGGAAGATGCTGTAGATTGCTCGAGGAAGCAAGAGAATTGGCCTTATCTCGGTCAGCAATATATCAGGTCTCCGACGTTATCAAAGTCGGCATGTAAAACCCCGAAAGTTTAATGAAGGAGATCTAGTGCTGAGGCTTGTTCAGCGCAGCAAAGGTCGGCACAAGTTGTCACCTCCATGGGAGGGACCATACATTGTGAGCCGAGCTTTGCACAATGATTCGTACTATCTTATAGATGCACAGGAGCCAAGGGGAGATGGGCTGGAGACCCGATTTGGAGCTTCAGCGTCCATGGAATGTAGCTCTACTCCGACCCTTCTACTGTTGAAGGAAGTAATGTATGTACCTCGGCTGATCTTTAAATAAAAACTTCGGCACCTCGAGAGTGAGCTCGGGGACTGCCTCGCTCTTATGATTGCATGTTTCTTTTTGTTTGTACTCTTTCTTCGTTCGTATGCCGAACTATTTTGAACCTCGTCTCAAACTTCAAGTACTGTATGCTATGTAACTAATCTTGTGACTCGACTGACGAACGCCAGCATGGCAGTCAAGAGCAAAGACGAAAGAACATGGGAAACATGAAAATGAACTCGGGGACTCGGTCCAAAAAGACAGTTCGGCATATGTCGTTTACTAACCCCTGTTTTTACTTCTTTTTTATGTCGGATGACTTTGAAACATACCTCGGAATTTACCAAGTACTGTATGCTATGAACAACAATCTTGTGACTCGACTGTCGAACGCCAGAATGGCAGACAAGAGCAAAGAATGCCAAATATAGTAAACACGAAAGTAAACTCGAGCAATCATTCAAAAGGATTCGACATAAAGCTTAGAAAAGCATGGTTCGAATGAGCATGATAGTAATAGAGGTAGCAAAGGAACTACTTAAGTTTGATTACATCTGCGTCCCGGCATACCGGGGATTTAATGAAGTTTTTTGGCCAAGCATAAGTTCAGGTCGAGGCATCAGGAATTACGTCGGCAGCAGCCGATGTAGCAGGGATTTCGTCCGGAGCCGAGGTAGCCTGGGAAGTGCTGGCAACGTCGGCAGTAACCTCGGCACCAGGTTGTGGAGAAGCCTCGGTTTCTGCTTCGCGGGTTTCACCGCCGTCACCTTGCTCGGCCTCGACGTCGGATTCTGTTTCGTATTCCTCGTCTTCTGGCTCGTAATCCTCGGCGTCGGAGTAGGTGTCTCCTTCGCTCAAGTTCTTCGTGGTGGCATATCCAGCAAAGTAGTTGGCCATCTTTTGGCGGCGCGCGACAAGGATCGGGTCGGACGACCAAGGGAGCCTCGCCGGAGAGTGTTCATCTTCTCGAGGTCGATCTTCTCGCACCAAGTCATGATAAACCTGAGAGCGGCATCAGCTCCAGCGCGAGCTGAAGATGAGCGCCACTCTCGCAATCTTCTTTCGGTGTCGCGAAGCTGGGCGGCGAGCTCGGGCGTAGATTTGGGAGCGTCGGCAAGAGGCCATAAGGCTCGGAAAGCAGACGCACCTGCATCAAGAAGTTCCGACCCAATGGTTTTCAAGGGATTGATCCGAGCCTTGATGGCCACGATGTGGTCCTCAACGGTCCAGACGGGGTTCGTCTCCTTACGCCTCTCCCTGTGCCGAGCAGTGATACTGCGGGCCGAGACTTGGGTGTAGGTGAAATGCTCTGCAGAAGGATAGCATGTTAATAATGAAAGAGATGTTGGAGGACAAAGCAAAGCTAAGGGGGCAAGAAACTTACCGTCCATCTCGCGGTTGATAGTTTGCAGCGTCGGGAGAAACTGGTTGACCTGCGCTTGCAGAGCTTCCAAAGCCTCTGTGGCCGAGGTGGCGGGGTCTCGGCTAACTGGAGCGCTTCCTGGTGATCCTTGGCGGCATCCTCCCGAAGTTTCTTCTCTGTTTCGACAACACTGGCCTTTTCCGCCTGCAGCTGCTCTTTTTCAGACGTCCGCAGCTCAGTGATGCGCTTGAGCTCCTTTACCAGACGAGCTACTTCGGCTTTCTCTTGTTGTAGCTTCTCGTCCAAAGAGTTCTTTTCTGCAAGGACGGCCTTGTGCTCGTCGTGGAGTTTCTTGTGGTCAAACAAGAGGGTATGAAAGATATCCGTGCGGACGTTCATAGTATTCTGCAAGGAAGAAAAACATAGCTCGGTTAGAAAGGCTATACCTCGACAAGAGTCTCGGGGACTCGGAGTCAAATCATTGGGAAAATGTTGCCGGGGTATGCCTCGACAGGAGTCTCGGGGTGCTCGTAAGGTAAAATGGTTTGGATACGTCGGATGAAAATGAAAGTTGAGATTCAAGCCAAACAATTTTAACTCCGGCGGAGCGTCAATAGTTTACCTCGAATCTCGGGGACTGGGAATGGTGGATATTAGATGAGATACTGCATGAAAGTAAAGAGAATAGGACTTACGTCGATGTTTTGAGCAGCACGCAGGGCAGCAGTTTGTAGTATATACGCTTCGGCCGCAGGCGCTGTTTCCCGCAGGATGCTCAGCCACCGGAGCAGCTAGGGAGGCCGAGGAGACCTCGTCTGCAGAATTCCAGTCTGCATTGTAGTGTTCCAAGGAGCCGAGGCTCTGGTCACTGTCAGTGCGCAGAGGAGGAAATCCCCACGGTCCGCCCTGCTCGATGCCCCTAACCGAGGCCTCCAAGGCCAAAGCAGCCTCGGAGCTTGAAGCAGGCCGGTTATCCAATATAAGAGATGCCCTCCGAGCATATTCTTCGGCCGGAGGGGCAGTCTCATCAACGGGTGCGGCGAATGGAGGAATTCGGCGTGTCACCGGGGGAGGAGACCTCGGTTGCATCCTTGAAGGAGAAGAGATAGTCAGGGTGCCAGACCCAGATGTTGGTTTGGGGGTGACCTTAGACTTCACCGTCTCTTTCTCTTTCTCCTTGCCCTTCTCCAACGGCAAGGTAGTCTGGCGAACTGGTTTTTGGGGCTGTTGCTTGGGCTGCTGCTTGCTGTTGCTTCTGCTGATGCTTCTGCTGTTGCTGCTGTTGGTTGCGGGCAGTCTGGCTGCGGGGGGAGAGTCGAGGCTCCGGCAAGGCGGTAGCCGGAGTTCTGGCGCGATTGGTCCCCGCATCCGTTTGAGGACGCGGAGAAGTCTGACCTCGGGTGGGGGCAGATTTCCCCAAGGCCGGGCCAGACCTCGGTGGAGGAGATCCGGGGCGAGAGTTCGTCGGGGGTGGTCGTGGCTTCAGAGGCACCAACGGGTGCAGTCATGGAGGATACCTCCTGATCCACGTCTATGGGGTCACTGCAACGAAGGAAGATGGTTAAGTGTTAATACCGAGGTAATATGTTTAAGCAACAAACATTGTTGGCTATAGAAGCAAAGCATTACCCATCCGAGGTAGGAAACCTCTTGCCCCCTCGGGCATGAGGAGGATTTCCGGACTTCTTCAGCCGACGTCTCTTGACCGGAGCCTCAGTGGGTCCGGAGGCTCCAGTGGCGGATGGTTCGGCGGCCGAAGTTGCGGCACCAGCGCGTTTCCGGCTGGTTGCTGGAGTAAAGTTCGGAAGGTGAGGAAGGCAGGAGATAGGTACCGCGTTTATTGGTTCCATGACGAGAAACCCCTCCTCGTCATCCGAAATCTCTTGAACTGAAGCTTGTGCTTGAGGCTTACCCGCGGTGGTGATGCGGGCCGAGGCAATGGGCATATAATCCTCGTTGTCAGGGTCCACGTTGGATGGTGGGTCCTCGACAGGGAGATCCTTGCCGAAGTGGTCCGCAGGATGGACTCCATCCTCGGCGGTCTGGCGGGAGAACAGCTGTATGGCAGACATATGAAAAGGAGTTAGGAAGAAAATTGTCAAGATGAACGTCGGTAGCAAGACCTCGGTGGTAAAGGAGTACGAAGAAAACGTCGGAATAGCGTACCTGTTTCGCTGGCTTGGTCCGGTAGTGGGGTTCCCTTCCCCATGTCCAAGCGTCAGGGATCTTGGACTTGGTGATAGCTCGGACTCGCCGAGCTACCGCGGCGTTGTCCAGTGCAACGTGCGTATGGCGGGTGGGGTCATAAAGACCGCTCATGTGGCAGATCTTGTGAGACCTCGCCTGGAGAGGGGAGACCCTGCGCTTCACGAATGTGCAGGCCAGGTCATCAGCCGTCAGGACTTTCCCGTCGTTTCCGGGGTCCTCCGGGTCCTGCCATTTCGCAATGTACTCATGGATGGACTTGAGTTCGCCGCTGTGAGGGGGAGTGTAGTCCCAGTTGAGCTGTTCTGTAGGAGGGCTGAGGTTAAACGCCGGCAGGTTGAGGAGGTCCTCTTCGCCGGAGTTCTTCACGTAAAACCACGTCCGGAGCCACTTGCGAACGGTGTCCGGAGTAGTGATACGTGGGAAGATGGAGTTTCGGCGAGGAGCTACGGTGGCAGCTCCGCAGGCGGTTAATTGCTTGGGCAGATCCTTGTTCTTTGGATCCGGGATCACTTGCCGCTTGAGTTGGAAGTAGCGAGAAAAGAGGTCTACCGTGGCTTTGAGGCCGAGGTATCCCTCAGAGAAGGAAACGATGCAGGAGAGAGTGGTGATGGCGTTGGCGGGGAGGTGATGAACCTGGAGTCCGAACTTGTCGAGGAAGCTCCGGAAGAAATCACTAACGGGCAGTCCGAAGCCGCGCTGGAAGTGCGCGACGAAGACCACCCGTTCCCCTTCCTTGACTTGAGGCTCGAGTTCGCCCTCTGGCAGGCGACTCTACCCCGGCGGGAATCCGCCGAGTGCCCTGAGCCACTGGATTTCGTCCGGAGTTACATCCGAACCTTCCCAGCCGGCTCGTTCTCCGACCTCCAGTTCGAGGTCTGGAACCTCGGTTTGTTCCGAAGTCTCAGGAGGAGACATCTCGGCAGAATCAATCTGCAGAGAATGCACAGAAGTTTAGCAAAGGAAAAAGTAAATCTGGAATCTAAGGCTATATCTGGCTAACTCAGGAGGAGTTGGACGGCTATCTAATGTACATAGAGGCACATATATGCTAGGCGAACGTCTGTCCGAGGTATGAAACTCATTTCTACCCAAAAAAGTATGCGAGTAAGATCTACCGGAGGAGGTAAATAGAATTTTATTCAAGAACATATGAAGAACCAAAGCGCGAAGAGGAAGAAACCTAGGGCAATGCCTAGGGTATCAAGAAAGGGAGTACATACCGTGAAAACGAGGTGCTGAAGGGCGGCGCCGGTGACGCGGTCGCAGCGGCGACGAAGGAGCTGCTCGTCGGCGGCGGCTGGAACGCGTTTCTTCTCAACCGGAAGCGGCGGCGCTGGTTGCGATGGAGGCGAGACGGCGAGTGAATGAGGAAGAAGAGGGAAGCACTGCCCGGGCCCTATTTATAACCGCGGGCGGTAACTGCGCACTACCGCGCGGTTATCGGAGCGGCGAGTGGGATCGTTTGTGCACAATGGCCCACGTGGCACGAAGATAGCGGTGGGCGAGCAGGCCACAGGATCGGTTGCAGGAGGCAAACCGTCGTGCGGCGCGGTTACTGGAGCGCGAAGCGGCGCAAGCGGGAAACCTCCGCTGACGTGGGCCGCGTGGTGGAAAGCACTCGAGTGCTTTGACTATCGTGGACCAGGAAGTGACGGATGGGACACGTGAACAGTGTTCTCTGACCGAAGTCAGTAAGGATGCAGAAATCGAGGGGTTGACGTCCGAGATCTCGGCGGATACTTCGGAAAAGCAGCATGGCCCGAGGAACAGACCGATGGATTTCTCGGAGTATTGGTTCGGTAACCTGCAAAACATTGTAGCGCATGTGGTTTCGGGTTGAACCTGATGCGGCCTTTCATCCGAGGCTGCGAGACCACATCAGCTTCGGGGACTACTGTCGGGGGGTTACCCCCGGGTAGGGTAATGATGAGGTAAAGACATGTAAGGTTAAGGCAGTAAGCTGTCCGAGGGAACGATTGAGCAAGGACGCAGGAGGCGTCATCCGACGTAAGGTGTACGTCCGAGGTATACTTTCCGAGGTATATCCTCCGAGGTATCAACCTCGGGGCAGTCAGCTAGCTACCACAGGAATAAGATATTCTCACCGAGGTATATGATCAGGAGTGTTATCCGAGGTTGGCAGCAAGGATCGAGGCATGTCAGAGAGGTCACGGGTGCCGCAGAGCTCGTAGCCCGAGGCTTCAGAGGACGGCGAGGTCCGTCCACGGGATTCCCGGAAGCTCGGGGGCCTAGGAGCTGACTGGCCATTTCGGGAAAGGTCTACAGGCTAGACCTCGGCAGGCTACTGAAGTATGACCGAAGAGGAAAGCTAGGCCTGGCTGGCCTGACAGTCCGGCCGTTGGGCTGGCAGGAGGCAGAGGCTTGTCTTCTACCTTTTGGCCATGCCATTGTCAGTTGTAGGCAGGGGTAAAAATGTACTTCGGCCTGTGTATATATGCGGCTTCTCTACCTCCAGAGGGAGGGGGAACAAACCCTAGCTCATTTCCCCCTTCGTAGTTTCACCTTCTACTCGAGCTCTCACTTTGGTAGCAACATACAGCTCGAGGAGCACCTTGTACTTGAGAACCACACTGATATATTGAGAGAGGCAAGGCAGGAGTAGGGGTTTTACTTCCTCACGAAGGCCCCGAACCTGGGTACATCGTGGTGTCTTTTGTGTTCTTGGCTTTCTTGGTTTCTTGTTCATGTTCTTGTGGTTTCTTGCATGTTCTTGCTTGTGCACGTCTTGAGTGCATAAACCCTCCCGGATTCCCCCAACGACCGTTCGGCCCCAACTAAGCCATACCCATGGCATCTGCCGTGATCCCACCACGACACCCATGATCAGGAAACCTTGATCATCTGTTACACAACGAACTAGTCAAGTAGAGGCTACTAGGGACCTGGTTGTTTCTATACCACACGTGTATTATGTTTCCGAGTAATACAGTTATAGCATGGTATTAAAACGTATTATGAACAATAAGAGATATGACAAATAAAATCACTTTATTAATTGCCTCTAGGGCATATCTCCAACAGTCTCCCACTTGCACTAGAGTACAAATTAATCTAGTTTACAACTTGGTAAAAGCTTGACACCAATAGCATTGCGGTGTTCTTCATGCTTGTCTCGTGGAAGAGGTTTCGTCAACGGATCTGCAACATTCAGGTCCGTGTGTATTTTGCAAATCTTTACATCGCCTCCCTTGACGTACTGTCGTATGACATGGAAGCGTCGGAGAATATGTTTGGCGGTGGAGTGAGACCTTGGTTCCTTCACGTTGGCAATGGCCCCTGTGTTGTCGCAGAAGATAATCACAGGGTCTCGCGCACTGGGGAACACTCCAAGTTCGATGATGAACTTCCTGAGCCAAACAGCTTCATTTGCAGCATCCGTTGCAGCAATATACTCCGATTCCATTGTAGATTGGGCGACTATGGGTTGCTTCCCACTTCTCCAGCTCACAGCGCCTCCGTTCACCTTAAACACATAGCCTGTTTGCGATTTCGAGTCATCGGGATCTGTGCAGAAACTTGCATCAACGTAACCTGTTACGCCAAGTTCCTCTTCACAGCCTCCATAAACAAGAAACATGTCCTTGGTATACTTAAGATACTTCAGTATGTTCTTAACAGCTATCCAATGATCCTTGCCAGGATTACTCTGGAATCGACTCGTCAGACTAAGAGCCAATGCCACATCGGGTCGTGTACTTAACATGGCATACATGATCGATCCTATAGCCGAAGCATATCGAGTGCCATCCACCTCAGCTTTTCAAGAGCCGTCCGTGGACACTGAGCCATGCTCAATGTTTTTCCCTTGACAACTGGCACAAGACCCTTCTTTGCCAAATGCATATTGAACTTCTTCAATATCTTATCAAGGTAAGTACTTTGACATAACGCTAGTAGGCGCCTGGGTCTATCACGATAGATCTTAATGCCTAATACGTATGCAGCTTCTCCTAAGTCCTTCATTGAAAATTTACTGTTTAAATATTCCTTCACGCTTTTCAGAAGTTCCACATCATTCCCAATTAGTAATATATCATCCACATATAGAACTAGGAATGCAACTGAGCTCCCACTCATTTTCTTATAAATGCAGGTCTCTTCCAATTTTGGACAAATCCAAAACCTTTGATCACCTCATCAAAGCGAAGATTCCAGCTCCGAGATGCCTGCTTCAGTCCATAAATGGAACGCTGAAGTTTGCATACCTTGCCAACATTTCCTGGACTGACAAAACCTTCAGGTTGTACCATATACAACTCTTCCTCAATGTTGCCATTTAGGAACGCTGTTTTGACATCCATCTGCCATATCTCATAATCATGATATGCAGCTGTTGCTAGCAAAACCCGAATAGACTTTAGCATCGCTACCGGTGAAAACGTTTCATCGTAGTCAATTCCATGAACTTGTCGGAAACCTTTTGCGACAAGCCGAGCCTTATAGACGGTCACATTACCGTCAGCATCAGTCTTCTTCTTAAAGATCCATTTATTCTCGACGGCCTTGCGCCCTTCGGGAATCTCCACCAAAGTCCATACTTTGTTGTCATACATGGATTCTATTTCGGATTTCATGGCCTCAAGCCATTTCTCGGACTCGGGTCCTTCCATCGCCTCTTTGTAATTTGTAGGTTCGTCTTGTTCAATTAACATGACGGTGCAAACAAGATTACCGTACCACTCAGGAGAAGTACGGGTTCTTCCAGACCTACGAGGTACAATAGCCTCCTCGACATTTTCTCCCACTTCATCTGTTATGAAGGACGGTTCAGGAACTGTTTCCGTTGCGCCACTCGGTATTTCGAGTTCAGGATCAACTATCTCGTCGAGGTCTATTTTCCTCCCACTTACTCCTTTAGCGAGAAACTCCTTCTCGAGAAAGGTGCCGTTTCTAGCGACAAACGTTTTGCCCTCGGCTTGGTGGTAGAAGGTGTACCCTATGGTTTCCCGTGGATACCCTACAAAGACGACCTTTTCCGATTTTGGTTCTAGTTTGTCAGGCTGCAATTTCTTGACATAAGCCTCACAACCCCAAACTTTCAGGAACGACAGCTTAGGTTTCGCACCATGCCATACCTCATACGGTGTCGTTTCCACGGATTTAGATGGAGCCCTATTTAAAATGAATGCGGCTGTTTCTAACGCATATCCCCAAAACGATACGGGCAAATCGGTAAGAGACATCATAGACCGTACGCTATCTAATAAAGTACGATTACGTCGCTCGGACACGCCGTTGCGTTGTGGTGTTCCGGCAGGCGTAAGCTGTGGCACAATTCCACAGGCCTTCAGATGTGTGCCAAACTCAAAACTCAAATATTCGCCACCACGATCGGATCGGAGGTGCTTTATTTTCTTGTTAAGTTGATTTTCAACCTCACTTTGAAATTCTTTGAACTTTTCAAAAGTTTCTGACTTGTGTTTCATTAAGTAGATATACCCGTATCTACTCAAGTCATCAGTGAAGGTTACAAAGTAACGATAACCATTGCGCGTTGATGCTCATTGGGCCGCACACATCTGTATGTATAACTCCCAATAATTCCGACGCACGTTCAACGAAACCATTGAACGGTGACCTAGTCATCTTGCCCATGAGGCATGGTTCGCAAGTGTCAAGAGATCCAAAATCTAATGACTCCAAAAGTCCAGCTGAGTGGAGTTTCTTCATGCGCTTTACACCAATATGACCAAGTCGGCAATGCCACATATACATGGCGGTATCATCACTAAGTCTAATCTTTTTGGCATCTATGTTATGGATATGTGTACTACGATCGAGATTCAACAAGAATAAACCATTATTCACAGGAGCATCAACATAAAAGATATCATTCATCGAAATAGCACAACCATTTGATACTGAATTGAATGAATATCCGTCTTGCAACAAGCAAGAACCACTTATAATGTTTACACTCAGAGATGGCACAAAATAACACTTATTTAAAACCAAAACTAATCCCGAAGGTAGATGTAGAGGGAGCGTGCCGACGGCCATCACGTCAACTCTTGATCCATTGCCGACGCGCATCGTCACCTCGTCCTTTGCCAGGCGCCGACTATTCCGCAACTCCACCTGTGAGTTACAAATATGAGCAACAGAGCCGGTATCAAATACCCAGGTATTACTACGGGCGCATGTAAGGTACACATCAATAACATGTATATCAAATATACCTTTATCTCTCCCGACAATCTTGCCGGCCTTCTTGTCTTCCAGGTACTTGGGGCAGTTGCGCTTCCAGTGACCATCTCCCTTGCAGTAGAAGCATTCCACGCCAGGTTTGGGACCAGGTTTGTTAGCCTTGGATTTGGCAACGTGTTTGCCATCCTTCCTAGACTTCCAGTTCTTCCTTCCCTTGCCGCCAGATTTCTTAAAATCGACGGTCTTGTTGACCATCAACAGCGTGTGCTCCTTCTTGATTTCCACCTCAGCAGTCTTGAGCATCACGAACACCTCAGACAGGGACTTAGCCATGCCCTGCATGTTATAGTTCATGACGAAGCCTTTGTAGCTAGGAGGCAACGATTGCAGCACCCTATCAATCGCCAGCTCATCAGGAATCTTGCATTCCAGAGCGTTCAGGCGTTGAACGTAGCCAGACATTTTGACCACGTGCTCGCTCACACTGCTATGCTCTTCCATCTTGGCTGAGAAGAAAAGCTCAGAAGCTTCATACCTCTCAGCCTTAGCCTGCGGCGCAAAGACAGCCTTGAGATCAGAAATTATCTCAAAAGCACTCATCTTCTCAAAGCGCTTTTGCAGGTCGGCTTCCATGGCGTAGAGCATGCCACTCTGGACGAAGGAGGAATCCTCCGACTTGGTCTGATAGACCTTCTTCTCGTCATCGGAGGCGTCGTCTGCAGGAGGGTCACCTAGGGCGGCTTCAATGACGTAAGCCACCTTGTGGGGAGTGAGGAGGATCCTCAGGTTGCGGAACCAGGACATGAAGTTCGACCCATTGGTCTTAAGCTTTTCTTTCTCAAGGAACAGGCCAAGGTTAAAGGTGGGGCGAGACATCTACAATGGAATTTGCAAAACATAAGACGTTTGTTCATAATAAAATATGGGTTCAAGTTTTAGCCAAATTAAAACTACCAGAACTCCCACTCAAGACGAGTATCCCTCTCATCGTCTTAGTGATTACACAATCCCCATCCATTACGCTACCCCCATCGATCAGGCGAATAGCATAACTTCAAAGGTAGACATCGTATATCAATCACATCACCGTATGTGACTCGTGCTTAACCTTTCGGTACTTGTGTTCCGAGGCCATATACTGGTATATGCTAGGCTCGCCATAACACCCTTTGCCGTATTTGCATGTGCAACGTGGCTTACACCCACTGTATGCGAACGAAGAGACGAGTGTAGACGGACGGGATCGAAACCCCAAACGACGTACCCCGTAACGTAGAACTTTATTGGTGGTGCACGACAGAGGGAGAACACTATTATCGGAATTTTGGGAGGGATCATCTTATATTACTACCGCCGTGTAACTAATATATAGACATATATATATATATACACAATATAAGATGCACACAACCTACATAACATCTAATATGAAATGTAATGCGACATGATATGGTCTTCTCCGCGCGGTGGTCTCCTTCGCGCCAACAGTTTATAAACAATTTAATAAACCTACCTTGACCATATCACATTGCCCCTGCAAAATAAAGTTAGACGCTTCTACTTTATCTTTTGCATTTTTTACGTGGCTGCTAGGGCTTCCGCATAAGAACCGTTTCTTACCTACGAAAACAACCACAACAGCGATAAGACAATTGTCTCTATTACACCCCTTTCGGGGCCCTCCATTGTAAATGCGATATCAACTATTGTAGGAGATACAGACACCCGCCAGCCACATATACGGTACAAGCCATATGTCAGGTGTGGAACCAGTCTCGCGTAAGAGTACGCGTAAAGTCGGTCCAGGCCGCTTCATCCCACAATGCCGCGATATAAACAAGTACACGCTAGAGGGTAACAAATGTAGAATCGATGCCCACATTCAACATGTGTTCTAACCGTACAGATATATCTACGCATAGATCGGCTCTGATACCACTGTTGGGAATCGTAGGCAGAAAACAAAAAATTTCCTAGCAACGATAACCATAAACTAGCCAAGATCTATTCTATGCAGATATACTATATGGAAGGAGAACGGAATACATACCCTTGTAGACCGAAAGCGAGATCACGTCCCGCACGAACGTTGACGATGAAGACGACGAGCCGACCTCAAGGTCGTGTAGTGGAAGTAGACAGCTCCCAGCGCCAAACGATGGCGCCTCGCGGTTCCACACACGTACGGTGTGGATGACGACCTCCGGGCTCCAGATCCAGCAGAGCAGCGGAAGTGGTAGAGTGGATCTAGCAGCACGGCGGTGTGCAAACTAAAGAGAGACTTCTCTCCTCGTACGAAGCTCCAGAATCGGAACCCCGTTCAAGGTAGGAGAGAAGGAGAGAGGAATTGGTGTGTTTTCCAAAGGCATAGAGGACCTATATTATAGGAGAAGGGGGGAGACCTTCTCCCTTGGCTTCCCCATGTGGGACTAAACCCCACATGGGGTGCCGCACCAAGGGGGGAGCCGGCTGCCCTAGGTGGGCCCCATTCGGCCCACCTAGGGTGGCTGCCCCATTTTTCTCCTTTTTCTTTTTCTTTTCCTATTGGAATTTTCCCCTAATGGGCCTCTAAGGCCCATTTGCCTTTTAAATTCGAAATTAATTAAATAAAACATGTATTTAATCATTAATAACACTTATTAATATTAGATACATATTACTTAATTCATTCGGACCCCGAAACATATTTCGTGGCCTCCGATCAATCATCGGACAATTACCGGAACACTTCCGGAGCTCCTGAACACTTCCGGAGTTCCTGTTTCTCATTCTCTCTAAATCCAATCTAATCGTCACCCACCCTTAAGTGTGTTACCCCACGGTTCGGGATCACCCCAGACATGATCGAGACTCTCTCTCCGATCAATCGACTAACAGCAGAATCTGGATATCCATGATAGCCCCTGTGTGTCCACGAATGTCTCTTTATTCGTTTGAACCTGTAGACGTCCAGTTTCAATCTCTTGCCTGGTGATACTTAGATTGTCGAGTGTCGTTCTCCGGTATCACATTTTACTGAGCTTGACCTCATCCTTGACAATCTATCTTCTCTCGTCTGTGATGTTACATCCCCGTGACCTAGTCACATGCTTGCATGCTCATTAGATGTAATCTCACCAAGTGGGCCCAGATTATCTATCCTGCTATGCGGATTTGCAATTCCCGCTATTGATTACTCGCCCCGACTACTTCCTTCCAATACCCGAAGGTGTCACCCTTATTGTCGTGCGTATGAGACATGACGTTAGGTGCGATCAGCCGTATCTTTCAGAAGCAGCGACTTGATATAATCTCACGGTCCAAGATCTGAAACTACGTTTCTATATATGTTTTGGGTATGTCCATCAAATCATTCACCCAATGATATGACTCCGTTGTTAACCGGTTAATGCCCATGATCAGGAAACCTTGATCATCTGTTACACAACGAACTAGTCAAGTAGAGGCTACTAGGGATCTGGTTGTTTCTATACCACACGTGTATTATGTTTCCGAGTAATACAGTTATAGCACGGTATTAAAACGTATTATGAACAATAAGAGATATGACAAATAAAATCACTTTATTAATTGCCTCTAGGGCATATCTCCAACACTCTTTTTGTCTTGGGTGTCCGTGTAAAATGTATTCCCATTTATCTCGTACCCTTGGAAAGTCAATATAGTCGAAGATGGTGAATTGGCCAACAAGTATAGCTCTTCTCCAACAATGGTGTTATTAATGAGATGTGTTTGCAACCAACCGCCGAAAGTATCCACGTGTTTTCCTTTAACCAGAAGTCAGTCTCCTCCGGGTATTCAGAGCGTAAAATATCCATGTGTTTCACGATATACGGAGCCACCAATCTGGAATTTTGTAGAACTGTGTAGTGTGCTTGAGTGAAAGAATGCCCGTCCATACTTGTTGTTGCTTTCTTTCCTAGCGTGCCTTTTCCACGCAGTCTCCCCTCATGGCGCGATTGAGGAACACCGATCGGCTTAAGATCAGGAATAAAGTCAACACAAAACTCAATGACTGATGGCCCTTCACGTAGTTACCCCACAACGGCGCCAGAAAACAGTTGCTAGCCCCTTCGCGTGGTACCTGCGTGAAAAGTAAATGGGTTAGGTTGAGACTCCAAGTGCAGAGTGTATGTAGTAGTGGAAGATAGTTTTCCCCACAAGGGGTGACTCGAGGGTTTAATATCGAACTCTCGGGGAACCAGTATTTCAGGTGTTATCTCCTTATCCTTCTCTTGAGAACCTGCAACAAAATAAATTGTTTTGTGCCCTCAACCTCACCAAGTGGTTGTCAAGCACAAGGTGTGAGAATGATAATAAAATAAATATGTAAACAGTAGTAAATATGCAATGATGGTAAAATAAATATGCAAGGATGATGGTAGTAATGATAAATGATATTTTTGGTTTTTTTATGATGAATGCAAGATGTAAAAGTGTTTTTGTATTTTCGGATTTAATAATGGCAGCAAACAAAAGTGGTGATAAAAGTGTTGGAAAGGTGTTTCTTATGATTAAAATGAACTGGGGTTCATGGTTTCACAAATGCACTCTCTCTTGATAACGTGGTAGACAATGGAACACTAAAATTAACATGAAAGATGACAAGACATGGTTTGACAAGTTATTAATAATATGGGCATCACGTCCTAACATAGAGATCTCAAGTATAAGTTGTTCTCTCTCTTATGCTCCACCAAGATGCGAACTAAATCATAACACCTTAATAATTAAGATAAATCAGAGCATAGGAATAAGTTCAATGACATGAAGTTAAAATAAGAACATGCTAGATCTAGTCATGGAGATAGTGGCCAAGGTCACATCCACTCTCCGGTAGCATGGTACTTTTGTTTATCCCTAGTGAGGCAACAAAGTAAGGTAGAAAAACCAAGTGGATCGCAGAACTTTCTCTCACGTTCACTGCACTAGCCACCCCCCTGTTACTCCAAGTAATGCACACGTTCCCCCTCACATGCTCTCATAAACATGCTTGATCATGACAAGTAAATAAGAACGGGGTACATAATATGCATCTACTTTCATAACTGAAACAAAACCATTGCAATCTCAAACATGTATTAACTCATAATAAAGATCCACCACAAAGGAATTACATAGATGACCGTAATCATGTTCAGCAGCTCATATGGTACTAATTAGTGAAGCTCATAGAGAGGAGAGATACATAAGTTACTTCCACAAACCCATAGTCCAGGGGTGGACTACTCCCTCTTCATCATGGTGTCGGTGGAGATGTTGTTGGAGGAGAAGAAGACCACACCGGCAGCGCCCCGCCGGAGTTTTCCCCCTCCAATCTTCAGCTCCAGGTCTCTGTTTCGTGGTTTCTGTGTTTCGGCGGCGCTCTCTTTCGCGAAAGCCCTGGGGGGGGTCTATATATAGTCGTTTTTAGGTCAAGACGAAGCTTCGGGAAGAAAGATCGACGGCAGCGGAGGCCCGAGGGCCAGGATGGGGGACCCCACGCGGTCAGGGAATCTGGCCACGTGGGCCCACCCCTTTCTGCCTTCTGGTCTCCATTTCTTCGATTCCTTTGCGCCTATGTTTCGTTCCTTCCAAAAAAAGTGATCCCCGTAAAGTTTCAGGTCATTTGGACGTCGTTTGGGTCCCTGAAACATCAAAATATAGAAAAAGGGGTTTTCTGACAGCGCAGGGTTAATTCCAGAAAAATGGGGAAATTGTTAATTATCCCCAAAACTCAATATAAATCATGAATATAACCCTTATATGATGCAAATATCATGAAATAACATGTAATAAAATGTAAAGTTCATGTATGCATTTTACATGCATCAATGACCTCCTCTGTTCCATAGCCCTTGGACATGCTTCCTTCTGGCCTAGCACGGTTATGAACGTATTTCTTTAAGACTCCCATGAACCTCTCAAAGGGGAACATGTTGTGTAGATATACAGGACCGAGAATGGAAATCTCTTCGACTAGGTGAACTATGAGGTGCGTCATAATATTGAAGAAGGATGGTGGAAAGTGGAAACACCAACTCGAAGCTGACAAGACATTGGACCACATCCTTCTGTAAACTTGGTAGAGTTGCTGGATCGATTACCTTCTGAGAAATTGCATCGAGGAATGCACATAGCTTCACAATGGGTACTCGAACGTTTTCCGGTAGAAGCCCCCTCAATGCAACCGGAAGTAATTGTGTCATAATCACGTGGCAGTCATGAGACTTTAGGTTTTGGAACTTTTTCTCTGCCATGTTTATTATTCCCTTTATATTCGACGAGTAGCCAGACGGGACCTTGATACTGCTCAGGACTTGAAAAAATATCTCCTTCTCTTCTTTGGTAAGAGCGTAGCTGGCAGTACCTTGATACTTCTCTGGATTCAGGTTGTCTCGTTCGTGCATACGTTGCTGGTCATGCCGTGCATCCGCTGTATCTTTCGTCTTCCCATACATGCCTAAGAAGTTTAGCAGGTTCACGCAAAGATTTTTCGTCACGTGCATCACGTCGATTGCAGAGCGAACCTCTAGGAATTTCCAATAGGGTAGGTCCCAAAATATAGATTTCTTCTTCCACATGGGTACGCGATTGTCAGCGTCATTCGGAACAGATTGTCCGCCAAGACCCTTTCCAAAGATTACTTTTAAATCATTGACCATGTCATATATAACATCACCAGTAGGGAGGGTAGGCTTCGTCCGGTGATCTGCCTCACCTTTGAAATGCTTGTCTTTCTTTCTTACGGGATGCTTGTTTGGAAGAAATCGACGATGCCCCAGGTACACATTCTTGTTACCTAAATATATACTTTCAGTCTCACCTAAACAGTGTGTGCACGCATTGTTTCCCTTGTTTGACTGTCCTGAAATGTTACTAAGAGCAGGCCAATCATTGATGGTTACAAACAGCAACGCTCGTAGGTCAAATTCCTCCTGTTTGTACTCATCCCACACACGTACACCTTCGTCAGACCACAACTGTAAAAGTTCTTCAACTAATGGTCTTAGGTACACATCAATGTCGTTGTCGGGTTGCTTCGGGCCTTGGATAAGCACTGGCATCATAATAAACTTTCGCTTCATGCACAACCAAGGAAGAAGGTTATAGATACATAGAGTCACGGGTCAGGTGTTATGACTGCTGCTCTGCTCCCCAAACGGATTCAAGCCATCTGTACTTAGACCAACCTTAAGTTGCTTGCGTCACCTGCAAAATCCTTGAACTCACTGTCGATGTTTCTCCACTGCGACCCATCTGCGGGGTGTCTCAGCATCTCGTCTTCCTTACGGTCTTCTTTGTGCCATCGCAACAACTTGGCATGCTATTTGTTTCGGAACAAACGTTTCAACCGTGGTATTATAGGAGCATACCACATCACCTTGGCAGGAACCCTCTTCCTGGGGCTCGCCGCCCTCAACATCACCTGGGTCATCTTGCCTGATCTTATACCACAATGCACCGCATATCGGGCATGCATTCAAATTCTCGTACTCCTCACCGCGGTAGAGGATGCAGTCATTGATGCATGCATATATCTTCTGCACCTCTAATCCTAGAGGGCAGACAACCTTCTTTGCTTCGTACGTACTGGGGGCAATACGTTATCCCTTGGAAGCATCTTCTTTATTATTTTCAGCAACTTTTCAAATCCCTTGTCAGATAGTCCATTCTCTGCCTTCCATTGCAGCAATTCTAGGGTGGTACCCAGCTTTTTCTGGCCATCTTCACAATTTGGGTACAACAATTTTTTGTGATCCTCTAACATGCGCTCCAACTTCGACCTCTCGTTTTCACTTCCGCAGTTTATCTGTTCAACAAGAATGACCTGACGAAGATCATCATCGGACTGATCATCAACAATGACCTCATGTTCAACTTCGTCTTCCCCCATTGTAGTACCACCGTGTTCGGAGAACACAGGATAGTTGTCATCATCCTCTTCTTCATTGTCTTCCATTATAACCCTTTTTTCTCCGTGCTTGGTCCAACAGTTATAGCTGGGCATGAAACCGTTCTGAATCAGGTGGACGTGAAGGGTTCTTGAGGAAGGGTAATTCCTCTTATTCCTACAGTCATCACATGGACAAAACATAAAACCATTCTGCTTGTTTGACTCAGCCACACGGAGAAAATTATGCATGCCATTAATGAACTCGGGACAGCATCGGTCACCGTACATCCATTGCCGGCTCATCTGCATTATATAAATATATCAAAAACCATTACACTATAGCTATATCATGAATAGAGATACGTGACCAAATTCATTAATACAAGTTCACCACATTAAAACAAAAGTAGAGTAGTGACCAAATCTAATACATAGTTCTCATAAACATACATTAATTGAAACTAACATACAACTATCTAAAGAATTTAAATCTAACGACAAATGCGATCAAAATCGCAACTAAGGTAATTATTGAACCAACAGCATAATGATACCAAGCCTCTTGACTAATGGCATATTTTCTAATCTTTTAAGCTTCAAGCGCATTGCATTCATCTTGATCTCGTGATCCAAGCGCATTGCCTCCATCTTGATCTCGGGATCATCGACGACGTCGGCAAACTTGAACTCCAATTTCATCTTCTCTTCTAAGCATTGGAGACGAAGATCTTCACTTCTTTTCAATTTTTCTTTCAAATCATTGTTTTCTTTTTCAAAAAACTCGATAATAGGGTCGGTTGGAATTTCGGGTTCAACTACCTCCTAGATAAAAATATATCTATGTCAAGTTGGTCGGCATAATTATCATAAACACGAAATTAAACAAATATATAGTTATAACAAACAATCGTACCATATCCGAATAATAGAGCGGACGAGAGCCGGTGTGGACAGATGTCAAAACCATGACACTATATATAACAAACAATTATACAAATAAGAAAATTATACAAGTAATAATTATGCATCTAAATCATACAACTAAGATTTTTTAAAATAAAAGATAAAAACAAGAGGCTCACCGAGGTGGTGTCGGTGACGGGGCGGCTCGGGCGATCGACGACGGTGAGAAAGGGGACGGGACGACACTATAAAAAAACCACAAATCATACTTTAATTTGAGCTCAAAATGCATATAAAACAAAAGAAATCCCTAACTTAGTCATTTCATCAAACACCTAGCTAGCACTACAAAAATCAAATGAGCTAAACTAGCAATAAAATGAGCTAAACTTGAAATGCCGGAAGAGAGGATGAAGTTCCTAACCCTTGTATAGGTAGGTGCCACCAATCTTGACAAATGTTGGAGAAAAATGGGGTGAACTCGAGCTCGGGAGAGGAAAGAGAGAGCAAAAAATGGAGTTGTGCTCGAGCAGGAAAAATGGAGTTGGGCTCGGGGTGGAAGAAGATATATAGGGGAAACTTTAGTCCCGGTTCGTAATACGAACCGGTACTAAAGGTGGACCTTTAGTACCGGTTCGTATTACGAACCGGGACTAAAGGGTCTTGCCGTGGGGCCCCCCACTGCAGCCGCCTGCCGCAACCCTTTCATCCCGGCTGGGATTACCAACCGGGACAAAAGGCCCTGCACCAACCGGGACGGCTTGCGGCCGGCCGCCTCGCCTCTGGAACTAATGCCCCCTTTGGTCCTGGTTCCTGTCCAACCGGTACAAAAGGGCCGCACCGAAGCCCCTGTTTCTACTAGTGAACAAAAAGAAAATAACCGCAGCTATTGGGTAACTTTTTTCAAATCTTAGGATTTGAAACCGACTTGAACCAATTCGTGGCTAGTGTATCTGACTGTTCGGTTCTATATACTAGTGTTTCTGACAGTTGGGTTATATTCCCTTTGTTCCTAAATATAGGATTTTTTTAGTTTTTTCTTAATTTGTATCTATACGGATATATATAGACATATTTGGTGTGTAGATTCACTCATTTTGTTTCTTATCTAGTCCACATTGGAATCTATAAAACATCTGATATAATGAAACGGAGACTAGTCAAGTCCACGTGGCAGGCCTACTTATCTATGTTTTCCTCTAAGACCACTTTATAGATCTTGCGTGTGTCTCTAGACTGTTAATTTGAGCGACGTAAATTCAAGTTATATATGACAAGAAATATACTATTTGAAATTTAGATTTTATATTTTCTAATGTTATATTTTTGTGTTATAAAACGCACATTAAATTGGTCAAATTGTTGATTTAGGTACATTTGCAGGACCTTTCAACCGGAACAGAGGTAGTACATTGAAATATTTATGCCTAAACGATTGGGATGCAATAGTTGATCACATATTTCTCTTGATCATCCATTGAACCGTTCAAAATATAGAAAATCCAACCTATGACATTGTTATCATTTTGATTTTCTTTGTGTTATTATAATGCTTGAATCATGTATATATGTGAGATGCATTATATGGAACTTGATTATATGCCATGTTATGTATACTGCCCACATGGTAAAAAATTATTTTACGCGACCAATAATATTGTTTCTGCTTACATGTTATCCTTTTTCTATCTATCTAATGTCTATATATGACTAATTTGTGTTCATTTTCAGCACCAAAATCCAAAAACAAAAGCAAAAGCGATCTGAGATTACTGATCGACATATTTTGTCACCCTAGCCAATGGCGCTTAAAGATATACCAAGATCCGTTTGCTATTTCCCTTGATCTACTCCTTTACAATATGATGTGATTGCTTTGAAGGTACGTAGAATAGTTTCCTTCTGGTTGAGTAAACTTCACTGGTATGTACGCACCTCTTCCCTCATTAGTACACCGTACACGCCTCTGTCATCAAGTGATAGTTGCAAGCCCAACAAGGACATGATCCGAAGAAAAATATGGATAGGTTGTAGTCGCATAGACATCCTAGCTTCTTAATCAATATTTCACTTAAATGCACTCATGTGTACATGTGAAGCTCCTCTCGGTCACATTCCATGTCAAGGTAGCTGTTTGTGTTTTAGGCTTTGGCTTGATTAGAAACCAAATGGAGTTTTGGAGAAAAATTAGGGTTATTACTTACTTGTCTCTCAAAGTCGATCGGGGTGGAGTGAAACTATACAAGGGACATAATACTTTATTTTTCGAGTGAGTGCCGGGACATGCAGACTACATGGTAGAAGAACTACATTGTAAATTAACTCATGTGAAAGATTTCCCAAATTATTTTTCACTAAAATACATATATGCACATATGACGATCAAGAGCGAACACCGTGGACATGTGTACCATAGATCCATATATAAAGGTTGACAGGATTCACCCCTGTCCGCAGCGTCCACGTCGCCCTATATTCGCGTCCGTCCGATCGAGCGCATCCGACGGCCAGGGAATCGTCCACGTCGTCGTCCACGCGCGGTACTGTAGCTAGGAACAGTACCGGCGATTTTCTACCAATCAGCGTTCGCCACGTCACCCGGTAGCCCGCCGGTTGCCGCCGGTTTTGCAAAAAAACCCACGGTCACCCACTAATTACATCGCGAACTCCCGTTTTCCCGAAGGAAGGGACCTAAACGCAAATCATCCAATACCCAGGGACCTCCATGCAAAACCGCCACCGCATTCTCCCCTTCTCCTTCTCTCTCCTCGCGCGACCCCGGGGGTCGCCGTCGCCGCCCTTCCGCGCCTCCCCCGCCGGATCGACGCCCACAGCAGCCTCCACCGCCACGTCCTCGCCGTCCTCGCCGCAAATCGGCTTCCGGGACGCCGTGCAGGCCGCGCAATCGCCGCCGTCGTGCGCCAGTTCGCCCGCCGCGTCCGCCCGCCGATGCGACCGCTCCGGCGGCCAAAACACGGCAGCGCCGCCACCTTCTGGTGGCTCGCGCCCGCGCGCGTCGGGACGAGCCCGCACAAGCGTCTCCGCTTGCGCCGGCGCCGCGCCGCCAGGGACGCCAGCCCGCCGTGGTTGCGGTCGTGGCCATTGCTGACGTCACGTCGACGTCAGCAGTGGGCCTGGCCTTTTTTTCCCCTAATTCACCAATAAAAATTCCTATTAATATCTACTTGGAGAAATATAAAAAATACATCAAAATATTCAGGCAAAAAACTAATTACTTACAGCGAAAAAAACATGTTTAGGTATTTCAAATTGGTGAATATTTGGACTAAAAAATAATTCAACTAACTATGTAGATTCAATTTTTAGAAATGCTAACATGATGCACTTCCTCCAATTAGGAATTTTTGTAGAAATGCTAACATTTGTGAACTTAAATTGAACATTTCAAAATTAGTACATATTTAGCCAAGAAAGAAAACAAATATACAATGCTCCTGAAAAAAGTCGGGCTAAATTCATGCTAAATCAAAACTGAATAAATTCCAACATTGACATATTTTCCAAATCCAGGCAAAAATTTAAACGCAAACTTTTCTTTACATTCACTAATTTTGAAATTCGCTCAACTTCTAAACATTTTTATCACACAAGCACGGCATGCTGACTACTGCCTGTATATGATCAAATTTCAAATTTGGATATACAAACTTTCAAATGTATTCTATATATGATCATTTTACAAGTGAAAAAGAAATTGAATCTGATTTTTTTTCTCCAAATTGAACAAATTTCAAAGAACCAAACAACTTCAATCACGATCTTTGCTTGCATTTGAACAATTCCTAAATCTACACACTTTTAAATCATGAACATTTCCATATTTCAACCTTACCGCTGTAACACGACAACCAAATTTGAATATTTCAAAATCTCAGCTGCCTTCCTAACTTAACCTTTTTACGAACGTAAAACAAATCGATTTTATATAACTTTCAAATTGGACTAATTCTCAAAATCTAAACAACTTTCAAATATAATTTATCTTTGCATTCCAACAATTTTCAAATCTACACAATTATAAAATGTTGACACTTTCAAATCCGAATTTTAACATATGAATAATTTCCTACTTTCACCAATTCGCCAAATTTAAGCAACTCACGGATCTAATTTCTTTTTTAGATTTCCACACATTCAAATGTGAACAACTTTTCAACATGGACATTTTCAAATTATAATTTTTTACACCATGATATTTACAAATGTCACATATATATCGACATAAACACAAAAATAAACGCTGACTATTTGTACTATACGATCAAAACTGAAATTTCAATATTTCAGAATTTACGATGGCTTCCAAATTTAACCATTTAATAAATGCAAACCAAATTCAAAATGTGAACACCTTCTCAAATTTAATAATGCCAAAAAATTAACAAATTATGAATGTAGACTGCTCCAGAATTTTGATTCACTCAAATCTGAACAAATTTGAATGTGACCTTTCACAAATTTGAATTCTTTACACCACCATTCTTACAAACATGGCGAATATAACAACATGAACACAACATTTTACGAATGTGAAGAGAATTTAGATCTTAAAATGTTTCCACTTCAACCATTTTTTTAAATCTAAACGTTTCCCAAACATTACCTTTCTTTCGACTACAATAATTTTTAAAATTGAGCAACCTGTAAAATCCATCCATTTTTAAAACGCTACCTTCTTAAGTTCCAATGAACTTAAACAAGTTTACAATGCCACCATTTTTATATTCGAAATAAAAATCACGCGCGCGGCGTTTGCCGCGCCCAGATGTCTAGTAATGCTAACAAGATAGTAGTTCTCACCAACAGTGCTTCCTATAGCTCCCATGAGGTTCCCATCGATCTCCCGTACCTCTTGCGGACTGATTTGCTTCTTTGGCATGAGGCTACATCTCCATCGAAAACCAAATCAGGAAGGATTGTGAGCTCGCCTCGGACAGATATACAAACACACTACCCAAAGTAGCCCGTAGGTCGAATTAATGAACACCGAATTGAATGTTCAGAAAGTGATCTTTCACGACAGCAACGAAGAGAGGAGAGCCGCTTAAGTGAAGCTTCTCTCCACGAAGGTATGCCGTACGCGCGAGTGAATTAGAATCCTTAGGATTTTTGTTTATATGTGATTTGTTTGATACATAGGATATGTCCTTTTTCTTTCCTCTAAAGGCTGCTTTACACATAGATTTTCGTCCGAGTGAAACCTCTTGGAATGTTCCTTTCTGCTTTTTCTATGATGTAATGGAACAAATTTTAGCACAAATTCAATCATCTAAGCATCAGCGGGAATACAAACGTATGCCTCGGTTGGCACCACAGTATTCTCAAAACCGTGAATTCTCCAGTCTCTCATTTGTGTCAAAAAAAAATCTCTAGTCTCTCAAAAGCAAGTTTGGTTTAGAAAAAAAGAGGTCAATACCTCATTTTAAAATAGTGCAAAAATACTACAGTATTATATATTCTACTGTTACAAACTATGGTATTTTTCTTCATGTCAAACACCTCTCAAAGTTTTTCAAATCTATGGTATTTAGAGAAACCACAGTATTGGACAAAAACTCAAAAAATGCTTCGCTGTCAAACGCAGCTGTAATCTCGAATTTCTAGAATCCTGCAGCCTAGGTTTTTTCTTTACAACCGTACCTCCGGTGTTTGTCCTCGTGCGAAGAAAAGCAGAGACAAGCACAGTAAACATGAAAACTAAGCAGATAGTACTTGATTTTGTCCTATGCTACTAGCAATGAAGCGGCAATAATAACAGGGATAGGTTCTGCTCTGTCCAGAAAGCTAAGGTGTGCAGACGAAAATTTCTGGACATCAAGCACGGTCCTGGTTTTAGATTCTGAATTTCACCATCATAGCCCATAAATTGGTTGGGCGGTTCGGACGACCAAAAGACAAACAGGTAACAATCCAAGGAGAAACATGCATGTCTGTCAAATCCTCTTAGCATAACAACCCCGCCCCAAGTAGAGTCTCTCCATTCCCCTCCTCTCCTCACCTGTTTTGAGAGTCCTCCGTCCGTCCCCAGTTCCGGCCTCTCCCGCCGCCGGCGCCTACGCTGGTTGGGGTGGAGATGGAATAGGGTGCCGGCCCGATGTAGATAGTAGTAGTAGTTTTAGAGTTTGTGCCTCCGTGGCGTATGGCTTTATGCCGTCTTCCCTCCCCTGGCGTTCGACGCGGCTGTTCCCGAGCAGCGGCCGCGGTGTGGTGAAGTTTCTCGTCGGCAAGGATCCGTGGTGGATGGGGCCGGCGGGTGGTGGATCTACAAGCGCCTGCTTTAATAAGCTCGATGGGGTGTGCAGCATGGCGGATCTGGTGAGTCTTCTTTGTTCCCTTTGCTGGCTTGGTGCTGGAGAGGGAGGGATGAAGCTTCTAGTCTCCATGTGGTCATGCCGTACTGCCTGCTTTGTGGATCGAGGGATTTGGCGATGGTCTCTTCCCCTGGCCGGCCGAGGTGGCGAGGAGTGGAAGGACCGATGCTGCGTCTCCTCTTCATCAGCAAAGTGTGCAGCTTTTTCCTGTTCCCCTTTGATGAATTTCTTGCGAGCTGTGAGCATGGCCTTCGGTGGCGAAGCCAGCTCGACATCCTGTGCAGGTCGGGGCGAGCCCCCCGCCGATGTTCCATCATCGATGCCAAAATCTTGCCGTGATCGGCGAGTGGCTAATGCGGCGACTATAACTCTTCATCAGCAAAGTGTGCAGCTTTTTCCTGTTCCCCTTTGATGAATTTCTTGCGAGCTGTGAGCATGGCCTTCGGTGGCGAAGCCAGCTCGACATCCTGTGCAGGTCGGGGCGAGCCCCCCGCCGATGTTCCATCATCGATGCCAAATCTTGCCGTGATCGGCGAGTGGCTAATGCGGCGACTATAACGGGATTAAGTTCCCAATCGACTGGTGCAGGTGAATTAGTGGCCTTCTTGTTCCTCTTCGTCATCCTCTGCGACGGCGAGGTCAACGACGGCGGCGGAATTGGAGATGCAGATGCTCCCAGGGACGTGTGCGTTTTTTCTTTCTACCTTGGGGTGTTTTCTGTAAAAGGGGTGACAGTTGGACTGTCTCTGGATGTATCCGGTGTAATCGTTTAATTTTAATCCAGATGCGGTTGTTCAAAAAAAAAAAAATCCTCTTAGCATACGGAAATAACATGAACAACTTGCACGGCACAAACTGAAGATGCGCCGGCAAGTGAAGCAGCAACATCTGAGAAGAAAAACAAGGAAAGGTTCGGTACAACAGAAAGAGTTCTTGTAGTAAAAGAGTCTCGAATAAGCTACCAGCAGGTCCCAGCTACGAAGCAGTACAAAGGGCTAAAAGGACCCGGGCAGATGATGGCAACGATGGATAGGTTGCTACGGATCACCTGCTGTAGAACAATTTTGGTTCTAGATTTTACCCTCCCAGAGGCACTCAGGGGAGGGGCTGCCATTATTGCGATTCTTAACGGATGATGCGGCGTGCGTCAAGAGATCCCGAAGATGAGGCGGTGGCTGGAGGCCCATGGCAGAAGCACGCTCCCAGCGCTGAAGCCGGTTAACACCGATGCATGGGCCGAACTTCATGTCCAGGTCAAACTGCCGCAGCTGCTCCTCTTGCTCACTGAAGTCATCTGCAGCAACATCGCCGTTACATAAAAGAATTATGGTTGCAAAATAGAAGTGCGACATGAGACTCTCAACTGTAAGCATAACAATCTCCTCAGCAATTACCTTTGAGGTCTAAGGATCCGTGAGAAATCAGTGCTGATGTCTGAGAAGGATTTCCGGCCCCAACAGAAGCCCCTCCAGTGTACTGCTGTGTTTTCTTCTTAGAAGATGATGAGGTTTTGGTGGCACCTCCTCTCTTCTTCTGCCGGTAGAAATCTTTCACGCCAGTAGAAGCCATTGTTGTCTATTCTTCAGTTCTACCAGTGTTTCCTGTGAAAATCTACGAATTAGAAATTTGAAATCACTTCTACTCTAGTTTCTGGATTTCATTTGCAATTTGTGTAGTTCATTGCAGGGAGTGCTATGAATTATAACAAGTATGATGCAGATACTGTAACAGCCAAGAAACACATCAGCTGGGAGCCAAGTCCTAAACACCAACAATCTACTTTAGAAGGTATCATTAGCTGATGTTTTTCTGTCTATAAGACTACAAGAATATTAGTGTTTATGCGCTTTGTAGAAGTCATATAATCCATAGATCCACCATAAAATATATTTCACAGTGTATTTCTTCCATATTGTAGATGTTGATTTATTTTGTTTGGAACGGAGGGAGTAGTAGTTAATAACCACAATAAAACTTAGTACGAAGCACATACTGCAAGATCCAGAAACTCAAGAATCAACCTATGCACCTCATTTCTGCCCATAAAGCTGCTAGCTTAAGCGCATACATTCAGCATGGGCCATAAAGAGGAAACCGGCATGAATATAACACATACGTCGATGTAAACATATTAAGACTACCACAAAAATTATACAATCTTTTCATTTAAAGATCTTTATATGTACCCTAAAAGAAATATCCTACAAACCGGGGTACATATCATACTAAGCACTAATTTTAAGACACGGTAAAACATTGAGACAACAATGTGGTAAGTACTTATCAGTTGGCGGTTAAGCGTGTTCTGAGTGAGTTGTTTTGTCAGGATACGTTCCCTGCAGGGCATTTCGCAGGGTTAGGATGTGTCTTTGCTCGTATATAGCCCTCAGAAGAGTGACTTCTCCCGGATAAGGGTTTAGAGCAGTGGCGGAGCTAGGGGGGCCCAGCATGGGCCCTGGCCCCCCTATGGCGTTGTATAAGCTGAAGAAACATGTAATTAAGTCTGGTTTAGACATGTAATTTGGACAAAATTAGGCATGTTGGCCCCCCCCTAATTGAATTTTGTCATGTTTGGCCCCCTTCATCCTTTCATCCTGGCTCCGCCCCTGGTTTAGAGTATAGATAGTGCTAGAGAAAAAGAAGCATATATATCTTGATTCTTGCAGCGCTTCACACCAAAATACATTCTCGTTATGCTCATGCTTAGTAACTGAACCTGAACCAAGAAAAACAGAACTAGTGGTGCTCTAGTAGAGATGTCCTTTGCGTGCTCCTCTATTCTACTGACTACTACACACACCCGTCGGCTTAAGATCCCAAACTTCCGATATTAAAATCTACCAGCATAATGCAAACTCATTTCTTGCACGCGAGGAACAGAGCCGTGCTGTCTCAAATCGGAGTACAAATAACAGGATTGCGACTACCCTCCTAGAAACGGACGCCCTAAAGCCAACTCTAGGCGCTCGCTAATCGGTATACAAATAACCCAATCCGATTCCCAATCCCCGCAGAGACCTAGAACCTCCCTCTCCGATTTTTGTCCAAATCAGGCGGAGGCCGGGCGTGTGCTACGTGCTACGAACGCAGGAAAGCTTGAGACAAAAAATGAGATCAAGAGGACGGCGTACCACGAGAGGCGGCAGCGGCGGCGGCGGAGCCGACGGAGAAGCGAGCGCAGGGTCGGACAACGGCGGCGAGGCAGTAGCGAATCGGTTTTTCCCTTCTTCGCGTTTGACATTTTTTGCATTGTGATAGTATAAAAAACTGTAACGGAGGCCTTCTTAGCTCAGTTTAAAACCCATTAAAAGACTATTGAGCCTGATCGTAGTGGCTTAATGGCCCGGTCTGGAGCAGCCCAATAAAACAAGCAGTACTTTTTTCTTTTTTGCGTTTTTGAAATCTGTTTTTATATCTGAAAATTTTGAAATCTGAATAAATTTCACATCTATACGTTTCTCAAATTTGAATGCTTTTGAATTTAAAAAAATTAAATCTGAACATTTTTCAATTTGAAGATTGTTCAAAATCATAAATTTTAAATCTAGACATTTTTTAAAATTTGAACGCTTTTCAAATTTGAACAAATTTTAAATTTGAACAATTTTGGAATCTGAAAATTATTCAATCTGAACATTTTTTGAATTTGAATTTTTTAAATTTAAATGTTTTCTGAATTAGAACATTTCTTAAGAAAAACAGAAAAGAAACGAAAATTAAAGAAAAAGAAAAAACGAAAAACATAACATTTAAATGTTTTTTGTCTGTACTGCGGTGCAGAGAAAACTGCTGTGCAGGAAAACCTGTTTTTCTGAGTGTCACTATTTGGTGACTTGGCTGGTTGTCTAGCTATGTGTTTGACGACTTTTCTAAGTGTCATTGTTTCGGGATCCCAGCCTAGCCTGGTTTTTACAATTCCTTCCACCCTGTGTAATCCTTTTTTAATTGATCCCATTTGTCCTTGAATTGTTTCGTCACCAATTTCTCTCCTATTTTCTCGAAAAATTTCCTCTCAAGATTCTGCTAACCCTTTTTACTCAAACAACCCCCGTCCCTATTGTTGTCGTTCACTTCTTCCATACAAATCTCGCAAAAAACTCTAGTGCGATATCCATCCCAAATAGCCTTCGACATTGTAAAGTAATATCAAGTTGTAACAAAAAAAAACTACATAACTACTACGGCAGTACCACAACCATAATTTTTACATAACTACCAAGCAAAAACAATTCAAGAACATCATGTAGAAGCAAGCAACATCATCACATAACTACTGGATATATCAGCCAAACAAGCAACATCGTCTCAACATTATCTAACAACAACAGCAATAGTATATGGATCAATGTTACAACAAGCAACATCACGAATTCGACCTCACATTTTACAACACTACCATAGCAAGCATCATCGGGCGGGGACGGAGTCGAGCGGCGAGGAGGCGACGGGTCAGGGACGGAGTCGGGCGGCGACGAGGTGGACTGGAATGGGGGCGGGGACGGGGCCGGAGTCGGGCGGAGGATGGCGGGGGCGAGCAGGGACGTGGCGGCCCAGGCGGCGGTTGATCTGGGACAAACATTCTTACATATTTGTAGTGAACTTTTTTACGTTACCATAACTCATATTGTCATTATATGTCTTTCAATGTTCTATCTTGATAATTCATATTCACGGTATAAGTGAATAGAATAGGTCATCTAAAAACACTCATAATTATTAATCAACGCACATATTTGGCATATTATTATAATATGTATTCGTTTGTGCTAAACTAATTTGGACTACATCCTACTGCAAAATTATTTATTATTTAGTTTAAAATCTTCGCTATAATTCCAAGCGAACCAACATTATACCATTACGTTTTTGTGTGTAGTTTTTCCCACAGTATCAATAAATACATACAAGTTTTATAGAGGGTCGTACAGTCGTGTTTATGAGCATAACAAATAACTATATTCCTTGAGTTCTCTAAAGTAGAATTATATCAAGCTCGGGTGCAACTAGTAAATAGATAATTCTCGAAACATAAAGTATCAACTAGTTTTAAAACAGTTTCTACATATCAACAAGTACGGTGCGACTAAATATATCTTTTCTGTGCAAGAAATATCAAACCTGACGTGGTCTTCGTAGTTCTGGTTCTCGTTCTATGGCCTCGTCCTCTAGTTTGAGAGACAGAAAAGCTGTATGTACTTGGAATGACTGCTTTGACAGCATCCAATGGACCTGTGAACTTCCAAAATGATGTGGTAGGAACCTGATGTTTTCAGCAGGAGGCTTTGCCGGCCCCTCTTGTTCCAAAAAGAAAAATCAAACCTAAATCAGATGGCGGAGCGAGTACGCGGAACACGAGAGAGGAGACGACCAGAACCAATTAATGATCGCACGAGGGATAAAAACTTGGCGGTGGATGCACACACGTAGGCAGATGTGTGGAGCAAGGAACCAGGCTTTGAAATGTCTCGAGGTCAACGTTCGCGGTTCCTGTACGCACGACTCCTCCGATCACCTGCCTTGCGCTCCATACCGTCGACGGGCAAACGCACGCCATATAAATGAAGCCAGAACTCACACACAACCAGCCCGGCCGAAACAGAGTCAAGCAGATAGACATTGAGCTCCATTCTGCATTTCTGCCTCCGACGGAAGCCACGGCTAGCTGAACGGGGCCGCGTATGCGCCGCGCTACCGCCGCAGCGACGAGGAGGATGGCAGCGGCCGTCGTCGAGACGAGGCAGGCATCCACCGCCGCCGTCGACACCGCCGTCGAGGTGGCCCCACGGCGGCCATCTGCAGGGTCGAGGTGGTCCGCGCTGCGCTGGATGCCCACCTCCGCCGACCGCATCGCCACCGCCGAGAAGCGCCTCCTCTCCACACTCAAGTACGCACCCCCTCTCCTGCCCTCTGCAGCTCATTCAACGGCGCTGCGCTCGCGACTCATGAAGTTCCTCCGTAGACACTTCCACGGCGACATCCCTAGAGGTTTTTACCATTCTGACACGTGATGTATCTTTCTGTTTTTCTTTCTTTACAGGACTGGATATTGTTGTGTATTTCCAGAATCATCTAGCACAAGTTTGAGCCACAAGAGGAGAACAATAGCAGTACCTTGATCTTGTGGTGCATCCATGTCTTTTGTGGATGCTCAGATCAACTAGGGATTGAGTTGATTGTGCTTGGTTCTTCCCGGTGTTTCAGTGCAAGCTTGATCGGTAAGCTAGAGGCTAAGGGTGTGAAGAGAAGTGAGAGCCGTCTGCTTCCTTCCATAAAAAGAGCCCCTTATCTTTATAGCACTGCACACCAGAGGAACCAGCACCGTTGGATCAAAATTTGATGTCTCCGATCAAGACAACACATTAGAGCTACTGTAGCACCGCTTACTGTAGCATTTTACTGTAGTGCCGACCTACTGTAGCAGTTTTACTGTGTCTACAGTTTAGACTGTAGATCAAAATATCCAACATTCTCCCCCTTGATCGCTAAACTTTATAAGCCCACTTCTCAATGAAATGGCATATGAGATAAAAGATTATTGCGGTCAGTTATTTAGTACCACAGAAACCCAGTTACTACAATATACCACCTCATCTAAAATTGGGACTTCTTTAACTTAGGAGCTCCATAAACTTTATTCACATTATTCATTAGCTTGATTTCATAATTCTCTTTACATAAACATCATAAACATTACAGACTCATCTTTTGATAAAATTGTACACCAAGACAATAGATTACAACAGTCAATTAAGTACTGCTGAACCAAGTGACTATGGTTCCCATTCAATCTCAAAATGAGCCTTTTGGGGAGATGGTGCTATAATGGTCCCAAAGAGTGCAATTTGTTCTCTTATGAATATGTATACACATAATTATGCGCGCACTTGAAACGAGAACAAAATATGTATTCAGAGTCTTAATTAGTCCCTTAATAATAGGCTGCCACATAAACTTAATGCCGGCAACGTTAGAAGGCAAGCCTGTTTAAATATGGTGCTTAGAACTTAATATCTTATGTAATGCTTATATATATATACCAAGCACCCATTACTTAAACTTACATAAAGTGTTCAACACTTACGCCTTATGCTTACTTATTTGCTGAACATCAAATACTTAATTCATCAAGGCCTTGAATGTTTTGACTCTGGAATCATTCTTTCACAATGTCTTAGGTCTGGCAGGAACCTCTTGACATGCTACTTGAATTGACTGCACTTACATAATATGTCCCGGGATAAATTTCTTAAGATAATCACTTAATCTTAAATTGTTATGGATCAGGGACACAAATCCATATCTTAAAACATAGGGATCGAAACATGCCACAATTTAATTTGCATCTTAATGATGCCCTTAAGAATTTGGGTGAAGCCATTCCACAACATGGCTCCCCCTGCAAGAGTGAAACTTTTGTGGATAGAACTTAAAAGGATTCTCACTCCTTGCAAAATACTTTAAAGATTCACAGCTTGGTGGTCATTATTGTTTCTTGAATGTGAGCATGTAATCCCTTAATGTGATATATTATCACACAATTAATTTAGTGCTTGTTTCAACTAGGCAAAGCTTTTCTTAAGTATTTTTCGGGAGGTCCAAACCCGGACTTATGTCTGCCAAGATATCCCGGATACAAAATCTTTAGGGCACATAATAACTTAAGCATTAGCAACAACGTAAGGAAAAACTTATTGCCCTTGAGGGAGTAAACATAAACTTTAGGGTGAACTTAATACTCCCTTTAATGGACCTATCTCAGTGAGTTTTAACAACATAAGTGTATCACTAAGATGAACTTATCAGTTCCGAGAGAAAACCTCGGATCTTATGCAATATCCCTATTCCTCAAATTAACATAAGATTAATTTATCAAAAAAAAATCTTATTGAACTTATTTCTACTTGAGCTTCGTACCACCGTCAGATGCTTATTGTCTCAAGGACAATTGATCATCATCATTAATTCTTTATTTCATAAAGGATGATTTCCATCTCCAAAATTATAAATTCAGTGATCATGTGCCACTTTTCTCACAAACTCCCAGTCATATCGTTATATCAACAAGTCTTTCGTCAAGACCCATTGCTTAAACTTTAGAGAGACCAATTGGGAAAAAATGGTACATAATCACCTTGACAATCTGGGAGTTAGTAGATGGCTCTACTCATGGTATCCATGATGGAGTTCTTAATTGCCATGCAATATTTGACTGCTCTCTCTTAAATTTCAACATCATACTTCATTTCAGAGTATCATAATTTTATTATCCTCCTTAAGTGATTTAGGAGATCTATTGTAGAGAGCAGAACCAAAAAACTTGTATCTTACTTAAAAAACATGGCACAACCATTTAGCATTGAAAAGGCAATCTAATAATTCTTATTGATAATGATGCCCTTAGGAGATGGAGTCTTTAATAAATCTGACTAAAATGGTACTTAGCTCAAACTTAGGCTTGCTTAATAAAAACAACTTAATATCAAACTTAAATACCTTATTGGTGGAATCTAAAACATACCTGATAAAATATTTCTTCCTAAGTTGAAAATCTTGGAGAAGTTCAATGCTCCCCCTCGAAATGTGGACTGAGCCATAGCTTAACATTTCGACGAACTTCCATAATAAAAATATTCCACCTTTAGTAGAGAAGTCAATAAAATTTGTAGCACGAATCACATTATTGGAATGGAGGATGAAGAACTTAATTTAGGCTAATGGAAATCTTCCAGTAGCTTTAAACATTAGCCTCCCGTCCATCTTTAAAACTTCTCTTTAAAACTTCTTTATTTATGAGGCCATAATAATATTATGCATATAGCATCTTTATTCAAAATGTTTACACACTTTCTTATGGATATAAAATCCTTTGAGCTTAATCATAGTCCACTTTTGTGCTTTATTGTAGATGATATAATAAGGCGAACTCAAAAGCTCCATAATTAAATCATGAGAATTTTTCATGATCAACATAATCTTATAGGATTTTGAGAAGCTTCTTCAAATTACTTCTCCGTTAAATGCCAGAAAACTTTATTATGAAAGAACTAGGAAATTATTTTCCTAGATCCTTACTGGCACACTCCCCCAGATTCTTACTGGGTTTTGCTCCCAATAAACGTTAATAGACAAGAAATCCATTGGATTATCATCAATACTTTAATAATCAAAATTTCTTTAATGAGAGCTCATTATTTTTTTTTTTGCATATTCTTCATTACTTATGACCTCATGAAACAATAATATGTACATAAGCTTAACTCATTTCTCATAAGAAGCATTAAATCAGCCGAAAACATTATGGCTGAATTGAAAAAGATTAGCAATAGGGATAAAATTCATGATCACAAATATTTTATAATGATCATTTAGAACATAATTCCTCATGTAAACATTAATCTTTAGGGAATAACACATGTATCCAATCAACTTTGGTTAGAATGAATTCACGTGTCACAACCTATCCCAAAATAATCATTAAATCTCCAACCAAAATTTCCTTTGGTTCCATCATAATTGGAGATTACTTAGTTAGGGATAACTTAATGATCATAAATGTTGAAAACTTCATGAATAAAACAGAGGCACTTAATAGCAGAAGCGTATTTTAAGACGATTGACGTCTTTTACCTTAATTCCCCGAAGGTACTTAAATATTTGTGGCATATTGCATTATGTCCATGAGCTTTATGCATGAAATCTTCTCCAGATCATAAACTTATTTTGTTGATCTGATCCACATCAGCTTTGGCCAGAAATGGACGAGAACAACAAACTTTTGCAAGCAAGTATTTATTAATCAGCTTTGGCCAGAATAACAAATACATGTCACACTTTATAGCCTTTTAAAACTTCTTTCACCGATCCAGCCCACATCAGCTTTGGCCAGAAATGGACAAGACCGGCAAAATTTTGTGGTCAGATACTCATCAATCAGCTTTGGCCAGAATGATAAGTATCAGCCACACTTATTTAGAATCATGTCTCTGTACACTTCTTTTATTGAACTAGTCTGTGGACCAGAACAACTAAATTTTGTGATCATGTGTTCATCAATCAGCTTTGGCCAGAATGACAAACACAAACCACACTTTATTTAATTAGAGACATTCGATCGAAACAATTTTCTTGAACATGCGTAGCTTAAGGACAAAAACCTTATTGATTGGCACGTAAACATGGCAATCCATGGTTTAATAAAAAAAAAACCATGAAAAAACAACTTTAGATATATTAATGCCCAAAACTTAAGTATAGTTCATACAATAGGCCACTTAATTTGAATCCTCCTCCTTAATTTTTTTTATCACATCATCATAATCCCTTTTCAGGGCAACATAATTTTTCAACACCTTCTTTAGGTGCTTTAGGAGGATCATGAAGGAGAGCACAATTAATATTCAACAAAAAACTAGAGTAATCTCTAGCTTCTCCTTCCATAAAATATAATTGCTATCATTTAATTGCCTTATGCCGTTAATTGTTTCGGCAATAAGAGAAACATTAGATGCTGCACAAAGAATTGGATGCTTTAACAAGCGTAACATTATGAATTTTATTTACTGATCGAACCCAAAACAGCTTTAGCCAGAGATGGGTAAGAATCAATAAAAAAAAATTGTGGTCAAAATAACCACACTTAATTACATCCTCACATAATATACTTCTTTCATTAATCTGATTCGCATCAGCTTTGGCCAAAAACGAACCAGACCAACAAAATATGTCATGGTCAAAATGCCCGCCAATCAACTTTGGTCAGAATGACAAAGCATAAAACCACACTTTATTTGAGGATGCATTAAAATTTATTTCGCAGCGGAAACATTATTCCATAATAATCATAGTGATAAAAATCACCATAATTCATAAATCATAAGCAAACTTAATAATAGACATAATAAAACATGTAAATAACTAAGCATGGCAGATAAAAGCATGACTAATAATAAGCATAATTAAACATGCAGGAAAAATTAGCCCTGAACATTATTTATTTCAGCCCCAAATGTTTTTTTATTCAACACAATCTGCCGAACTGGGCCGAAAACCCAGCCCAGCCAGACTCCCCCTGGTCCCCTCTTGGGCCTTGGCCCATTTAGCGCAGAAGCGTCGCGATCGGTCGGATCCCGATCCGACGGCTGGGAGCGCACGCGTCTGGAACAAGTCCAGCGCATCGCCGCCGCTCCCGTGAAAACCCTAATCCCCTTTCTTTTCCTTCCTCTCCTCTCTGTCTCCCGCACGGCGACGAAGGCGACCTGAGAGTGAACGACGGCGGCGGCGAGCACCACGCGACCAAGGAGGAAGGAGTTGTCGTCGGCGTCGTCCAGGCCCCTTCGCCGGAGCTGCGTGCAGCTTTGGCTAGCGCGCACCTCCGTCGAGTGGCTCTGGGCGGCGCTCTGTGCGAGACGAACGGCGCGCGAGCGGGCGTCCCCGCGTCGGCGTCGACGACCAGCACCGTCCGGCACCGCAGCCAGCTTCCACGACGACACTGCGCGAGGAGAGCAGCAGCCACGGGCCGGTTCAGCGGACGGCAAAGCCGTTCGGGTACGGGCCCGAGCACACCTGCCCATAAGAAGATGGCTCCGACGCCGCCGTGGCCAGCGACGACGACGATGCCCATAAGGTAAACTTCCGCCACCATAATCTTCAAATTAGGGTTAGCGTTCCTTCAATTTGGGGATTTGATGGTTTAGGGTTTCGGAAATTTGGGGAATTCCATTATAAATTGCATCAAGTAAATAAATCCCCACTAAAACATGCTCAACTCGAAAAACCCTAACTTGATAACAGAGGGAAACTTGAGGAATTTCAGTTCTAGGGTTTCAAAATTTGGGAACTTTGCTTAAAAGTTTGCTGGAATGCATCAATCCCACTTAATTTCATCAATTGCAAACCCTAGAACCTTAATTTAATCCATCAGTATTCATTTCTTCAAGATTTAGGGCTAAAAACTTAATAAAGACAGGGCTAAAACATAATTTGATCTTAACCAGGAAGAACATCTAATAGAACAGCAAAACATGCTTGATAGCAGCAACAAAAACTTGCTGTTCTTAAACTTTAGCACTTAAAATTAATAGATCAAGCAAGGATTTGAGCATAGGAGAGCTCAAACTTGAAGCTAGGTGCTCTGATACCATTGTTGTGTATTTCCAGAATCATCTAGCACAAGTTTGAGCCACAAGAGGAGAACAATAGCAGTACCTTGATCTTGTGGTGCATCCATGTCTTCTGTGGATGCTCAGATCAACTAGGGATTGAGTTGATTGTGCTTGGTTCTTCCCGGTGTTTCAGTGCAAGCTTGATCGGTAAGCTAGAGGCTAAGGGTGTGAAGAGAAGTGAGAGCCGTCTGCTTCCTTCCATAAAAAGAGCCCCTTATCTTTATAGCACTGCACACCAGAGGAACCAGCACCGTTGGATCAAAAATTGATGTCTCCGATCAAGACAACACATTAGAGCTACTGTAGCACCGCTTACTGTATCATTTTACTGTAGTGCCGACCTACTGTAGCAGTTTTACTGTGTCTACAGTTTAGACTGTAGATCAAAATATCCAACAGATATGTCCAAGAACAAGTTAACATCGGCCCGGCTCCACCCGGGTCAAAAGCAAGATCATCAAGCGCTGAGCCAAGGTTCATAAACACGGTGACATTCGATAGCAAGGAGGATGCCCCCACCCTTGTCATGATCCATGGTTTTGGTGCTTCACATGGGCTGTTCTTTCGAAACTTTGATGCCCTCGCGAGCCGTTTCAGAGTGATCGCCATTGATCAGCTTGGGTAAGTTATGGGTAAACCAAGAACTAAGCATATTGTTTGCCTACTGTTTCAGAAAGGTGTCATGATTGCCAAACAATGTTGCATATTGATGAAGTTTTGTCTTCCGTTTCGCAGTTGGGGTGGATCAAGTAGACCTGACTTCCGTTGCAGAAGTACTGAAGGTTAGAGCTGATACTTTATTTGTTCTACGACTTTGTAAGATGGTGTTTGATACTTCATTATGCTATTGATGATCCTTAGTTGCTGCTGTTATTTATATTGTGGAGCATGCCATGGTATCGAATTTTATGCCGAAAAATCTCTAATGCTTCCCTTTCTTTAGATTTTTTTATTTTGTAAGCAATTTTTACTAAGAAAACCAACTTATATTTGTTCCATTATATTTGCTTTGTGATTTGGTTCCTGCTACATACTTTTTTTTAGATCGTGCATGACATGTTTCCATTTTTTTCTTTCGGTGACCAGAAACTGAGGCTTGGTTCATAGATTCTTTTGAGGAATGGCGTAAAGAAAAGAACCTCAGTAATTTTATATTGCTTGGTCATTCTTTGGGAGGATATGTGGCTGCAAAGTATGCCTTACAGGTATATTTTAATAATTAACATTTAGCAAGTGAAGCTACTCCAGCGGTGCCTATAATTATACTAAATTATATGCTTATTTCAGCATCCCGAACACGTTCAACACTTGATTTTGGTTGGTCCTGTTGGTTTTTCACCAGAAGCAGATCCTACCCCGAGAGTTTAACCAAGTTGAAAGGCAAGCTAGTGAACCATATTTGGGAGTCCAATTTTACTCCTCAAAGAATTGTGAGGTAAGGCTAGGGCCTCTTCTATTTGTATTTCATGTCACCCATTGATTTTCTACTAACTGAATGCATGCCAATCTATTGGCTGGTGGCTTGTTAAATGTGTTCACTTGTACTTGTTGCATGGAAAAAAAATGCTAACTGCACACAGGAAAATGCATGGCAATTGCAAAGTGCGCACAAAAAATACAACATTACATACTGCATTTAAAACTGATTTCGAGAGAAAAAATGCTCAGTAGCTCATATTGTCTATCCAATTGGCAATTCATTTCACCGATGGCACCATTTGAGGCTTGGTATCGACAAGAGATTCAAAACTAGATCTCACGTGAAAACGGATGGTCAATTGGTTTCATGGTTGGAAAGATACTACATTTTGAATTTTCGATTTTGCAGAAAAACTCAATGATGTCATCATTTTGTTTTGATTCTGCATGCATGCAATGTCAGGAAGTGAATTACTTGCGTCACCCTTGGGTGTTATAGAGCTAGCGTTCATGCAATATTTGAGTCCTTAAATTGTCTAGGTTTCCTAACAATAAGGTGCAGTCCACCAGTTAGCCCCATGTTAACTGATGGAGGTGTTATGTGGCAATCTTGTATGCAAGAAGACGATAGCGCCATGTTATAATTCAGGCTGAACCTGCCAGCATGGTTATGTTAGGCATACGTAAAAACAAAAGTGAAGGCAAGTTCCAAAAGTAAGGTGCACCAGCATTTGTTTTAGAATTGAAAACCAGAAAATTTTACTAGAAAGTAACACGAATTAACCAAAATAAAACACAACCAAGAGATCCATGTAGGCATCATATATTCACTGAAATGACGGTCACAACTGGGGCGAATAATAGAATGGCATGCTTCAGTCAGTTAAAATGAATGAATAGGGTTCATACTTCCAAAAAAGAGAGGTTAATTTGCTCCTTTTAGCAAGTACTCCCTCCGTCCACAAAAAGTTGTCTCAACCTAGTCCAAATTTGTATGTATCTACAAACTAAATCATGTCTAGATACATGCAAATTTAGGATAAGTTGAGACATCTTTTTGTGAACGGAGGGAATAGAAGGGTACAATATTCAAATATAATAGCTTCTCTACAATGTAATGGGATTTTTGCTGCGTTTTTTCTTTAAAACCAAAAAATAATGCGTGTATTTATTCTAAGCTACACGTTAGTACCTTTTGTCCTAACGTCTATTTGTTTTTCTTAAACAGAGGATTGGGCCCTAGTTTAGTTCGGAAATATACCACTTTTAGGTTTGGCTCATCCTCAACATGTGAATTACGAGCAAAACATGAGTCCTCCTTGCTGACAGGTAAGCATTTGTTATTAAATTAAACCAGTAAGTATCTGTCTTAAATGATACTTGGAATTGGAACTTACTGCTGCTTTCTGGTATATGAAGATTACATATACCATACTATAGCTGCCAAAGCCAGTGGAGAGTTGTGCCAAAAATATCTTTTTTACTGTGGACCGTTTACAAGGAAATCTCTTTTGCGAAGGTTAGGTCATCTTCCTGTGCGCTTAGTTTTTCCGATTTTCCCTAATGATCTTTATGGCATGTACATAATTTTTCTCGTTAGTCAATAGTATTTTGTGATACTCTCCTGTCTTTCCAATAGACTACTAGTAGTAGTGAGTATTCATCCTTATTTCAAATACACATAAGGTACTATAACGTAGATACAGTATTTTATCAAAACAAATATGAAAAACTAGATGCAAGGGAATTGTATATGTTGTGTGAATAGCTTTCTGATGTATTCCCACTTCCCTATAACTTACAACAGTGCATCCGACTGGAAAGTGCCTACTACGTTCATATATGGTCAGCATGATTGGACGAATTACCAAGGGGCGCAACAAGCACGCAAGGACATGAAAGTTCCTTGCGAAATCATCAGAGTTCCACATGTTCGTCTTCCTCTACTGCAATATACACACTAATTAGTGCTTCAAGAATGGTACTGACTACAGATTCATCAATGGCTATATATGCCTTCAGAGTTTGAGTCAGCAATCTTCTACGCTTGCCGGGATTTTTTATCTAGAAGTGTGGAGGAGGTTCGCTCGCTTCCTAACGGATTGATATCTGCATGAGGTGTCATGTTGTGCGATGAACATGAGAAAACCTGTACAAAGTTAGAAAACGACCAATGTTACCAATTTGTTTTGGTTTTTTTATGTATGAGTTGTGTATGTGTATTTTTCTACTCCCTCCGTTTTTAAATATAAGATGTTTTAGAATTTGTCCACATTCACATGTACACAAATGTATGTAGACAAGTTTTAGTGTGTTCATTCACTCATTTTAGTATGTATCTAGACAACATGTGACATAGCTAAAACATTTTATTTTAAAAAACGGAGGGAGTATGTGCTTGTGTACATGTAGTAGGAAACATAATAATGTTTTATATGTAAAATATCTCTAGTATATTTTCGGTTGAACACATATGTACTTGTGTTGGTGGCTTGTAGCAAAGCATCTTCATAGTAGTAACTAGCACAAATATTCAGATGTTAGCTCGGGCTAACATTTGTAATCCATCGTTTGTGTGAGTTTAGTGTTGCCATGAGGGTATGGCAGATGTAAGTCATGAAAACTTTGCTGATCTGCCCTGGATCATCCATATATTATCTTAGTAATTTTTTTTATTTCACTATTGTGGTAACTTTTATCAAATACTTGTGAGATCACATAGACGTTAAGGGTATTTGGAGGTAAAAATCATGGAAATTTTTTCCTCTAATGTTCCATGGCTTATATAATCCTTGCATTCTCAAGTTATTTAGCCTTTTAACTGATTAAGTACTATTATGAGGTTTGTAGGCAGACCTGAGGTAATTTTGGACCTATTACATGGTAATATTTTTCCGATCTTCTGGGATGCGTAGTTTAGAAGAACATCATGAAAACCTTTGGGTAAGATTTTGTGTCTGGTGGTTCAAGTGGGCATATCATGACAATATGCTACCGTTTGATGTCTTAGAGCATATCTAGCAGAAACCTTAAAACCGCGAAACCTTAAACGCAATTTACGGTTCGAGTTTTAGGCGTTTCTGCTCACAAAATGTGTGGCACGGAATAGAAACCGTATCTAGAACTGTAAATTTAGATAAATTTGGATTTCGCGGGAACAAACGACGAGTTCATCGTTGATTCTTCGCATACAGTCGAATGCTCGTTGGCATTTTACACAAAAACTACTCTAGGCTAATCAAAACTACTTTGGTCGCCGCCGCCCTAACCCAAAACACAAAATCTGGCTCACTGGAGCTGTGGGCGCGGCGGCGAAGCAGCGGCGGAGGAGCTTCACTCCTCGTCGGAGGAGACGAGGTCGATGACCATGTCCGCCTCCCTCTGCCACTCCGCCTTCTTCTCCGCGGCGGCGCGTGCCTGCTCGAGCCCCTGGCGCAAGAAGATGCCGTTGATCTCCTCGTCATGCAGGAGCTGCGCGGCGTGCTCCCGCCTCCCGCTTGGAGCGCAGCAGCACGACCGCTACGGCGTCCTCGATGGCGTCGTCGGAGACAAAGTCCTCCCGCACACGAGGGAGGTGCCGAAGGCGGCGGCGTCGTAGTCCTCCGGTGGCGTGCTCTTCCTCCACGCACGCATCACCGCCGCGGATGAACTGCTCGCGCCGCCAGAGGAGCTGTCCTCGCCACGGCGGAGGCACTGCTCCCGCTCCCACTTGAGCCGGTCGAACTCCTCCACCTCGCGGTAGAGGAGCGACGATGGTACGTGCCTGTTGAGGTTGGTCCACTGCCGCGCGCTCCGCTTCCTCGCCGCATCGGAGCGGACGACCCTCGCGTGCGCGGCGTTGGAGTAGTCACCGCTGAACCTATCGCCGCTCCGGAGCATTGCAGGCTTCCTCCTCGGCGACATCGTGCGTCACGGGTTCCGTATCTGTAGTGGTGGGTGGTGAATCACTCGTCGGAGGCGGCGGAGGGCTCAGCGGATTGCTCGGCGGCGGCGGTGGAAAAACAAGGGTTTGGAACTGGGAATCCCCCCTCGACCAACATATATAAAGGCTTGCGGGTGAAATTCACGGGCGCCCGTAAACGCTTTATGGGCCGGGCCGTCTTTACGGACTCTGGTCTAGCCGAAAAAACAGCCTCAGCCTATAAAGCCGCCGGAGTTTTACAGTTTTACGCTATTTGTTTCTGCTAGAGATGCTCTTAGGACCAAAGCATGACAAATTTGTGGGTAATATTTTGTGGATGGTGATTTTTAGAGCTAGATCATGTAAACTTGTGCTAATCTACTATGGGTTGGGTGCTTTTACGATCATGGCAACATTTTGCTAACCTATTATGGATGGTGGTTCCACGGGACAGATCATGGCTCTACTTATCGTAATATGCTACGGTTTCGTATATTAAGACCATAGCATACCAAATAGTTTTGGTAATCTTATTTGTGTCTTGTGATTTTATACCTAGAACATGACAGCTTTTTCTAACCTGCCATGGATGGGTATTTTAGGAGCAGAACATGGACACTTTTTATAATCTGCATTTAACTCATTGTTTCTATGAGCGGGTCATGGAAATGGCAAGTTTTCTCCAATAGATTTGATATTTTTACCATAGGAGGGACCTAGCTAAATGAGCACTATGGAAACATTCCAGTAAATTTAGAGATTGTTTGGGTGTGTGGACTTGGTTACACTTCCTATATGATCACAAATGTGTTTGATAGTTTTTGTATGGGGCTTCCACCATCCAAATGCAGTCGATCTAATGTACAATGGTTGCAGATATGAATTTCGGAGGTGTGTAGGTGTAGGCTTTCATTGAGGGTTCAATTATTGCAAAAGGTGTTCGATGCATGAACCATGAGGCTAGACTATTCAACTTGACCCAATATTTTTATCGAATGTAACTATTTGCGTAAAGATCATGTACACAAGTTTCATGATGTTTTTTGGCGAGCTAGAAATATAGTATTAAAATTATGGGCTATTTATGGACATAAATATAATTTTATTTTGCTAATATTGCTGGGTTGTGTCAATATTTTTCATTTATGAAAAAAATATGTGTATATTAGCTTCTGGATTTTTCCGGGAAATTTTCCGGGAGAGGCGTCTCCCGAGCTCATATGCTCCCGCTTCATTAACTTTTTTTTTAAAAATAGTAAAACATTTCAAAAAATTCTGAAAACAATTGAAGAAAAACTTATGCAACTTTTTTACATACTAAAAAGTTTCGGGCTGAAAGCAAATTTGTGTTGCTCTGCGTGAAAAAAAAATCATTGCTCTAAAAACTGCATTTTAAAATTCTATTGTTGTCAGTATTTTTTTCGCACAGAGCATAAAAATGTCATTTTGTCACGAAAAGGCACACGTATGTAGAAAAGTTGTATATGTTAGTCTCCAAAAAGTTTGGAAATTTTCTAAAATGTTTTCTTATTTAAAAAAAAAAATCAAGCAGGAGCATATGAGATTGGATGCCAAAGTGAATTTCCGAAACTTTCCGAGCAAAGAAACGAGGGTTGCTTTGGAAAGGTTAATTTTTGGGGTATGAATTTCAATATTTGGAATTGGGGTATTAGAAGTGAAATTTTGAGAGAATGAGATAAAGAGTGGAAAATATATTTGGTTATCGGGTTTGAAATAAAGGATACCATAAGGCTAACACCATCGGGCAAAAGATCCAAATAATTATGGAGAAATCCAAATAAAAAGATCGCCATCAAACTGAATCTATACTACTATTAAAAGAGCAAACATGTTGGGATACTTTAAATCTGTACCGTTCAAATATCTGATCGACGCTCTAGATCACTCCAATGTTTGACAACTCAAAAATGTCCGATTTTTCCCGTTTTACCCTCCCACCAAATCACATAATACTACTAAATTGCCACCGTACCGGTTTGTTATGATTTGCCACCGTAAAAAACGATGTCACAAATTTTCGTCGTCGTGTCGTCAAGAATCGGCCTGTGAGCGGACTGCACCGGGGAGGGCGAGCGTCGTGAGGTCGAGCATCTCGGATTTGGGAGCAGACCCGCCGGCCAGCGCGGGCCTTCCCAGCGGCGGGGCCCGATCCGTACCGGAGGTTAACGGGGCGACGACCTACGAGGAGATCAGCATCAAGGGCAGCCGGCCTCCATGGCTCCGCTCACTGGCGCGCCTCATCCGGCCATCCGTGCTCGGCGGAGATCAGAGCGCGTACGACCCTGGCCTCTCTTTCCATCCCTGAAAAAAGACCCTCTTTTTCAATTCCCCCGACCGTCAAATCCCAATCCAATTCCGCCGCCGGTCTGTAGCTTCACGTCGCCGCTGGTTACAGTGCCACTCCCTCCGCCTTGTTCTCCATCTGGTTCATTTGATTTGGACTACGCCGTCGCCTTTCTCCATTATTTCAGGTCGTATTACGCGTGTGGTAGTCACCAATGCTGATCCATGGCCGCAGTGAGCAGTGGCAGTCAAGCGTGCCCAGTGCCCGTCCGTGGATGGGAACGGGTCAGGTGCATACGATGTTCTTGAGTTAGGTGGGTTATCATTTGTTGATTCCGCGAAGAGGACGAGGATGATTTAAGGATCTGCGGCCGCACGGCGAGCTGCAGTGCGCGTAGGTGCAGATCAAAGTTGACGCGGTTGGGCACGGCGGCCGGCGAGCTGCAGTGCGCGAGGAGAGGCACGAGCGCGTCTGGTTCGTGGCGGTCTGGACGCTGGTGCTTCGCTGCATTAGTAATCTTGGTTTCTGCTCTGCTATTCGCTAATTCAGAAGCAGAATACTCCATATTCATTAATTCAGAGTATTGAATTGTTCATGTGCACTCGGCCGTCTATGATGTGTTGCTCTATATGTTATGGGAGCTTGACTATAATGTTGTGCGTACTACACCTTCTCTTGCTTGATTGACGCTGGCTCGCCCCGGCACAATCTCGGCCTTGCGGCGGCGGATGATGCTCGACAGCTTCAGAGAGTACTCCCTGAACACAATTCTCAGGTTCTTGGAGCTGATAATTGGTAGTTTGTGATAATTGGTAGTGGGGATTCGATTTCCTTGCTGCGTGTAGTGCCCTGAGCTTCAGCACTCTGAATCACGTCTAATAATCTGAATTTTTTATTTTGACGTGTAGTACGCTGAACTTGAACTTGATGGAATGTATTCAGCGCGTAGCTTTGCACTTTGAATGTCGCTAGCTATGAGAGCGAAAATCTGGGACGGTATTGTTTGTGGTTTCGGTTCAAATTTTGGACATAATTGTTTGTGATTTGAGAGGAAATAAGAAGTAAGCCCTGTGCAATACTAATACACGCGTTTTATATGGGAATTGACTTGACAGGGCACATTTTTATATTACTTAGAACAAAGTCATGTAAATGTGTTGTTCTGTCTCAACTATTTTATCCCGCTTCCCGCAAAAAAAAACTATTTTATCCCGCTGACCTGTAAATAAGATTGACAATGATTTTTGAAAAAAATATACACCAAAATTTGAATGTTGTCTCACAAGTTTGTGGAGATAAACTGCAATTAAATTGTGAAAAACCGGCAATATAGAATCTCATCTTTATCCACATAAATTTCACATATGGATTTATTTTCGTCAGCGTAGGTATAAATTACTACAATCGTAAAACCAACATTATATAGACGTGCGTTGCACGTACTAGTCACAAGAAATCGTAGAAACAAAGGTTAGTGAAAAGAAATATGACCACTATCCCTGGCCTACCCGTCGGCGTCAGCACACGCGCGAGCCGCGGAGAGACTTTCCCGAAGGCGGGCGCGCACACGATCAGGGTCAACGGCCGCCGCTGCTGCTGCTCTTCCTCCTCCTCTGACCTCTCGCTTTGCTTGCGCTCCAGTCCATAGGCGTCGGCACGCAGACGCAAGCCATTACGTAAGGCCACGCACCGCACTGCACAAACGTGCGGTCGGGGCGCCCTCCGCATAAGAACTCTTCCAGATTCCAGAACCAGCACGATCCCCTCCGAAACGAATCGGAACAGAATACACCTCCAGAGTCCAGAGCCGCCGCGGAGGAAATTGCTGCCGTGCAGAGACGTCTGGGAGATCCTCGCATGCGCCGGGCTGCATCCAGCGCCGCAGCGACGACGACGAGGATGGCCGCGGCCGAGGAGGTGAGGCAGGCGTCTGCGGCCGCCACGGCGGCCGAGGCGGCGTCGTCATCGGTGCCGCCGCCCGCGGGGTCCAGGTGGGCGCGGGTGTGGCCCTCCGCGCTGCGCTGGATCCCCACCTCCACCGACCGCATCATCGCCGCCGAGAAGCGCCTGCTCTCCGTACTCAAGTAAGTACCTTTCCCTCCTCCACCCTAGTTTAACCTGTCCCTGAATCCGCTTGAGAAATCAGACTGAACGACCCTAAAGATTGGTGCTTTAGGTTTGGGTGATTACTGGGTGGAGGATTGGCTGGTTCTCTGTCTCCAATCCAGCTCAATTCGTGGCAATTCGTGGTTGAGTTCCTAGCTGTAGCCCAAATTTGGGAATACTGAACTCGTAGGGTTCTGGCCGTCATTCCCTTTGATCACGGGTTGGGAGGGAGGTCAAGGCCGAGTGCTTGCTACAGCTGTGCAGCAGCCGGTCAGTTGTGCTGTGTCGGTGTAGCTAAGGGATATAACCATCTTGCCGAGTACTGATTCTCAAGCCAATCGTGGTCTGAAGGTTACTGGCTTAGCTAAGAGATGATCATCTCAGGATACTTTGTTCACGTTAGCACAACTAAACGTTTAGATTTAGTTAATTTGACTAGTTCGGACATGAATACATGATCGGACGAGCTGCGCGGGTTTTAGTTGTGGATGGGCTATTGCTCTGTTTCTTCATGGAATCAAGGTCATACAGTAATATAACCTGTGCCGTATTTGATGGTGGTTCTTTTTTGGACAAAGCATTGACATTTTCCCATTCTGCATAGGGAAGTCCATGACCGCAGTTGGTTTTGTTCATTTGAGTCTTTTAATAACGTGTAAAGTATGCCATATATTTCTGTTATGACTTATGCAAAGGAGGCATTCAAAACATACTTTCCATTCTGTACTGTAATGCCCCTAAGGGATAATGATATGTTCTTCACTCGAAGATATAGCATTGTATTATGTTGTTGACATGGGACTTCACATTCATGGTTTTGTGCTTAGTTTAGTAGATACTTCAAGTCTCCATTTTCTGTGTTTTAGAAGAGTTCTTTTTGTTGTTCTAGCATGTGATGTATATTTCTATTTTCCTTTACAGAACTGGGTATGTCCAAGAACAAGTTAACATTGGCTCGGCTCCACCTGGGTCAAAAGTAAGATGGTTCGGATCATCAAGTGACGAGCCAAGGTTCATAAATACAGTGACATTTGATAGTAAGGAGAACACTCCCACCCTTGTCATGGTCCATGGTTATGGTGCTTCACAGGGTTTCTTTTTTCGAAACTTTGATGCCCTTGCAAGCCGCTTCCGGGTGATTGCGATTGATCAGCTTGGGTAAGCTCTAAGAAAATTAAAAGACTGGATTGCGACTTATATTCCTCAGCGCAATTTAAGTAATTATGTTTCCATTCCTTTGCTCAATGTTTCTCAAATGTTACTACAGTCGTTGATACCCGCAGAGAAGGGACATTGATCTGAACAATTTTTGTGCATTACAGTATTGGATACGTACGGTACGGGGACACGTTGGGTTCTGGCGTATCGGTGCTTCGTAGATTTACGCAAAGAATGAAAAATGTTTATGTAGGTTTATGTTAGAATTTGAATGTTAGCATAGAGTGTTAGTTAAGATTTAAGAAAAAGAATTAATTGCATCTGCATTTACCTTTTCCCCTATTACTTTTCTCGATTTTATGTGATCTATGAACCTAAACATAGAGAATAAGACCTATATGACATTTGCGGGAAGTACTCGCCTCATCAAAAGATAACGGAAATTAGCCTGACGATACATACATGAAGAGAGTGCCTACTATTACAGAAATGTGTCATGCATCATGCATGATAAACAGTGTTTTATACTGTTCCTTTAGTTACTTTCCACTGCATAGTGTTGAATTTTTCCTTTCCTGTTTTGCAGTTGGGGTGGATCAAGCAGACCTGATTTCACCTGTAAAAGTACTGAAGGTTAGATACAGATAATCTATTTGTTGCGTGACTTCATAAGATACTGTTACATGTTTTATTATGCTGTTGGTGACCTTCAGTTGCCGCTTTTATCGCTGTTTTGAGCATGCCATGGAATCTAATTTCATGGCGAAACATCTCGAAATGCTTCCTTTCTTTTGAATTCTGGGTAATTCTTGAAACAGTTGCTGCTATGAGAAATCCACGTAGATTTGTTCCGTCATATTGCTTTGTGATTTAATTCATGGTCCATACTTTTTTTGAAAAAAATTGAGTAACATGATTATCTTTGCTCTTTGGGCAACTTTCTAAACAGAAACTGAGGCTTGGTTCATAGATTCATTTGAGGAATGGCGCAAAGCAAAAAACCTCAGTAATTTTATATTGCTTGGTCATTCTTTCGGAGGATATGTTGCGGCAAAGTATGCGTTAAAGGTAATATCTATAATACATTTAACAAGTGAAGCTACCAATCCGGTGCGTATGATTGTACTAAGATTTATGTTTTTATTTCAGCATCCTGAACACGTGCAGCACCTGATTTTGGTTGGTTCAGCTGGCTTTTCATCAGAAACAGATCAGAGCTCTGAGTGGTTAACCAAGTTTCGGGCAACATGGAAAGGCATGCTGGCGAACCATCTATGGGAGTCCAATTTTACTCCTCAGAGAATAGTGAGGTACGTCTAGGCTAGTGCTTCTTTTGTTTGTATTGTCATTTTACCTGGAATATAAAAACAAAGCATGGTGGCAATGGAAGCCTTTCTACTTCACAATTAGGTGCAATCCGGCACAGTACTCTACGTACCTTCAAAAGTTGAGCAATCCACCATTTCTGCTTAACTGATCAAACTGTTATGTGGCAATCATTTGTGCCAGCCGTGATTACCATATTAGGCCAAACCTGCCAGTAAGGTTCTGTTACGAAAAGTAAATGAAGTTCCAAAAATAAGCTAGGCTCCTATTTTGCTTTCAAATCAAGCACGGCCAATGAACTCCGAACGTCCAAAGTAACACAATTAACAAAAATAGAAAAAAAATCTTTTTGACGCTTCCATAGACTTCCGCAGAGGCATCATATGCTCTGAATCCGTAATCACAGCTGGACGTTTATAACAGCCACACCATGCTTCAGTCAGTAAAGTGGTTGGAAGGGCTTGATTTCTCCTTCTAGAAAAGTAGATGCATATTGAGTACGATGTTCGAATTTTAGTAGACAGAGCTGCAATGAGGAAGCAATGGGATTTCTGCTTTGATTTTTTTCGTAAAACAATTGAGTTTTTTTAATCTAATCTGCTCTAATACCTTATGTCCTGACATCCATTTTTTTCTTAATCAGAGGATTGGGTCCTTGGGGCCCAGATTTAGTTCGGAAATATACCACGGTTAGGTTTGGTTCACGTTCAACAGGTGAATTATTAACAGAACATGAGTCCAGCTTGCTGACAGGTAAACATTCGTTGCTACGTTACATCAGTAAGTCCATTTTCTTAAATGATGCTTCCAGCTGAACCTTATTTTTGCTTTCTCATGTATGAAGATTACATTTACCACACTTTAGCTGCAAAAGCTAGTGGAGAACTGTGCTTAAAGTATATTTTTTCCTTTGGGGCATTTGCAAGGAAACCTCTTCTGCAGAGGTCAGCTCCTCTCTCTATGTGCTTATTTTCTACAAACTGTTCTTCATAACAGCATGTGGATTAGTTACGGCTCTCATTATTTATTAAGATATAAAGAGAACATATTTTTATCTGTCTACATAGAGCTGTTGGTTGACTTGGTTCTCCTTGTTAGAGTTATAATTATGATGGCCTTTGGCCTTTTGTATCAAGTTGCATATTCATAACATGGTATCATGAGCTAGGCTTTTTTTTTTCTCCCACCACGCACAGGCAACTTGTGCTCTTTTTCGATCTCCTTATGGATTTTGGTCTCCTTTTGTCGTAGATCGCTGTTTGGTTGGTCTCAGTTCCTTTGCAGTTGTCTTCTTTGATCGATGTTGGTACTGCTATTCTCCAGCCTGACGCTTCTCTTGCTTGGGGACCCGACGCCTGACCTTCTGTCAGCCAGGGTCCTTCTACATCTGAGCACCTGTGGTCGCTCTCGTCGCGCGGCTCACCTGCGCGAGGACACCCGGGTCGCTGCTCAGCCCGATCCCCTTCTGGCCGCCGCCGACGCAGCCGGTCTCTCTCTTGCTCGCCGGCCGCTGGTCCCTGCCTGCTCCGCCCCGAGGTCGCCGTCGCTGGCACTTGTCCTAGCCATCTGTGCCCTCACGCGGACGGGCGCCGCTCTCTGTGGACGGTGATCTGTGCAGGACGCCCTCTGCTGCGTATCCGGTCGCCGCCGCCGTCCCAACCGGGCTTCGCCGGCGCGCCGAGCCCTCGGACGGCCTGCCGCACCCCGACCGACCACCACGGGATCGATCGCTGCGGGATTCCCACCTCGACCGACCTGCTCGTTTCCTCTGCTTCGCTGCTCAAGTTCCCGGCCGCCGCCTGCGGATTCCGGCTGATTCCGATCTCCTTCGTCGCTGGCTACTGCTGATTGGTTGACCGTCACCGATCTCCTCTATCGCTCCGTGCTGCTGCTTGTGGTTTGGTTCGGCTGTTTTTCAGATTCCTGCCTAAAGTCGCGTCGTTCTTTGGTCTCGTGGGTTGCTGATTCCATTGATTTGCTCCAGCGTTGACCAGATCCAGCGGAAAAAAAATCACTATGTCGTCGTCCTCGCTGTCACGTGATTTTTTATGGTACTAACTACACCGAGTTCGAGGGCTTTATGCGCATTCACATGTGTGGTCTTCGTCTCTGGGGCTTTCTTTCCGGCGAGGTCTCTTGTCCGCCGCGCCCAGTTCTTCCTGTGGCTCCTACCCCGCCAACGCCACCGGCTCTTGCCGCAGATGCTTCTGATGCCGATAGGGATGCAGCAAGGGTTGCTGCTGATGATGCTGATGATGCGGAAGCTACTTATAACCAGCAGTTATTGGATTATACGGATGCTCTTTCCGTTTATCGTGATGATTTGGCTGCGTACACTCAGTGGTGTGATGATGATGCTTGTGCTGCGGCAGTCCTCACTTGTAGTGTTTTACCTCAGTTTGCTTATGAGTTTATGAGTCTTAGTACTGCTTTTGAGATGTGGACTCATCTTCGGCAGCGTTATCAGCCCTGTGGTGATGCACTCTACCTATCTGTTCTTCGTCAGGAGCATGCTCTTCAGCAGGGAGACTCCACTATTGATGAGTTCTACACACAGAGTTCTGCTATCTGGCGCCAGCTTGACTCACTTCGCACTCCTGTTTGTGGTACTTGCCCGTGTTGCCAGACTATGAGATCAGACTTGGAGTTCCAGCGCATCCATGAGTTCTTGTCTCGGCTTCGTCAGGAGTTTGAGCCTAGACATGCTCAACTATTTGATCGTGGCCGTGTTCCTATTTCGGAGGTGCTTTCTGAGCTTCGTGCTGAGGAGACTCGTCTTCTTGGTGCTGGTTTGCTTAAGGTTCCCTCTGTGCTTGCTGCCCGAGTTCCTGCTCCGCCGTCAGCTCCACCAGTGCCTCTTCGCTCTCGTGCTCGTACTCATTGCGACTACTGCAATAGGGATGGTCATCCCGAGTCTGATTGCTTCAGGAAGAAGTGTGATATGGAGCACACTTCTTACGGGACTCGTGATTCTTCTTCGACACCATCAGTTGCCTCCTCTACTGAGCAGGATATTGTAAAACTTCTGCGTCTGCTTGCTTCTTCGGGTTCTCCCTCAACAGGTTCAGCTGGTCTTGCTGCTAACTCTTCTAGCTCTGAGAGCACCACCTTCACAGTCAGGAGCACAACATGGGACCTCTGGTTGGTCCTGGCCTTCGGCGCCTTGATTCTCATGCCATTTGGGAGCTTGATTGGCTTCATCTCCCTTCCGCTGCCACCACCGCGAGTCTCTCCGCTCTATCACCTAGTCTAGTGTGTGCTTTCTTTATTTTCCGCTGCGTCCACCAACTCCGTTGTTCTCTAGTGTGTCTCCTGTCATGTGAGTCCACTATAGCTTTGTTTTGTCAGCCTGCTTCTCTTTTCTGGTCCTGGTTCTTTCTATAGGATTTCTGTGACCTGTCTGCATTGTGGATCTACGCCCATTCTCTTGTCGCCGTGCTTGTTTCGCCGCCGATTTTATTGGGCTATGATTTTGTGCGCAATGCTTGTTTCTCTTGATGTGCCATCTTTTGACAACCCATCTTCTCTTGATGCGGTGTGTGCCTTTCTCTGATGCGCCATCTGTCCGCATTGTCATTGATCTACGCACATTCTTTTGCCGTTGGGCTTCTTATGCCGTTGGGCTTTTTGTGCTATGATCTTTTGTGACATGCTCTTCTTCTGACCGTCTCTTGGTCTCCTTCGATCGATTGTGGCTTGACTCAACAGGTTATTGACGACTCTTCATGCTATGACGACACTCTCAAGATGCGGATTTTGGATTATCATTTTCTTTTCTAGTTTTACACTTCTTCAAATGCAATGCTATTGCATACGCTTTGCATTTGAGGGGGGTGTTAGAGTTATAATTATGATGGCCTTTGGCCTTTTGTATCAAGTTGCATATTCATAACACTCTCTAGTGAGGGAATCTACAATTCATTACTTTCTTCGTGGGATGATGGGAAATGAAAAATCGCAACTAGCTGCATCTACAGTTCTGCACCCAATTGCAAAAAAAATTCATTAAGACCTCAAAAAATGGGTGTGTGGGCTCAATGGCTGAGGGAAATCCGTTTTCATTGATTGTTCGCGCTCAAATCTCATGCAGACGGGCTAGGGTTTTTTTCTCATGCTCTTCCGCAGCACAGTTGATAATCTCCCTTTCTCTTTTAAAGCCTTTGTTTGTTAAGTTCAGATATACCTATGGTTAGCATGAACATGTTGCAATTCTAGCATAGCTGATCCATAAGAAAAAGTTGAACATTCGACTGTGATTCTCTCATCTGTTCTGATACCAGTTTTGTAATATCATTGATCTCGAATCTGCTCTTTTACCCAATTATGGCTTACAAAGTTTAATCTGCATATTATTTATGTCAATCTTCCACTCACTTGAATAGAGTATTAGTGGAGTATTATCAGTGTTCATTCATACTTTCAATACACATGAGGTCATGATCTTGTTGATGCATTAACTTGCTGACACATACATAAGGCGTGATATACCTGTGATGTTTTCTCACTGACCCGTAAATTGCAACAGTGCGTCCGATTGGAAAGTGCCAACTACTTTCATATATGGCCATGATGATTGGATGAAATACCAAGGGGCACAGCAAGCACGCAAGGACATGAAGGTTCCTTGCGAAATCATAAGAGTCCCAGAGGTTAGTTTCCCTCTAGCAATATATACAATAAGAGCTAAAACTTCGGTACTGACACGGATACTTCAACGGATATGCAGGGAGGACATTTTGTGTTCATAGATAACCCTGTGGGGTTCCACTCGGCGATCTTCTACGCATGCCGGAAATTTTTGTCTGGAGGGGGTGCAGAGGAGGGCCTCTCTCTTCCTGATGGCCTGATATCTGCATGAGGCGGCATATCGTGCGATCTCATACCGAATATTAGTATGAACGTAAAGCAAAGCTATACAACGATAGAAAATCTCAACGACTGATGTTACCGGTTTGTTTTATGTACGAGTTGTGTGAATATATGTTCGCCTACCAGTACTCAAACATAATGATGTTTATATATGTAATATTTCTCTAGTCGATTGCTAGGTAAGTATTGTGAGTGATATTCTACATTCTTTCAGGGTCAGCTTCTGTGTTTGCCTTCTGGTAAACATCTTCAAGTGCCACCTTGTATATATCTGCTGCAGCCATTACTGCGTCATAGGTCGTCAGTTTCGATATCTTTATCATATGATATGATCCTGCAACTGTGATACGATCCTACATTACGATAATGATACTGCTTAGCATCCCGATGTTGGCAAGCTTGGTCATAGCAAAGTATATGTGTCACTGCACTTGGTTCTTTATTATGGCAAACGAAAAGAGGAGAGCGAAATACAGTACACCTACTGCTAGGCTTTGACAAGTTTTAGGAAAGCCACACACCAGGGTGGGCGTTCGGGATTTCCCGAAATTTTGGGACGGGAAATTCGGGAAAAAAGAAATTCGGGATTCACAAAACGATTCCCGATTTTACATGAGAAATTTTGAATCCCGACAATTCGGGATCGGGGTCGGGAAATCCCGGATTTCCCGAAGTTCAGATGTCAGCCTGACCTCCACGGTGGTGCAGCTTGCCGTCGTGGCTGTCCTCCACGGTGGTGCAGCTTGCACGGATGGAGGCGTCGAAGCTGCCGTCGTGGCCGTCCTCCACGGTGGTATAGCTTGCACGGATGGAGGCGTCGAAGCTACCGTCGTGGCCGTCCTCCACGGTGGTGCAGCTTGCATGGATGGAGGCATCGAAGCTGCCGTTGTGGCCGTCCTCCACGGTGGTGCAGCTTGCACGGATGGAGGTGTCGAAGCTGCCCACCACCTCGAAGTCGCGGATGAACGACTCAACGACGGAACGAGGAGTCGCGGATGCCCATGGCGTCGAAGCTGCCCGCCACCTCCGTCCTCCATCGGCCGCCCGCCGCCGGGGCCGCGCCTGGAGGTGGTCGCTGCCATGGGATTGTGACTCGAATGGTCGCCGCCAAGGTGGGTGGGCGAGCTGTGGCGACTGGACTGAGAATCGGGGAACGAGGAGCTAGGTCAGGGTGAGGCCGCGCACGCACCTGGGATTGTGACTCGGATGGGCTGATTCTACGACTGCTCACGCACTGGGCCTCTGGGCTTTTCTATTTTTTCGGGATATTCGGGATGTTCGGGTTTCAGCACACCAATCCCGAATTTACCTAAATAATTTCGGGAAATCAGATCACCTTCCCGAAAAAGTGAGCGGGATTTTCGGGTTCGGGATCGGGAAAAGCGGGATTCGGGATCGGGAAATATGCCCACCGTGACACACATGCACGCACTGTCGTTTATTGGTAGCATTAATGATGCTGAGATTGAAACATCATTGCAGGGGACCGCCACCGCCGTCTAGGTCCGCTGCCCCGAATAAAACTGTCAAAAAGCCCACAACCCGCTGTTTTGCACTGGCTCCGCTGCAGCACCATCGCCGGGGACCACCACACTTCGGTGCCTCTGCAAGGGCCGTCGGCAACGGCTGCGACGGGGTGAGGTGGGGAGTTGTTTGGCGGAGGCATGCAGTTCCTCCATGGTGTGAAATTTTGGCAAAACAGACCACCTACCCGAGAGAATTGTAAAAAAGATCACCTCTCAAATGAATTGATAAAAATGACCACCTTCACGGTGACGGCAGACCCGCTAGGCGAGACCACCTACCCGAGTGAATTGTTTTTTTAGAGAGTACGCAATCGCGTAGCGTACTTTTATAGAAGATAGAAAAAGTTTACAAGAACTGTTTTAGTCGTAGAAACGACTAAAAACAGTTGAACTCCAGCACACACACCTACACTTGTCTCAGCCTAGGTCTCTCACCCTAGCTCCAGCTCCGGCACCAACTCCTGCCTGGCTCCAAAGCTTCATGTCAGCAACAGTTTTTGCCGCCAAAACGTCCTCATTGCAGTGCTCGCTGACATTTCCGAACACACGCGCGTTGCGCTGCTTCCATAGGTTCCAGGACACAAGCAGTACCCAAGAGTCAAACCCTTTCTGATCCTTCCTGGCTAGCAGCGCACGCTCCCGAGGCCACCATGTCTCCAGTTGGTCATCATACGTAGGGATGTTGAAGGGTAGAGCCATCGCTAACATGCACAAATGCCAGACCTGCCTCGCATAGACGCATTGCGCCATTAGGTGATCTACCTCGTCTATTCCTTGCGCACATAGGTGACAAGGGTCAGGGTGTTGCTGCAGCCCGTGCCGCGCCCTCCGATCTGAGGTCCAGATACGTCTCTTGGCGACGTGCCACATGAAGATCCTGTTCTTGAGCGGCGCTCGACACCTCCAAATGCAGTCTGTCAGCGCAAAAAGCTCATGCCCCTCACATAGAATTTTATATGTGGATCGCGCCGTGTACTTGCCGGACCTTGCCCAGGGCCACGAGAAGGAGTCCTCCGATTGTTGGTCACGATCCACATCTGCTATTCTTGTCCAAAGCCTGACAAGCTGAATGGCCTCCACCTGAGTCAGATCAGTCCCAATGTCCAACATCCACCTATTGTTCTCCAACCCTTCCTCCACAATGCGTTTGTTTTTGCGCCTGGTGATTACTCTGGCAAAGATCGCTGGTGCTATATCATTTATTGCTTCCCCTCTTATCCATCAGTCTGTCACGACACTACACCCACCGGCAGCACTCAAGGTGGCGACACGAGCGGCACGTAAGCAAGCGATGCGCACGGCCCAGGCGAAGGCAAGGCCCACGGCTGTCGTGGGGTAGATAACACGGCAGATGCTACTTTGGGGTAGCTTGAGTTTTTGGGCAAGGCGACACTGGCGTCTGGGAGATTGTTTAGCATTGCAGGGGACACAGGTTTACCCAGGTTCGGCCTCTCCATTGGAGATAAAGACCTACTTCCTGCTATCTTATTATTAATCTTGGTCTCGATCTCGATAACCCGGCTACGACAACAGAGCCGGATCTCGATCTAGGTTACAAAGCTTGTGTGTCTCTCTCGATGGTTCTCTCGCCTAAAGCTTGGGGATTATCAAAGTCTTGCTAGCTATGGCTCAGGGGCCGGTTTATATAGATACCGGGCCCTCTGACCGCGTACACAATAGAGCCGGGTTCTACCCGAACTCCAAGTCCTATCCTAGCTCCTTTATTCTTCGTGCATTCCAAGTCTTGAACCGCCTCTCGAACCGCCTCTTGTACCTTCCAGAATATCACCTTCCTTAGCCGGGTCACCGCCAAGATGCCGGCCCAGAAACATAACCCGGCCCGTGCTGAGGGCTAACTGGCCTGACCGGGCCTCCTTCCTGGCGGGTCACGTTTCCCTCTTCATGGGCCTACCGGGTTATTATCCCTCCATCAGTAGCCCCCAGGTTAACCAGGTTGCCATGCTTTGCTTCCAACTTTGTGTCGCTTCCTTGATCAATGCTGGTACCCTGGCTTGCCGGGTTAACCACCTGAAATACAAAAACAACAAATACATATAATGCACTATTTTATCTTTCTGCTTAACTGGGCCAGCTCTTCTTGGCGGGTCATACCGTAACCCGGCTTTCTCATACTAGGTCAGATGTCTCCGGGTCTCTCACCCAACACTTAACGAAAATCTCAACTCAACTGGGCCACTTGCTAGTCATAACTGGAGTCAAAGAATATTCCTTTTGTCCTGTCTGTTTGTCGCTGGCTTCCCGGAGAAGATACTTATCTTATCCGCTCACTTTTACCGCAATACCCCTAGGGTTTTCACCGTGGCTATAAGTATCTGGCCACGACCCCCAGAGTAAGTTTCCCCATTCTCACGTTCATCCCCTACCTCACGCTCGCGTCACTGCCACCGCAGCCGCCGGAACTCCGATCTTCAATCGCGCCCTTCAATCTCGTTCAATCTCCAAGGTAACCTCGATTCTTACTTTTATCCATTCCGCGCATCCGATTCCAACCTTTATTTCTTCTAGATTGGCTCCGTATTTCATTATTCACATCCGCACCTAAAGCTAGGGTTCATAACGCCATTGTTGCGCTCTGTCCTCCAGAGCTGAAATCCATGACGAAAGAGAAGATAAAATCTGGAGGGCCCCGTGCGGCCAAAAAGCTCGCAAAGAAACCCTCTGGTACTGCTGCTGGTGCATCTGGATCCGCGGCTCCCGCAGCCGCTCCAGTGAACTGGACGAGGTCCAGCGCTACAAAAACGACCCTCCAATCCTTCGTGAACCGGGGCGAACTCCCGGCTCAGAACGAGATCCAGTGGCGCGCACCTGGGGAGGAGACCCGGCCCACACCAGAAAAAGGTGAGGTCGTTGTGCTCTTAGATCATGTGACCCGGGGTCTCCGCCCCCCGGGTTCCCTCTTTTTCCGCCAAGTCTTTCAATACTACGGGCTCACTCCCATGGATGTGGCGCCCAATTCCATTTTGAACATTAGCAACTACGTCGTTTTCTGTGAGGATTATCTCCAAATACCTCCGTCTCTCGACTTTTTCCTTGAAATCTTCTATTGCAACCCATCTCGAAAAAATCAACCTCTTGGTCCGTACGGGGGCGTGTCTATTCAACGCCGCAAAGAATGCACTTTCCCGGCTCTTGCTTTGGCCAGCCACCCTAAGGGGTGGCAGAACACTTACTTCTACTGCAAGGATACCTCTCCTGAAGCTGATGAGGCCAAATTCCCGGCCTTCAGAAATTCCCCTCTTGTGTACAATTCAAAGATGAACAGCTATGCTAGCCCGGAGAAGCGGGAAGCACTTGAAGGCATCCACTGCCGGGCCAGAGCCCTACTAGCCCACGGCCTTCGTGGAACTGATCTGGTGAAATGCTGGGTTGGTTGGTTCATCCAACCTCTCAGCATCAGGACCCGGCTCTTCCATGAATACACAGAAGAGACCACTGATGACATGCGTTACTCAGAAATCACACTGTTAGAGGATCAGATCGTGAAGAACGCCAAGAGGCTCCTTGGCGAAAAGAAGACTGATATTGCTATGAACGGGCTCGCCCCTTTCAGCACCAAGAACAAACCTCCTACGGTACAACTTGTCATCTACTCACTTCTTTAACTGTAACCCGGTATTTCTTGCAAACTATCTTACTGATACCTTCTTCTTTTTGTCAGGACCCCAAGTGGTGGAGTGCAGATTACACCCCTACGTCCTCTGCTGAGGAGGACACAGAAAGTGATGATCAAGATGAAGAAGAAGAAGAAGGTGAGCCAGACTCCGTAGGCCGGCTCTTCCTCGAGCTGATTAACAACGAAGTCCCCAAAAAGGACTCTTCTGCTGACAACCCGGCTCATTTTATTCCAGGCCTCAACGACCCGGCTCCTGACGTACCGCCGGGTCCACAAGCTGTTGCACCAACTCCTCAAAAGAGGACCCGAGCTGCAATTGCAAAGGTGCCATTTTCTCGTTTCTCAACTTGCATGATGAACTCATCTCAAACTCAAATACCAACACAGGAAAAGGAACTTGAGAAGGAAGCTGAAGCCAACAAGAAACCGCGGACCCGGTCCTCTGCAAGCCATGTCACTCTGAGCACAGGTATCCCTCCATGTTCTTTATCAAGCTGGGCCAAATCGATCCAGAAGACGCCCAGCAAAAAGTATCCTTTGGCTGGCAAAATCCGGGTCCCTAAACGTTCTCGTGTATCAGATTCTTCCTCGGACGCTGTTAGCACGCCCGAGGATTTCCACATAAATGCCGGGTTAGAACTATTCTCCTGTCTTTTCAGTTTTCACTACTTTGCAGTCTTTTCTGTATCTAACCACCTTTCTTTTGTTTCAGTGCCAAAGCTATCGTGGAGGAAGACCCGGAATCTTCTCCAGCTGCCTCTCCTCCACCTGCTACAGCTGAACCTTCCCAAATGGAAGTACATGTTGAAGAGCAAGCCCAGAAGGAAGAATCTGGCGCAGAGAACGTGATAGCCACACCACCAAGTCCTCCACCTGCTGCTCCAGAAACAAGTCCAGATGCACAATCACCCGGGCATGGATCTGGGACCAAAGATGTTGACCCGGAAGTCCAGATCACCGGGTCCAAGCAAGGCCCAGCTCCTGGCGTATCTACTGCCATCGCCAAGGTCACCGCTCCAGAAATCAAGGTGGATCCCAGTGCAAAAGGCAAAGACCCGGTTCCTTCTTTGGATTGGCGGCTCTGAACTCCATGTCTACGCCGGCTTTGTGCGAAGAATATTTTTCTCGCCTTGCTCACCACAAAACCCTGGAAACTGAACTGGTCTCTCTGCTTCAAAAACGATACCAGGTAATCTCTCAACTTTACTTACCTTCTTATTTCTTGTGTAACCATACTCTTACTAGCCCCCAAGCACCAAGAATATCACTTGTTGATGAGCTTGGTGCTTTAACAGAAAAAAACTTAGGCAGAAATTTCAAATCCATAGCCCCCAAGGCCCGGGTTGTCTATGTATGACAAGCTGGGACTTAACACTTGCATTATCTAAAAAAAAACTGCACAGTGCACTAAAGAAATTTTGAACACTGTAGCCCCCAAGTGCCGGGTAGCTGCCCGCAGCAACCTGGGACTGTTTTTTCACACCTTTTAGTCCATACATAAATTAGAACTTCAAACACTGTAGCCCCCAAGTGCCGGGTTAGCTGTCCACAGCAACCTGGGACTATTACTCTTTACTTATAAACTTTTTAAACTTGTAGCCCCCAAGTCCCAGGCTTGATAATTCCTTGGCAACCTGAGGCTGAACTGTACACGTCTTTCTTTTCAACAGGAACATGTGAGCCAAGCCAATGAAGAAGTGGCCCGGCTCCAAGGAGCCTTAAAAGCTGAGACTGAGACCCGGGCTGAAGGAGCAAACCAACTTCAGGCCCTGGAAGAAAAAATAGCTGCCTTGACACAAGAAAATGCCGATCTGAAGCGAGACATGCAAGAGCATGAGGAGAACTTCCAGGAGCAGCTGACCAATCTTCAACAGAAGTTTGATGCAACTACCAGTGAGCTGACCCGCCTGAAGAAGATGATTAATGCCATGGTTGCCTCCCTTGTTGGTAAGCACAACCCTCTCAAACCCGGTAAATTTTCCTGTACCAGACCCGGCATATAAACTATGCCTTACACTGGTTTCCACTTTGCAGGTGCACGTGACGGTAACATCCGCAAGACCGCAATGGACAAAATCAAATGCATGTATACACTGGTGCGTCAACTATACTTTGGAAGCTGTGAAGTAATCAAGACCGTAAGGAATTGGGAAAACCCGCCCAGCACTTACACTGAAGTACTGGGTCATCTGTCCACAATGCCAAATTGGATCCAACTGCTGAAGAGGTCCGCGTGCAGAGCCGGGGCAATGCGCAGCTTGGCTTTGGCCAAGGCCTATTATCCCAACTTAGAACCGGGTCCCCTTGCTTCAGGATTTCCCCAGTTTAATGCAGATGGCACTCCCTTTGACAGGAAGTCTTACGGCCGGGCTGTGAAGCAAACCCGGCACGTGGCCACCCAAATTGCCAATGGTCTGAAACTGAACTCCATACAATACGGCTACAGCGAGACCAATGAGGAGATTATTGATGAAGAACCTCAGCGCATTGACCTCCTGCAAAGCTACAAGGAATCAATTGCTACAGACCCCAGTGCTCCTAGTGCTTCTGCTACGCCTAGCTCCTCAACTCCTACTGTGCCACCTCCATCGCGCGCACCAGTGGAAGATGAAGATGAAAACTACTTCCAATCTCTTCAGCTTGTGACATGGCGCAACAACGGAGCCCCCAAGACCCGGGAAGCAGAAGCAGAGACGGCCAAGGATGACTCGGCAAGCGCCAAAGACGGCACCCCAGCTACAACTCCTTCCACTAACCCGGCTCCAGAAGCCGGCTCTTAACTTATGCAGATGCTGTGTCTCTGCTAGAAAACTTATATCATTCGGCCCTTGGGGCACTTTATTGTAATAACTTAGCTATTCTGATACCATGCCTGTGATGTGTGCTTTTGCACTTGTTTTAAACTTTGGTGAAACTATGTGGAATCACATGACATTTGAAATATCCAATTGCTTATCTTCTGTGGTTTTGATGACCCTTTTGGTTTCTTTAACTGTGAGCCGGCTTTCGCATGGATATCCTGGCGCAACTTCTCTGAGAAAAACAGGGTCAAACCAAGTCCCAATGGGCTTCATGGTTGATTGAGTTTCCAGGTGTGCAATCAGGCCATATAAGTGCGAGTCACATCAGCTACACAGCAAGATAACCAAGAATACTAGTGGCATAAAAGCCGGGTCTTGGGATTGCAGCTACAGACTTTTTGCAGTAAGAGCCCCCAAGACCTGGATCAATGTTTATAAAGTAAAGGGCTTATGCCTCAGTACCCCATTGATCCAAAATACTGGTGGGACGCACTCTCTGGGCATCCTCAAAAATAAAAAACTTAAACAACTGCAACTAAAACTGAAACCCGGGGATACTTATGAGCCGGGTCCTGGGGAAATAACTTTAGCTATCTCAATGACAAGCCCCCAGGACCAAGCTTGACCAAGAACTGCCACAATACATATAGAACAAAGAAAAATAACCGGCTTATAAAACTGAAACATAAACTGAGACAAGACAAATTTCTGTTTCAACCTTCACTTTATTGATAGAAAAGGTTAGGTCAGCAAGCCGCCTCATTAAAAACCTTCCAGTCCCCTTAGGTACCCTGGTAAGGAAAAGAGCGCGTCTGAAACCTGCTGCCTGTTACATCGTGTGTTACATCTGATACATCTTTTTCATGCTAAGTATAATATGGGCGCAGCTGCGCAATGTTCCACGGCCTCTCACGCTCTTCCATAGAAAAGGTAGAGTGTGTTGAGTCATTGACTGTCTCTGATTTCTCTCTAGCGTCCACCAAATAGTATGAACCATTGTTCAATTTCTTGCTTATGATGAAGGGCCCTTCCCAAGGAGGAGATAACTTGTGCATCCCTTCCTTGGACTGCACCCATCGCAACACTAGATCACCTTCCTGGAAGGTGCGAGTTTTAACCCGGCGGCTGTGATACCGCCTCAAATCTTGCTGATAAATTGCTGATCTTTCCAATGCTTGCTCTCTATTCTCCTCCAGCAGGTCAACAGAATCCTGCCGGGTCTTCTCATTTTCTGTCTCCACGTAAGCCGCCACGCGAGGCGAGTCATGAATAATATCACTTGGCAAAACTGCCTCTGCCCCATACACCATGAAGAAAGGGGTCATCTTTGTGGATCTGTTTGGTGTTGTATTGATTCCCCAAACAACTGATGGCAATTCCTCCACCCACGCTCCGGCGGCTCTGAGACACGGGACCCGGAGACGTGGTTTCAATCCTCTGAGTAACTCCTGGTTAGCTCGTTCAACTTGCCCATTGGCCTGAGGATGAGCCACAGAAGCAACATCCAAACGTATACCATTGTTTCCACAAAACTTTGCCATCTCTCCCAAGGACATATTAGTACCATTGTCTGTGATAATACTATGGGGATACCCAAACCTGTGTATGATCTGCTTCAAAAACTTCACTGCTGTTGCCGCCTCACAATTTGTAACAGGCATGACCTCAACCCACTTGGTAAACTTGTCAATGGCAACGAGGAGGTGGGTTTTCTTACAAGGAGACATGCTGAAAGGACCCACCATATCAAGCCCCCAAACTGCAAAGGGCCAAGTCAAAGGTATTGTTCTCAACTCCTGAGCCGGCACATGAATCTGTCTTGCATACCTTTGACATCCATCACATCTATTCACCAAGCGCTCTGCATCTGCCTGGGCTGTGAGCCAAAAGAAACCGTGCCTGAAAGCTTTTGCAACCAAGGACCTGGTTGAAGCATGATGACCACAATCTCCCTCGTGAATTTCCTTCAAAATTTGCCGGCCCTCCTTTCCAGACACACATCTCTGATATACCCCTGAAACACTTCTCTTATATAACTCACCATCTATGACCACATAGGCCTTGCACCGGCGCACGATCTGCCGGGCTATGACTTCCTGCTGGGGCAACTCCCCTCTCAAAAGATATGCAAGATACGGTTCTGTCCACTCTGGAATTTCCCGGGTTACAGCCACCAGCTGCGAATCCGGGTCTACCAACTCTTCCTCATCCTGGGACTTGACTGATGGAGCCCATACTCGTCCAAGAAAACGTTAGGTGGAACCGGCTCTCTGCGTGAGCCGAGTCTTGACAAAGCATCTGCAGCATCGTTTTTCCTGCGGTCAATGTGATCCACCTGATAGCCTGAGAAGAACCCAGCTACTCTATCCACCTCTCGCCTGTAAGCCGCCATAGTTGCATCTTTTCTGTCCCAAGTTCCTGAAACTTGCTGCGCCACAAGATCTGAATCCCCATAGCACTTAATACGCTTGATGTTCATCTCCTTTGCCATACGCAAACCATGTAACAAGGCCTCATACTCTGCCACATTATTGGTACAATCAAAGTGAATTTGCAAAACATAACTCAACTTGTCACCTTTGGGAGAAGTTAACACCACTCCAGCTCCTGAACCTTGCTCTTGTTTAGACCCGTCAAAATGCATAACCCAAGATTTGAGACTCGGGGTGAGAGGTGGTGCATTCAACTGTGTCCAATCATTAAGAAAATCTGCCAACGCCTGAGACTTGATAGCTGTGCGAGGCACATAATCAATGTGATAATCCCCCATTTCAATTGCCCACTTGGCAATTCTTCCTGTAGCTTCGGAGTTTCTGATGATATCTGCTAAGGGAATAGAACTGACCACCGTAATTGGATGCTCCTGAAATACGGCTTCAACTTTCTACTAGCCATGAAAACACCAAACACTAGCTTCTGCCAATGTGGGTATCTCTGCTTTGCTTCTGATAGGACCTCGCTGACATAATAGACCGGCCTTTGTACCGGGTTCTCTTTTCCTTCCTCTTTTCGCTCAACCACCACCACGGCACTCACAGCTTGAGGCCCGGCTGCAACATACAAAAGCATGGGTTCCTTGGGACCCGGCGCCGCTAAAACTGGCGCTTGTGACAACTGCTTCTTCAAGGCCTCAAAGGCCTCATCTGCCTCTTGATTCCACACAAAATTATCTGTCTTCTTCAACAGCTTATACAACGGAATAGCTTTTTCTCCAAGCCGGGAAATAAACCGGCTCAACGCAGCCACACAGCCTGTCAGCTTCTGAACATCAGCCAACTCCTCTGGCCTTTTCAAACTCTGGATTGCACGAATTTTTTCCGGGTTTGCCTCAATTCCACGCTCTGACACAATGAAACCAAGTAACTTGCCCGCTGGAACCCCAAACACACACTTCGTAGGATTAAGCTTCATCTTGTACTCTCTCAGATTCTTGAATGTCTCTGCAAGGTCATTAATAAATGACCCGGCTTTTTCTGACTTGATAACCACATCATCAACATAAGCATGCACATTGCGCCCAATCTGATCATGAAAACAATTCTGGATACACCTCTGATAAGTTGCTCCTGCATTCTTCAACCCAAAAGTCATGGTCTTGTAACAAAAAGCACCAAAGGGGGTGATAAACGACGTCTTCTCCCAATCTTCCTTGTTAAGTTTGATCTGATGATAACCTGAATACGCATCCAGAAAACACAAGAGCTCGCTGCCTGCAACTGCGTCAACGATTTGATCGATGCGCGGTAGTGCAAACGGATCCTTGGGACAATACTTGTTCAAACTCGTGAAATCAATACACATCCTCCACTCATTATTCTTTTTTAGAACCAAAACCGGGTTAGCTAACCACTCTGGATGAAACACTTCCATGATAAAGCCGGCCTCCAAAAGCCGGGCTATCTCTTCTCCTATAGCTTTCCTTCTCTCTGCATTCATTTTTCTCAAACCTGTTTCACCGGCCTTGCCTTAGGATCAACATGTAAGCGGTGCTCAGCGAGTTCAGTTGGAATGCCTGGCATGTCACTAGGTGTCCATGCAAAAACATCCCGATTCTCACGGATGAACTCGATGAGCGCGCTTTCCTATTTGTCAGATAAGTTTGTCCCTATGGCGAACTGCTTGGAGGAATCTCCAGGCACAAAATCCACCATCTTTGTATCCTTTGCTGCTTTGAACTTTGCCCTGTCATCTTCTGTCATTGGCTTCTTGAGTGCCGTGTTATCCTGTGGGTCAACATTTGATCTATAAGCTTTCAACTCCTCTCTAGCACAAGTTTGTTCTGCCAGGGCTGCATCCCCCTCATCGCATTCTGCTGCAATCTCTCTGTTACCATGTACTGTAATGATCCCCTTGGGACCCGGCATTTTCAACTGTAGATACACATAACACGGCCTTGCCATGAACTTGGCGTAAGCCGGCCTTCCCAATAACGCATGATAAGGACTTGGAAACTTTACTACCTCGAACGTGAGCCACTCTGATCTGAAATTATGGATAGACTCGCCAAAAGCAACCTCCAGTGCAATCTTTCCCTCTGGTGTGGCTGATTTCCCAGGAACTATACCGTGAAAAATTGTTGACGTTTTCTGCAACTGTGACTCCTTCAATCCCATACGCACAAATGTATCCCAGTACAGGATATTAATACTACTACCACCATCCATCAGAACTTTTTTCAACTCGAAATTGTGAACTTGAGGAGCCACCACAAGAGCTAGCAGACCCGGGTGCTCCACCACCTCTGGATGATCTGCCCTACTCCATGTGATGGTGTGCTCTGACCACCTCAGATATCTTGGCACCCCAACAGCCACTGTGTTAACTGCTCTCTTGACTAACTTTCTCTCTCTCTTGGTAGTGCCACTGGTGTATATGTGATACTGGCCCAACTGCCTCGGGTTCTGAGAAAATCCTCCCTGATTACTTGTATTCTGGTTCTGACCCTGACCCGGGTTTCCAGTGGGTACCGCATTTGCTCCTGTTAGAGGCCCCGCAGCCGGGTTACCACCCTGGCCGGGTCCTCCACTTCTGTTTGCTCCCTGCAGAGCTCTCTGCACCTCATTATTTTTCCACCTATTCAAATCCACACACTGTGCCAATGAATGATTGGATGGTCTCCCATCTTGCTATGGCGAGGACACGGCATCCTAAAAGCTTCCTCAGTACTCATTGGGCGTGTTCCCTGGTAACTACCTCCACTATTGTGATTCCCACTGTTTCCCTGATAACCCCTGTTGTCCTGGTAACCTCTATTTTCCTGATAACCTCTGTTTTCCTGGTAGTTCCCGTCCATCCTTTGCCTCTGAAACCCGTATTGGTGTTTGCTACTAACTCTGAACTTCCATCATTATGACCTCGCTTATGCTGACTCTGATTGTTATTGTTGTTTCCCGAGCCATTATTGTTCCTTCCACCATTATTTGCCGTGCTTTTCCCCTTTTCCTCCTCAGGCTCATCCTGAGTTTTGTCCGTGGCTGCGTGCCTATTGCAAGCATCCATCAACTCTGCCATGGTGACCGGCTTAACCCGGTGCCCTTCCTTCATGCGACCCAGCTTCTGGACAAGTGGTGCATACTTACAAGTTTTCTCCATTGATGAAATTGCATCCTTGGGCTCAATACCAGATGAAGAGTGCAGGATCTCCGTGACCCGGCCCATCCAATGACGTGCTGACTCGCCTTTTTTCTGTATACAACGATCAAGATCCTCAATGGAAAACAAACGCTTGCACGTACCCTGAAAATGCTTGGTGAAAACCGCCTTCAACTCATCCCAGGAATTAATGGACTTCTCTGGTAGATTTTTAAACCACAACTTCGCTGCTCCATCGCTCATCATCAAATACATGTACTTGGCACAAACATTCTCTGTGGCATTGCGTATACACATTGCCATCTCATAACTGCTCAACCAGCTGGCCGGGTCCATGCTGGGCTCATAATTGGATATCTTGCTTGGCTCCTTGAACTTCTCAGGGAAAGGCTCTGCTCTAATGGAATCTGAAAGACATTTTGGCCCGGCTAAACTAGAAGAACTTGCCGAAATATTGATATTACCGGGTGAGCTTGCAGACGCGGCTGGTGCAGGACCCGGTCCTCCTTGTGGTACTCCTGCTGCAGGTACTACCGGGTTTGCATTGCCCGCACTTCTCCCCGCGCGTGATCTATTGACTATCTGCTGAGCTATGGAAACTGCTGGGGCGGGTTGATGCTGCTGATTGTTTTGATTTTGATTTTGCTGGGGCGGGTTTTGCTGCTGTGCCGCTACAGGCCCGGCCAATGGCGGGTTACCTCCATTGCGACTCTTACGATACGTTGTGGAATGCAATGCACTTTTCTCCCTTGAATACTGAGTTTGCTGGACAACTGCAGTGCGTAACATGTCAATGGCACGCCGGGCTTCAATCTCCGCTGGCGTGTCTCCCAATGGAATACGATCAAGCGCCAAAGTTGCTGCATACACGTTATCCGCCGGATTTGAATAGTGACCCGCCGGCGTGTGAAACCTTGGTGTTCTGGGCGGCAGACCCGGATTTCCCCTGGCTCCCCCAGCGGGCAAACTCGGCGCTGCTGCTGCCACGTTACCGGCTCTCCCCGTTCCTCCGTTTTGCTCTGTACTTACTCTAGCCACTGGTGCCACCTGAGCAGCGCCAATGGGCTGATCTTCTGGAGTTCTGAACAGCGCTGCTACAGGCACTGCATTTGCTATATTTTCTCCATGGGCCAGCCGGCTCTGGTGCCTCCTCCGGTGAACCCGGGTCGCCTCATTGAGGCGATTTTCCTCCTCTTCTATTTGCCTCTTTCTTGCTTCTATTTCTTGCCTCTCTGCCTCGGCGTCCCTGCGCATCTGCTCCAGCGCTCGGCGTGCTGTATCCAATTCCATTGCTCTAACTGCTGCGTTTTCTGGAGTAACCAACCTTGTAAGTGCTGATGGATCTAAGACCAGGCCATTGTTAAACAAGGCCGGGGCAGCTGCTGTGTTACTTCTTTCCTCTCCTTGGGCCCGGTTATGCAGGAACCCAAAACTGTTTCTGTATCTTGCCGTATCCTCGCTTTCCTCTGAGACCGAAGCCGGATCTCCATCAACTCTCTGTTCTGCCAACTCCAGAATCGGGGGCAGCTGCTGTTGACCCGGGGTAAAGGCCGGTGGAACAACAGCTGATGGTGATGGTTGTATGCTGGACGAAGGCGCGGTGTACACCGCTACCCTACGAACCGGGCTTGGACTTGACTCTTGTTCCTCATCATCTTCCTCTTCTGCATCATACCCGAACCGGCCTTCAAACAGGGGCAAGATTGATTCCGACCCGGCTTGTTCCACCGCGTCACCCGGGATTTCTGCCGGGTCATCCAGCCGTTCCTCCAGCGTGTTCAGGACCTCCTCAACTTCAGCTGTGCCAACTGATTCCTCTCCATCAGATTGAACAATTGTGGGGGCTCCTGACACAGATTCATAATCTCCATCACTAGCAGATCTAGTTGTAATCATGCCCACAAAAACATTAAATTTGCCAATTGGAATAACATCACCTGATTCAAGCAGATCAGATTCCGGCCCCCAGCCAAAATCATCGACGATGGATTCTCCTTGCTCATTGACTGTGATCTGGCCAAAAACAAAGTTTTCGGCCCCTCTCTTTGCTTCTCCCATGATGGTGACACCTTTGGCCGCGATTCCCACAGACGGCGCCAACTGTCGTGGGGTAGATAACACGGCAGATGCTACTTTGGGGTAGCTTGAGTTTTTGGGCAAGGCGACACTGGCGTCTGGGAGATTGTTTAGCATTGCAGGGGACACAGGTTTACCCAGGTTCGGCCTCTCCATTGGAGATAAAGACCTACTTCCTGCTATCTTATTATTAATCTTGGTCTCGATCTCGATAACCCGGCTACGACAACAGAGCCGGATCTCGATCTAGGTTACAAAGCTTGTGTGTCTCTCTCGATGGTTCTCTCGCCTAAAGCTTGGGGATTATCAAAGTCTTGCTAGCTATGGCTCAGGGGCCGGTTTATATAGATACCGGGCCCTCTGACCGCGTACACAATAGAGCCGGGTTCTACCCGAACTCCAAGTCCTATCCTAGCTCCTTTATTCTTCGTGCATTCCAAGTCTCGAACCGCCTCTCGAACCGCCTCTTGTACCTTCCAGAATATCACCTTCCTTAGCCGGGTCACCGCCAAGATGCCGGCCCAGAAACATAACCCGGCCCGTGCTGAGGGCTAACTGGCCTGACCGGGCCTCCTTCCTGGCGGGTCACGTTTCCCTCTTCATGGGCCTACCGGGTTATTATCCCTCCATCAGCCCAGAAGGCCAAGATGACGCCTGATACTTAACTATGCCCAGGCGATCGAGATGGGCAGGCTTTTGATGAATAATCTGAACCCGATTGGAATTCCTCTTCTTCCTCTTCCGAGTCTGCGAACTCGTGACTCTGCTCCTGCGTGACGCGGAGCTGTACCAGATTGATGAGCTCCAACCATCCAATGCAAACTTATCGTTGATTACTCTCTATACTTCGTTGCTCGAGAGACTAGTACCCTACATATGGTATCAGAGCCGTAGATCTAGGCTTCCACAAAATTTCCACTCCCAATTCGAGTTCGAGGGGTACCGGCGGCGATTTCAAGTTGATTGGGGGCGCAAGGGTTTGGATCTCTTCTAAAATCCCTCTGGTCTGCCTCCTCCCTGCTAGCGGCGTGATCTGGGTGGTCCTCGAGCGGTTGGTCACAGCTACTACTGTGATTGGTAAAATTCCGTGTCGACGAGCTCAGATCCGGCGCCATTGGAGGCGCATCACGGCGGCGGCGGCAGGCGTTGGCACCATCGGACGCGGTCTGGAACCAGTGCGACGTCGTCATCATGGACAAGTTGCAGGCAGACATGGGGGAGCTGCGGAAGCAAGGTGTAGAGACCTCTGTCTCGATCCATTCCATCTCCGACACCTTGAAGAGCCTAAACCAGTGGATGCCCAAAGTGGACACTGCGGTGAAGGATCTCAGGCAGTCAATGGACGAGATGGGAGCAAGAGTGACGGCACTGGAGGCCACCCCCAACCTGCCACCAGTAAACATCACTCGGCCTAAATGGCACGGCGACGACACACTGAACCAGGGCACCGTGACTGATGCCTCTCATGCACAGACACATGCCCTGGACAAGGGTACGCGTGCTACTCCACACACCCTGTCCGTTTTGATTTGGGTGCACCGGCTGATGCTTATTGTGATACACCATATTCTGCATCTAGATTTAACCATGGTAGATCATCTAGGCCACCTAAAACTGATTTCCCTAAGTTTGATGGTGAGAATCCTAAGTGGTGGAAACAAACTAGCGAAAAATACTTTAGTCTCTATGAGGTGAGCCGTGAGACTTGGGCTAGCTTTGCTACCATGCATTTCACTGGAAATGCAGCTTTATGGTTGCAAACTTATGAAGCCGAGCATGAGGTTGAGAGTTGGGAAGAGCTTTGTGTAGCTGTTCATTCCAAATTTGGTAAAGATAAGCACCATAAGCATCTAGAAGCATTGGAGAGATGTAAACAAACTGATACTGTCGAGTGTTACTACCATAAATTTGAGGGCATTAGGCATAAAATTCTGATATACAATAAACACTATGATGAAGCTTTCTTTGTCACGAAATTTATTTGTGGCCTTAAAAGAGATATTCAAAGAGCTATTAAGCTGCATAACCCTAGAACAGTTGATGCTGCGTTAGCTCTTGCTGAAAAACAGGAGGAAATGCTTGAAGAAACTCGGGGCTACGCCACCAACAAGTACAAGCACGAGTACAAGGCCTCTTACTTCAAGACTGGATATCTAGGAAAAGGGATTTTTACCACACCAAGCGCTGATCAAGGCAAATCAACCGATGACAGGTCAAAACCCAAGCCACCATGGGATGACAAGATCAAGAAACTGCGAGATCTGAGACGAGCTCGTGGAGAATGTTTCACGTGTGGTGACAAATACCATCCGGGCCACATATGTAACAAATCTGTGCCACTCAATGTGGTAGAAGAGCTATTGGCAGCAATGCAATGGGAGAGCTCTGGAAGTGAGGTGGAGAAGAACTCATCCAGTGAGGAAGAACCGTTGACACATATTTCAATCTGTGCTATGGAGGGAGTTCAGTCCAAGAAAAGCATCAATTGCAAGGGGAATGCAAGGGGCAGCAGATTTTGTTGTTGATAGATTCTGGCAGTGCAGGCAGCTTTGTTAGTGCAGAAACAGTGGAACAGTTGGGCTTACAAACCAAGATCATACCAACAGTGAAAGTTGCAGTTGCTGATGGAAGAAAAACAGAAATCAACACGGCAGCTCCTGATGTACATTGGTCGTGTCAAGGTCAGCAATACACTACATCATTTCAAGTGTTTACTGTGCCTGGCTATGATATGGTACTTGGCATGGACTGGCTGGAGAGCTTACCACCGATGTGGGTGGATTGGGCACGAAAAACATTATGTTACAAGCTCAATGGTATGCGTGTGGAGATTAAAGGGGTGAAATCCAATGTTCAGCAATGTGAACCGATATCACTATCTGAAATACAGTTACTGGCCAAGGAAGGAGCTCTTGAACATGTGGTGCAGTTGAATAACTTGGATGCCGCCACAGTGGAGGTGGTGCCTGTTGAAATTGAAGAAGTTTTGCAAGAATTCTCTAAATGCTTTCAAACTCCTTCGGGGTTGCCACCACACCGTCAGTATGATCATCACATTACACTACTGCCGGGGGTGCAACCTGTAAATGTGAAACCGTATCGGTACTCACCGCAACAGAAAAATGAGATTGAAAGACAGATTAAAGACATGCTGAATCAAGGCATCATCAGAGCAAGCCGCAGCCCATATGCTTCACCGGTGTTACTGGTGAAAAAGAAGGACGGCACAAGGCGATTTTGTGTCGACTACATGCATTTAAATGCTGTGACTGTGAAGGACCGATATCCCATGCCAGTTGTGGATGAATTATTGGATGAATTGTCTGGTGCTCATTACTTCACCAAGCTGGACTTGCGCTCTGGATATCACCAAATTCGACTGTCAGAAACAGATGAATGCAAAACAGCTTTTCATACCCACAGTGGACACTACGAGTTTTTAGTTATGCCTTTTCGGTTGACGTCAGCTCCGGCCACATTTCAAGCAGCCATGAATACTGTGTTTGCACCGTTTATTAGACAGTTTTTCCTGGTGTTTGTTGATGACATCCTGATCTACAGCAAGACACTCGAGGAACACCAGCAGCACTTAAGGGCTGTGTTTCAGTTGCTAGAAGCAAACCAATTATATGTGAAGAAGTCCAAATGTTCATTTGCCCAGAAATCGTTGGAATATTTGGGGCATATTATCAGTGCTGATGGAGTGTCCACCGACCCAAGCAAAATAGAAGCAGTGTTAAACTGGCCGCAACCGATGACATTGAAGGAATTAAGGGGATTTCTGGGGTTAGCAGGTTATTACAGGAAATTCATTGAACTGTTTGGTCTGCTGTGCCGACCATTGACAAACCTTCTGAAGAAAAACATTCCTTTCATATGGACATCAGATGTGAATGCATCATTTCTAGCAATCAAGCTAGCCCTGGTGAAAGCCCCTGTTTTAGCCCTACTAGATTTTACCAAGGAATTCGTGCTTGAGACTGACGCTTGTGAGAAAGGAGTTGGTGCAGTACTGATGCAGCAAGGGCATCCCATTGCATTTCTCAGCAGAGCACTTGGCGTCAAGAATCAATGTCTGTCGATCTATGATAAAGAGTGTCCGGCGATATTGATGGCTATGAGAAATGGAAGCCATATTTGCAGCACAAACGATTCACCATCTATACTGATCACAGAAGCTTGATCCACTTGGGAGACCAGAAATTCAACACAAAAATTCAGCAGAAGGCATTCTTTCGCTTGATGGGGCTTCAGTATAAAATTGTGTACAAAAAAGGCATTTCTAATGCTGCAGCGGATGCTCTATCAAGGAAACCGATACAACTGGGAGTGAACGCCATTTCGGAAGTTCAGCCCCGTTGGATTGAAACAGTGATTGAGGGATACCAACAAGACGCTAGGGCAAAAGCACTGCTAACTGAACTTAGTGTGACTGGACAGAATGACAGTGGATTTTCACTGCAAGATGGGATAATTCGTTTCAAAGGTCGAGTGTGGTTGGGCAGCAACATCGAAGCACACTCAGCGGTCTTGTTGGCACTGCATAGCAGTGGCCTGGGAGGCCATTCAGGAACATTGGCTACTTACCAAAAGGTGAAGCAGCTATTTGCGTGGCCAGGGTTGAAAAATACAGTTTTGCAGTATGTGGCTCAGTGCACAATTTGCAAACAAGCAAAGTCAGAACATGTACGACTTCCAGGGAAACTCTATCCACACAAAATACCTCCATCTGCATGGCACACTGTCAGCCTCGACTTCGTGGAAGGCTTACCGAAGTCCAACAAGTATGACGCCATCTTGGTGGTAGTGGATAAATACACGAAATTTGGCCATTTTATCCCAGTCAAACATCCATTCACTGCAACAACAATTGCACAGCTCTTCATGGATAATGTGTACAAAAACCATGGGATGCCACAGGTAATTATCTCAGATAGAGACAAGGTATTCATCAGCAATTTTTGGCAACACCTGTTCAAATTGGCTGACACAACGCTGAACTTAAGCTCTTCTTATCACCGCAAACTGATGGCCAAACAGAGAGACTAAACCAATGCCTAGAAACATACTTGCGTTGTCTAGTGCATTCCAAGCCGGAACAGTGGGCTAAATGGTTGCCACAAGCAGAATATTGGTACAATTCCACCTTCCATTCTGCTTTGGGACGGTCGCCGTTTGAAGTTCTTTACGGACGCCAGCCACGACACTTTGCGGTGGAGAATGCTTCTTTACCAGGGCACACAGATGTGGAAGTTTGGTTGAAAGAAAGAGCAGCAATGGCTCCTATCATTAGGCAGCACCTGGAGCGAGCTCAGCAGCGCATGAAACATCAGGCGGACAAAAATCGCTGTGAGAGACAGTTTGCAGTGGGAGATTATGTATACTTGAGGTTGCAACCATATGTGCAGTCATCAGTGGAAAGAAGATCATCTCAGAAATTGGGTTTCAAGTTTTTTGGGCCATATCTCATTCTCCAGCGTGTTGGACCAGTAGCTTACAAGCTCCAGTTGCCGCCTTCATCGCGCATCCATCCCGTGGTTCACGTTTCACAGCTCAAAAAAGGTCTGAAACCTGACGAAGTGCCAACTTCTACCCTGCCTATATCCTTGTTGCAGGTTGCTGTTCACCCTGAAGCAGTGTTGGCGGAGCGCATGGTGCATCGTGGGAGCAAGCTGGTGCCGCAAGTACAAGTGCGCTGGAGTGGCTTACCGGCAGCCATGGCGACCTGGGAGAACGTCCACACCATCGTCGACTCGTTCCCGTCTAATGCGGCTTGGGGTCAAGCCGCTGCTGAAGGAGGGGGAGATGTCACGACACTACACCTACCGGCAACACTCAAGGTGGCGACACGAGCGACACGTAAGCAAGCGACGCGCACGGCCCAGGCGAACGCAAGGCCATGGCCCATAAGGCCAAGATGACGCCTGATACTTAACTATGCCCAGGCGATCGAGATGGGCAGGCTTTTGATGAATAATCTGAACCTGATTGGGAATTCCTCTTCTTCCTCTTCCGAGTCTGCGAACTCGTGACTCTGCTCCTGCGTGACGCGGAGCTGTACCAGATTGATGAGCTCCAACCATCCAATGCAAACTTATCGTTGATTACTCTCTATACTTCGTTGCTCGAGAGATTAGTACCCCTACACTGTCCAACCAAAATTTGGTTTGCCATCCATTGCCCACCTTTATCTCAACCAGGCTATCAAAACCTGTTTCGCCTCACGGTCATGCAGACATGCAAGGCCTTGCCAAGGCCTATCAGGTTCAGTCATGCGCAACCACTCCCACCGCACGCGCAAAGCAATGCCCTGGAGCCTTAAGTTTTTCACGCCGAGCCCTCCGAAATAATAGGGCTTCCAGATCGCCTCCCAGGAGACCATGCACTGACCTCCTTGCACCTCCTCGTCTCCTGCCAAAAAAATCTTCTCATCCATTGTCCACTGCTTCCAATAACCACGCCGGCGCATCCGCGATGAGCAACTGATGTATGGGCCTCGCTGAAACCACGGATTTCACTAGGATCAGCCTCCCCGATCTCTCCAACAACCCTCGATGCCATGCCGGAACTGCAGTATTGACTTTGTCCAGGAAAGGTTGCCACTCCGCCTTGGTCAGAGGTCTAAGCGCTAGCGGCAACCCTAGGTACCTGATCGGGAAAGGCACCACTTGGCAATTCAGGTGCTCCATCACCGTTTGTGTGTCTGCGGCTTCTCCTCTGATCAACGTTGTTGTTGACTTTGTGTAATTGACATGCAACCCCGATGCTCACCAAAGATCCCAAGCAGCTCTCTGACCATGATCAGATCATGCGCCTCCGGTCTTACAAAGATAACAATGTCATCAGTGTAGATCGAGATCCGTTGCATAGCCGTGGTTCTGAACATATTCAGGATCAGGCCCTCCTCGACAGCACAAGCGAACATACGCATCAGCACTTCCATTGCTAATATGAAAAGGATGGGGGATGCCGGATCTCCCTGCCTTAGCCCCCTGGCATGCTGAATTTTACGGCCCGGCACCCCGTTAACGAGTACTTTGGTGCTCGCTGTCGACAGGAGAATTGCAACCCGTGTGCACCACGCCTCGCTGAACCCAAAGGCACGCAGAACCTCGAACAGGAACGACCAGGAGGGGGAATCAAACGCCCGTGAGATGTCGAGCTTAATGAGCACCCCTTATCCCTCCTCGTGTTGATCCTCCTAGCCATCTGACGCACCAAAACAAAATTGTCGTGCAGACTTCTTCCTCGGACAAAGGCGGACTGGTTGTCGCTCACAAGCGGCCCCACTTTGCTCCGCAGCCGGTTTGCCAAGATCTTCGAGCATATTTTGGACACGCATGCACCAAGCTAATAGGCCGATAATCTCCGATCGCAGTGGCGTCAGGTTTCTTCGGTATCAAAGTAATCAGTGCCTTATTCAGCTTACCGAAGCCACGCCCATCTCCAAGCCAAAATTTTAAAATTGTCGCCATTAGATCCCCTTTGATCACAGGCCAAGCTTTTAGGTAAAACAACCCATTGAAGCCGTCCGGTCCAGGTGCTCGATCGTGTGGCATCTCCTTGATGACGGCCAACACCTCCTCTTCTGTAACAAGCGCATCGAGCTCCGACAGATCGCTCCTGGTGATACAAGTGCCTCCAACTGGACAGCATGGTCCCTGTTCCACACCGTGCCCAACAAAGCCCTGTTAGCCGTGAAGAAGGCTTCTTCCTTAGCCGCTGGGTCCGTTATTAGCACGTTCCCTGTCTGATTGCCGAGATAAAGTTTTTGAGGCGCCTGCCATTAGCTATCGTATGGAACAGTCGAGTGTTGGCATCCCCATCTTTCAACCATCTCACCTGTGAGCGTTGCCTGGCAATTGTCCTCTCCAACGACGATAATCCCAAAACTGTTCTCGTCAACCATCTCTCCATTGGCGACAGCATCCTCCTGTCCTGCGCCGCATCCAAGCGTGCTATCACCACATTCGCCATTGCAATCTGCAGCTTGACGTTGCCTGTTTTTTCTGCCCCCAGGACTGAAGATATGAAGCAGTATTTCGCAAGAGCTCATTCAGTCTCTTATATGGGTCAACAATGGCCTCTTCCCATTGCCGCCCCTCTTTCACCACGTCCTCAAAGCCATCGAGCCCAGCCCAAAAGCGCTCAAATCTGAACCGTTTCTTGGGCCGAAATGTTGCGTTCAGGGAGAGATGTATAGGAGCATGGTCTGAAACATTCGACGAGAGCCCCTGTAGCATGCAGTCAGGGTAAGCTAGATCCCAATCAACTGTAATCAGTGCCCGATCAATACGTGTCATCGTTGGAACCGTCCTTTCATTACTCCAGGTATACAACCTCCCGTGGAGGTAGACATCTTTAAGCTCATGGTTACTCACAAAGTCTCGGAATCGAGCCATCGTGTTTCGGTTTAGGTTGGCGTCGCTCTTATCCGAGGCGTGTAGTATTAGGTTGTAGTCACCTATAGCCAGCCAAGGCCCTGGGCATAGCGAGCAACGCACTGTGAGCTCATCCAGGAACTGCACCTTCTCCGCGACGGTTTTGCGGATCGTAAACCGCTGTCAGCCACCACTGACAGCGATCACGGGTTGTGACTTCCCCTGTGATCGCGTAGGTGTCGAAACTTACGTTAGCGACTGTCAACACCGATGAGTCCCAGGCCACCAAAATACCCCCACGAGTTTGTACCGCCGGTAAATATACAAACCCATCGAAAGCCAGGCCCAAGCACTCCATAACCGGGAAGCGATCGATCACATCCAGCTTGGTTTCCTGTAAATAGACCAAGCTAACTCCCATCGAATCTACAAACTCCCTAGCCGCACTGCACTTAGCTCGATCATTGAGCCCGCACGGATTCCAACTAAGCATCTCTGGGTTACAATCCATGGAAAGAATTTCCAGTACTCCGTGGACCAGCGCTTATTGCACGCTGATCGGAACTCCCTGCTCAAGCGCGAGCAACTCAGCCGCAGGCAGCAGCGATTTGCCGAAGATGGCTGCAACTACCCGAAGCTTCTCCTCCTTCATCGGAGAGTCAAACACCGATCGAAGCTCTTCCATGGTCTTGTCGTCTGCTTCAATTTCTGTCGGCGAGATGCCCAGCGTTTTTAGCAAAGCCAGCTCGGCGACAGAGACCTTCTTCGTTGATCTAGCGCTTTGCTGCCCTCCACCATTCGCGTGACCCTCCTAGGCGTGAACGGCTCGACACAAGATCGCAAGTGGGATGCAGTTTGCACCTCACGGAGCAGCAGTGGTGCCAGTTTCTTAAGCAATCCAGCACAGAAAGCTTTGATCCTGCCCAAGGCAGCCGCTTCCGCCACGGACATGCCATCTCTGCTCTGAACATTTTCCTCATGCGCAGCTGATGCATGTAAAATCCATACATGAACTTTGCATTATTTTACTTATATTCCAGTCATATTTGCATCATATAAGGGTTATATCACTGTTTTATAATGATTTTGGAAATATTTGGTATGTTTCCTATTTTTATGGAATTAACCCTGCACAGGCAGAAAACCCTATTTCTATATTTTAATGTTTCAGGGACCCAAACGACGTCCAAATGACCTGCAAATTTACGAGCGTCAATTTTTGGAAAGAAGAAGACTTGAGAGCGAAGGAGCAAACAAGCGGAGACCCGAGGGCCAAGATAGGTGGGCCCACGCGGCCAGGTACATGGGCCGCGTGGGACTCCTCCTTTTGGGCCTCGGAGCTCCGTTGCCGTCGATCTTTCCTCCACCGACTCCGTCTTGACCTAAAACCGACTATAAAAATAGTCCCGACGCCCTTCGGAAGGGAGCGCCGCAGAAACACAGAAACACCGAAACAGAGACCTGGAGTTGCAGATTGGAGGGGGAAAACTCCGGCGGGGCGCTGCCGGGGTGGTCTCCATCTTCTCCAACGACTTCTCCACCGTCTCCATGATGAAGAGGGAGTAGTCCACCCCTGGACTATGGGTTTGTGGAAGTAACTTATGTATCTCTCCTCTCTTGAGCTTCACTAATTAGTACCGTATGAGCTGCTGAACATGATTACGGTCATCTATGTAATACCTTTGTGGTGGATCTTTATGAGTTAATATATGTTTGAGATTGCAATAGTTTCGTTTCAGTTATGAAACTAGATGCATTTTATGTACCCCGTTCTTATTTACTTGTCATGATCAAGCATGTTTATGAGAGCGTGTGAGGGGGAACGTGTGCATTAGTTGGATTAACGGGGAGTGGCTAGTGCAGTGAACGTGAGAGAAAGTTCTGCGATCCACTTGGGTATCTCTACCTTACTTTGTTGCCTCACTAGGGATAAAGAAAAATACCATGCTACCGGAGATGTGGGTGTGACCATTGTCACTACTCCATGACTAGATCTAGCATGTTCTTATTTTAACTTCATGCCATGATACTTAGGGCATCTCCAATCGTTGTGCCGCCCCAGGGCCCAAAACGGCGCTATTTTGGGCCGCTGCGGCGCGAAACGGCGCTAATCTGGATCCTGGGGGGCGTGTTTTCCAGCCGCGAACCCAACCCAAGTTTCGGCCCAAAAATTCAAAAACGCTGGAACAAATAGACTAATTTCTTAAAGGCGATTTTCATTCATATTTGGCGGAAAAATCGCCGATTACATAGCAGAATTTGAAACTAAAAACGTAAAAACATTTTATTCGGCGATCTACAGGGCTAGTTGATGCCCAGGCTGGCTTGGATCGCCTTGCTGTAGTCGCCGTCATCGTCGTCGGAGCCGTCTCTGGGAGGCTTGCTCGGGCCTTCGCCGTCGCCGCGCTGGAATTTGCTCAACAGCAGGGCCTGCCTGAAGCCGGCGTCCTCCTCGTCGCCGTCGCTCGGGTCGAGCACGAAGTAGGGATCTCCGGCGCCACCGGAGGAGGAGGAATGCGATGACGGCGGCCCGCATTGGCGTGCTGGCGCTCCTCCGCGCGCCTGCGCTCCAGCTCGGCGAGTGCTTGGCGCTGGCGTTCCACCTCGGCCTCCGTGAACTGGCGGAGGCTCCAGTCGGCGGCGAATTCCTCCGTCGCCGGCTGGATTGTGTTGAAGGAGGCCTCCTCCGCCTCCTTCAGGCCGGGCCACTCCACCTCCTGCTCCGGCTCTTGCTTGGGCTCCTTCTTGGCCTTGACGAGGCGCTGTAAGAAGGAGCGAGGAGGAGAAGCCGCGCGGCGCAGGGAGCCGCCGCGAGGCTCGTTGATGCGCAGGGTGCCGCTGCGCATGGGGACGCGGCGGCCGGAGTTGAGAGTGGGGGGGTCACAGAGGGGGGCGCGGCGCGTGTACCTGGAGCCGAGGGCGCGCCGGAGGAAGACGAAGTGGCGGAGGAGGAGGACGCAGCTCCCATCCGCCGCGGCGTCCACGACGCGATCCTCGGCGGCATGGTCAGCCGGGGCTCGTTGCCGGCGGCGTAGTCCAGGACCCACTGGAGGCGGCGGTGTGGGCCGCCCCACCACCGCTTGCGTCCCTTGGAGTTGTGGCGGCCCTCCACCTGGCCGTTGTTGCCGCGGTCGGCGATGTCCTGGTCATGCCGGCGCTGGAAATAGGCCTGCCAGAAGGCGTCGTTGCCATCGCCCTCCAGCGCGGTCCGCGGCCTGCTCCTCCGTCAGGCCTTCGCGAACCTCGGCGATGGCGTAGTCGAACTCGACTCCGGCGGGGGCGGGAGGCACGGGGATGCCTCCCGCGCTCAGTTGCCATGGCCCCTGGCCGCCGGATGCGCCGGGGACGCACATATCAGGTGGTAGAGCGTCCATGCCTCGTCCTTTCGGAGGTGGCGGCGGGTCCAGCCGTTGGCGGCGGCGGCGTCGTCGGCCATTGGATTGCGCTCTGGCGAGGGAGGGAGAGCAGAGAGGCGAGTGTGCGGATGGACGGCGAGGGGTGGGGGATTTTAATAGCTCGGCGGCCAGGCGAAGGGGCGGTGGTGGCGCGCCATTACTGCGCCGCGTGGCCTTCGATTGGACGTCGAAGCGACGCGCGCCGGCCACGTCATTACTCCGACAACCTTTGACCGACGCGCTCACTGGCCGCTGGCCACGCCATTAACTCCGGCAGCCTTTGACCAGCGCAGGAGCCGAGAGGATGAGGGCACGGCCGCTCACGGGCGGTTCTGTTCCGCGCCATTTTTCCCCCGCGTCGCTGACAGCGCTGGCCCGCGTCGCCTTTCCCGCCATTTCGCCCCCCAAGCCGAACCCAGTGGGCTGGGTTTCGCCTGGGTGCGCCGGCGCAAAATAACGCCGAAACGGCGCTATTTGGACTTCTGGGGGGCCCGAGTGGTACAAAAAAAAACGGATTTTTGGCCGCCGCGGCACTAAAAAGGCCACTTGGGGGGTCTCTGGGGGGGGGGGGGGGGGGGCGACTAGAGATGCCCTTATTGCTATACTCTGAGTTATCTTAATTACTGAGGTGTTATGATTTAGTTCGCATCTTGGTGGAGTATAAGAGAGACTAATAACCAAAAGGTCTCTATGTTAGGACGTGATGCCCAATAATTATAACTTGTCATTAAACTGTTGTGTTGCAATCTCATATGTCAATTCTAGTGTTCCATTGTCTACCACTTTATTAAAGAGAGAGTGCATTTGTGAAACCATGAACCCCGGTCCATTTTTAATAATAAGGAACACCTTTCCAACAACTTTTACCACTTTACCATTTTCTGCCATTTAAAAATCCGAAAATACAAAAAACACTTTTACATCTTGCATTCATCATATAAAACCCAAAAATATCATTTATCATTGCTACCACCATCCTTGCATATTTATTTACCACCATTGCATATTTATTTCTTGTTTGCATTGCATATTATCTTGATATCATTCTCACACCTTGTGCTTGACAACCACTAGGTGAGGTTGAGGACCAAAACATTTACTTTGTTTTGTAGGTAACCAAAAGAAGGATAGGAAAGATAAATCTTCACTACTGATTCCCCGAGAGTTCGATATTAAACCTCGAGTCACCCTCGTGGGGAAAACACGTCTTCCACTTACTACACACTCTGCACTTGGAGTCTCAACCTAACCCATATTCTTTTGACGCAGGTAACTACGTCATCGGGTATCAGCAGCACCTTCTTGTGCATCCTCATCCCGGCTCATACTGCCATCACCCGTACTGGTCGAATCAAGGTGAACGGGGAAGAAAAACTCAGTGGACTGAGGTCGTGAGACCGCATCCGAGCCACCAAACTCCAGGTCAAATCTTCCGAAGTGCCCACGATCCCATTTGAGACTCCAGCAATTGGCGCCAAGGACTCCTGTTCGGAAAGCGTGATCGTGGCAGCACATGCATCGATGGGGCCTAGCGTCTGAACACCGGTGGCACCCAAGTCCTCCTGGCACGACTCACCCTGCTGCACCCTATCCCCAACTGCGACCTGTGAGGTATCACCATCTTGTTCCACTTGCGCCTGAACCTGAGTCTGCACTTGTTGGTTGTCACAACGTGGTGGCTCCTGCGCCTGCGCTTGCACCAAAGGCTCGGGCTCCTTGTCGTTGCCGGGGATCTGCTCCGAATTTGAACCAACATCGGGATCCGCAACCACCTCCACCACCACTTTCTCAGCTCCAGTTGTCTCTTTATCACTATGACCCACCACGGCAGCTTCCTTTTGCAGAGCAGTGGCATCCGATGCCGGGGCAAGGGTTACCGAGCGCGCTGGCACTTGCACGCGATGCTTGTTCATTGGCGACAGCTGCCAGTTGGCGGTGAAGGCCAGGGCCTGACGGAACGTGCTGCTTTGACCACCGGCCCCACCACCCTGCACACGGGCCCCACCACGAAGATCTGGGACCCCAGCCGCCAAGGTGGCCTACTGTTAGGCGGCCATTGGCGCCACCGCCAAACGTGTCATCGTTGGGGATCCCGCTCTGGCCGCTGCCGAAGAAGGCGGCGCAGCCCATAACCCCTCGCGGTCTACGACTTCCCCCAGCTTGTCGATATGAATCAAGATCTTTAGTTCAACAGTTCCACCTTGTCTACCGGCGCCGCCTCCCGCCGGGCTGGCAGACTGCGCGAATCGTCTGAGAACTCTCTCGCCGGCGACGGTGTCTCCTCCACGTCCAGCACAGGCTCCGGGATCGCCAGCGTCCTGGCTGGCGGTATTTTCTCCGCGTCACTGGTCCAAGCCGAGAGCCTGAAAAGTGAAAGGTCCGTCCTTGCACTTGTTGCCGGCGCAACCTCGTCCACCACGCATGACTGCTCAAGCAGCTCCTCGACCACCTCCTGATCCCACGCATGGGGAGGAACACCTTCGATCACCAGCTCCACTCTGGACCTCATTGTTTCCGAGGAAGCCTGAGCCTGCCTGTTCCACTGTCTGAGAAACAGCGAGAAGCCAGGACCATTGATTCCCGGCAGCGCGGTCAACTTGTTTCGCAGCTCCGCCGTGTCGCAGACCACTAGAAAAATCCTCTGGCAGGTATTTGTGCACAGAGAGACGCGCACCCGAGACCCTGAGCTTGGAACAGAGGGCCTGGTGAGCCTGAGCACACGTAACCGCCGGCCGCGCCCCGCCAACATAGGCCACCACGGCGTTGCGCAACCGATGCTCCAAATCCACCACCGTCTGCGATCTGCGGACCACGCAGAGCGGTGCATCCACCTCCCTTTCCTCAGGCCACGCACCTACCCCAGTGAATTGTCAAGAAGGAGCACCGCTCAAATGAATTGACTAAAATGACCACCTTCACAGTGACGGCAGACCCGCTAGGCGATGCTGCCACACAACGTGGCATGTCCCTGCAGACAGCATGGCAACGGAGGCCTAACGGGGTAGTGGGGCCTACCGCCGGTGCCATAGGCGGCACGGTGACGTGTAGCCTGCGGCCATGGTTGGTGGCGGCACGGCTGAGCACTGTCTCGCGTGCAGTAAATGTGAAAAATCATGGCATCGTGTGCTGCATTCACGGGAACAGTGTAGTGGTACAAGTATGTCTCGATCGTTCCACGCTCTCATGCAGCAGTGGTGAATCTTGCTCTATCGAAACCTGCACACTCCATGTCACCGTGCCTCCTGTGGACATGCCGCCTGTGGCGGTACGCCACGGCCGGTGACATGTGCCACGTGTCGTCTGGTGGCCTTGTCGCCAGGATGAAGGTGGTTCTTTTTTGCAATTTATTTGAGAAATGGTCCTTTTCGGCAATTCACTCGGGCAGGTGGTCCCTTTTGCCACAAATTCCCACGGTGTGGCCTAGGTGCGACCCATTGTTCAAACAATTTATTTGTTCAGTAGACACAGGGAAGAACTTCACATTATAGTCCTAGGCTCCTTAACATTTTGTTCCCACTTCTCATAGTTTTTACCTGTTTCGTTCCTTTTCTCAACGATTTTCCTTTATTGTATATTAATCTTATTCTCCATCCTAATATTTAGCCATTGATTAACATTTGTGTTTTTTTTATTATTGATGGCTTCTAATGTCCTTGAGATTGAAGTTGAAATGCAAAAGTGACTCCTCATACAATACAATAGGGATGCGAAAATGGGACCCGTTTGTCCCACTTTCCCCCATTTTGTACTAGTCCATCTCACATGTTATTAAAATTATTTTACTTCTTGATTATTATATTAACTAATATTTTCACTTATATTAATAGCATTAACAATATTGTCATATTTTTTTTTCATGCAATATAGTTCATAGACTTATTATCAATAATATATTTTTTGTGCTAAATTGCAATTATCTTCTTCACACTATTTTTATTTGTATTTAATTTGGGATGTTTTAAGAACTTCTTTAGTTGTTAATGAGTTTGAATCTAACACTAAATAAACATAAAGTATCACTTTACTGCACAAATTAATGTGTGCCTCCTAAAGTATTATATTCGGTATATATGTATCCTTATCCATAGTATTCAATAATAGCTAAGATTTTTTGTGGAGCATTTTTCTGTGGGTATCAATGAATATATAAATGACACAACATAGCTTTCTAGCGCGCAAATATTAAATTTAGACCTAACTAAGTTGAGAATTTAGAGTGTGTGAGGTGTCTACATGTAGTTTGACTTCGTGTCCCCTCTCCACACTCGGTTGCTGGTGGTGCTCATTTCTTGGTCAATATGGGAATTACCTTGTTCAAGGAGATACCATTCCCGAGGACAGCAAACCATAAGCAAGGAAGGGAAAAATGGTGGGTTGTGGCTCCTAAAGTTTGGGTATGACTCCATTACTGGTACTGGCTGCAAACAGGTTCTTGGGACAGAGCTCTTTTATCGCGGAATTAGACTTGCTATTAACGTTGGCTTATCGGTAAGTCGCGATCATGTGTACATGCGGCTCACTCTAATATTCTGAAACTCCCACGAACAATGAAGCATAATAATGGTTATATATGTGAAAAATTATGTACTCTATTATAAGGTCAAGTTATTTTGATGATATATCTCTTTCAGGAGTCAACTTTGTGTTTGTCGGCTGGGAAACATATTTACACTTACAGTACAACCTTCGCTATAATCTGCTGCTTCCACTGATGAACCATAAGTTCTATGTGTCTCGATACGTCACTTGTGTGCATATAATTGCATCCGAGCTACAAGAGGCTTTTGCCGACGGGAGGGACGTTACGTCCGCCACTGTTTAAGTCTGACCATATCATCGTACAATTCTGATGATACTTCTAAGTTTTTTATGACAAGCGAAAAGAAAAAAAGAGCATTACATACATTTCAGCAGAAGCTAGCATATCACTCTTTCGCGGCTTTGCATACCGCATTTGATGAACCTAAACCCACAGACTCATCGAGCGCTATGAGAGATTGGCAGCTGATGATCTAAGTAAATATGAGGATTAAACTAGGTTTGTTGTGACCTAGAGCAAGGTTGCAATCAACGTGGGTTCAATGCAAGCGCTATGAGAACTTGTCGGACAAGAAGGTTTTGAATTATGTGAAGAACAACAAAGCTGTTGTGGCATCAGTTCTTGCCGGAGAACACTTTTTGATCTTGAAGATGGTGAAATTTACATCTATATTTCAGATTTTGATCATTAAACGAAGTAATGTGTTCATAAACCAGAAGTCCATTCAATTGTTTTGGTCGGAAATGGTGATGCTGGACCTGTGATGGAGCATGAGCAGTACCATCCTTTGTGGATTCCCATGGCGAAGAGTATGAAAACGATGGTGTGTGATGCATAATTTACAAGACATATTTTGACAATTTTTTATGTTTCCCAAATTTATAATTATTTATACTAAATTCTTTTATTTCGGCATTACTACATTAAATAATATTTTTGGTTATAGTACAGCATTAACAATACATTCATACATTTTTTTCATATAGTTTGTATACTTATTATTTTTGCGCTAAACTGTAATCACCATTTCACTCATTTTCAGTCTCTTTGTAGTCTATATTGGAATATCCAAATATTTTTATAATTCAGAATGAAAATGGAGGAGTATCATCGTACAATACCGTCCTACAGTTTCTATAATGATAGTACATATCCTGATATTTGTGTCATCACACTTCCCATTATTTCTATGACAAGCAATAAGAAAATAAGAACATTGCGACGAAAAAGCCATTCGTAAGCTACATGTAGGCTTTTGTTTTAAAATTTTGAAAATAGTATTTTAAAGTTTCAAAAAATTCTTAAAATAAATTTGGCCAATACTGTATCCTACAGTTGTGCAATTTTCAATCCGAAATTACTTTTATTTTGGACTAGGTAAAATAGACAAAATTTGAAGAGCACTGTTCACACTACACATCTACAATTGTGTCTTTTTGTGTAGCGTAGAATACGGCGTATTTTGGATTGATATTTCGCACACTTATAAGATAACACTCTGTGGCTAGATACATACTTTAAAAAAAACTTTAAAATTTATTTTTCCAATGTTCAAAATAAAAGGGGTAACATGTAAGCTACAAAACGCTGCTCCCACTTGCGATCCATTTCTGCATTTCAGCGCTAGCTAGCATACGCTCTTTCGCGGGTTCGCCTGCCGCATTTGATGAGCCTGAACCCACAGGCAGGTCGCGCCGCGGCACGCGCGGCAGAGCATGGAGCCCCCTTCCCCTTCGCCGGCCTGGCCGCCGCCACCTCCAGGATCGCCTCCCACGGCCGCGCTGGAGACGCCGCCGCGGCGCGCGCCGTATTCGACGCGATGCCCCGCCGCGACGCCGTCGCCTGGAACGCCATGCTCACCGCCTACGCCCGCGCCGGCCAGCCGCGCGCCGCCCTCGCGCTCTTCGCCCGCATGCGCGGCCCAACGGACGCGTTCTCCCTCACCGCCGCGCTATCCGCGGCGGGCTCCCTCCGCTGCCCGCCGCCGGCGCGCAGCTCCACGCCCGCCTCCTCCGCATCGGCCTGCACGAGCCGCTCCCCGTCGGCAACGCGCTCGTCGCCATGTACGCCAGGTGCGCACGAGCGGACGACGCCGCACGCGCTTTCCGGGAGATGCGGGAGCGCAACGCGGTGTCTTGGTGCTCGCTCCTGCACGCCTACGTCTCCTCAGGCCGCATGAATCTTGCACAGGAGCTGTTCGATGAAATGCCTGCTGCAAGCAATGTTGCTTGGAACACGTTACTCATGGGGTATTCCCGCAGTGGCAATGCCAGGCAATGTTTGCTTGTGTTCAGCAGGATGCGATGTCGGGCTCTCTTGTGACGATGCAACACTCTGCATTATGATCGATGCTTGCACTGAGCTGTCCTAACCCATCTACCGGCTTTGCAGTCCACAAGATCACGGTGCAGGGTGGCTGGAATGCCGCTCCAGAGGTCAGTAACTCGCTTATTTCCTTCTACAGTAAGTTAAGCTTGCTAGATCATGCCGTGAAGATCTTTGAGTATATGGAGACTAGAACCATTGTGTCGTGGAATTCGCTGATCGACGCATACACAAGGCTTGGCCACATTGAAGAAGCTGCTGCTCTGTTTCAAAGCGCACCTGAGACAAATGTCGTCTCATGGACTGCGATGATTGGAGTTATACGGGAATGGCCGTGCAGACGAGGCCCTTTCACTATTTGTCAAGATGCTGACAGAGAAGCATATCCAACCTGACGACTTCACTTTGGGGGCTGTGCTTCATGCTTGTGCTACCGCGGCATCTCTGGCCACCGGAAGGATGATCCATGCCTGTGCATTCCAAAGCGGTTTTGCGTCCTACTTGTATGTGGCCAACAGCTTGATGGACATGTATGCCAAGTGCGGCGACATAGAGGGGGCAAGCAATGTGTTCCATGTCGTTCGTCGAAGGACTTGGTTCTCATGGAACACCATGTTGTTCGGGTTCGCGATAAATGGATGGCCAAATGAAGCACTGGCACTGTATGAAACCATGTTGTCTCATGATGTCTGCCCCGATGAAGTTACATTCGCAGGCTTGCTCACCGCCTGCAGCCATTCTTGCCTCCTGGAGCAAGGCAGAGCCTTCTTTGAGTCAATGGTGTCTGTGCATCGACTGAAACCAACACCGGAACATTTAGCTTGTGTCCTCGACATGTATGCTAGATCAGGGAACATAAAAAAGGCCATTGAGATGTTGGACCAATACTCAGAAATGGTTCAGATACGAAGCAGTAGTATGCGGGAATCTCTAGTTAGTGCCTACTCATCGGGCCACCTGGATGTAAGAATAGGAAGGAAGGTGGGGAGCAGCTTGGTGTCGATGGATCCTGCGAGAGACGCTGGCTATGTCATGCTGTCCAACTTGTTGTGCGCCACCGGGCAGTGGAAGGAAGCCGAGGGCGTGAGGAGAGCCATGTCAGAGCATGGTGTCAAAAGTCTCCTGGCTGTAGCTGGATCCAAGTGAAGGGTGCTGTTAAGGCGTTTGTATCAGGTGGGCAAGAACTTGTTCCGACAGATATAGTACGTGATACCATTTACTTGTTGGATAACGAAATGAGGAATAATATTGCTGTGATGCGTAAATTATTATGATTTTACCAGAATAATTTGCTAAGTAGAAATCGTCATATATATTGTTAGCCCAGCCCAAACATTGCAGTCGCTGGCACTGAAGAGAATAACCAAACAAAAAAAGTTCAACTCAACTTTTGAATTGCTTGCTGATAGAGGGCTAGGATCAGAACACAGTGATCCATATCCAATTATCCATTAGAAGTAATCAGGCTGAGGATAGAGCCAGTCAAATCGGAGCTTGTGGTTGTCGACGAGGTGACCGTTGAGCTTGTCGATGGTTTTTGTATCAGGTCTGCAAGAGCTTGTTCCGTCAGATATAGTACGTTGTAATCATTCACTTGTTGGATAACGAAATGAGGAATACTATGTGCCGTGATGCGTAAATTATTACTATGATTTATACCTCAATTTTTTTGCTAAGTAGAAATCGTCGTGTATATAATATTGTTAGCCCTCCTCAATATATGGCCCAACATGGCTGCCGCTAGTACTGAAGAGGATGAAAAGAGGGGGAAAAAGAAGTTCAACTCGGCTTTTGAAATTATTGCTGATAGAGGGTTGTTTTTTAGGATCGGAATACAAAGATTCATTTGAAGCAATCAGGTATGAGGATAGACCCAGTCGACTCGGAGCTTGCCGTTGAGCTTGTTGATGGCGTCCTGCGCGTTTTTTGGGGCTCTCGAACACCACCCACCCGAAGCCGACAGGGTCGTCCAGGCTCACGGGCGTGAGGCTGCACGGGGCGAGCGGCCTGAACTTCCTGAAGAGCCAATGCAGCTCGCTCTTGGCACGGATGAGGCTCAGGGGCACATTGGTCACGCGTACAATGCACCACAGCTGGTGGTGGCTCCCGGAGCCGGAGGAGGAAGAAGCTAGCAAGAGCGGGTGCATCCCCGGCGGCACCGCTCCCTGCAGGTCCTCAGGCTGAAAAGCCCGTCGATGTAGTTGTAGGGGCAGAAGGCATCGTTTTCGTGGATTCTGCCTACTCCACAGAGGCCACACGTCCTCTTGTCGCAGCGGTGGAGTTCGTTGTCTGAGGAAAACATGAAATATGCCTCTTTGGTTGTCAAAATATACTATAGGAATTAATAGAATAAGGACTAGAAACAAAACGATTTTCCTTGGTGTTTGGTTCATAGGAGAATCAAATTATAGTCAAATTACAGCCGAACGACATATACTATTTTCTCCCAAAAACAGTCCAAATGGATTGCAAAACTGTTATGTGAAGGTCCACATGAATGCATACGCTTGTTGTCGTCGTGCTCCTTGAGCGGCGCCGCTGCCTCGCCTTCCGTGTCCTGCCGCCGCTTCTTGAGCTGCGCGCGGCAGAGGGTTTGAGTCGGAGGTAAGCATCTGTTTTTCCAGATGTACGTGTATTCGTGTTAGTGTACGGCCGGGTCACTCGAAGTAATTATAAGCAAATTAAACGCACGAACCTTGCGGCGCTGGCGTAGGGCCCTTCTTTGCAATCTTCTTCTTCATCATCATCGTTGCCGTTCTGGTCTTTCTCTTCTTCTCATGGCTGATCATCCTCCGTTGTCTGCGGCCGCCCATCTCCTCGTTTTGCCCTCCCTTGCGGCGATCCCTGTGACTCCCTCTCACTACAGGAATGCAGTCATACGCCGACGGCACAAATCTACGCCGACGGCCATTTCTCGGGCCGTCGGCGAGACCCCGGCGAGGCCAGCCAGGCGTACTGGCCGTCGGCGTACAAAAGGCCGTCGGCGTAGAATGTCAACGCCGACGGCCACGCTCGGTGTACAATCAGCCGTCGGCGTATACTACTTAATTTTTTTCCGTATATAGACGCCGACGGCATTGCCGTCGGCATAGATAGTATGTTTTTTTATCTTCAGCGTGTTATATTCTTTTTAATTGATATATCTACGCCGACGGCTTGGCCATCGGCATAGGTACCAAGTTTTTTCTTATTTTATTTTTTCTGTATTTTATTTTATAACTATCAATTAAGTTTAATATGTTTCATATGTTTTTATTCATTTTTTATGTTTTTATATGTATGTAGCTACTGTGTATAGCAGTCTCCACCCACATAAAATGACGTCGCGAATCTTCTCAAGGGTTTCACCGAAGCGGGGCCCCGGAGCGTCGGAACCCCACCCAAATCTAGGTGTTGTCATACCATATGTATACAAATGTTGTTGGGTGTTTGAGATATGAAATATCCCACTCCGTGTGTGATCGGCTTCACCGGCATCACTTTCTCTAGTAAGTTTCTACACTTGTAGGTGAAAACTCCGTTTCGAACGAACCGGGGCAACCTTGTGACAAAAGTTGGTTTCCCATGTTCCTATGGCCTAACCTAACACAACCAAGTAAAAAATTCCAATGGCCTACCCCCTCTCGCTCCGGTCAAGGGGGTAGACGGGAACTTTGACTTATTTCCAGCGGGTCTAGGGTTTCGCCGAAACGGGGCCCCGGAGCGTCGGAATCCCACCCAAATTTAGGTGTTGCCATACCATATGTATACAAGTGTGTTGGGTGTTTGAGATATGAAATATCCCACTCCGTTGTGTGATCGGCTTCAACCGGCATCACTTTCTCTCTAGTAACTTTCTACACTTAAGGTGAAAACTCCCGTTTCGGGCGAACCGGGGGCAACCTTGTGACAACTTGTGACAAAAGTTGGTTTCCCATGTTCCTATGGCCTAACCTAACACAACCAAGAAAAAATTCCACTGACCTACCCCCTTTCGACGCCGTTCAAGGTGGTAGACGAAAACGTTAGGGGTTTTCCAGCAGATTCAGGGTTCGCCGAAGCGCGTCCCCGGAGCGTCGGAACCCCACCCAACCAAGGTTGTGCCATACCATATGTATACAAGTGTGTCGGGTGTTTGAGATATGAAATATCCCACTCCGGGGTGTGATCGGCTTCACCGGCATCACTTTCTCTCTAGTAAGTTTCTACACTTGTAGGTTGAAAACTCCCGTTTCGGACGAACCGGGGGCAACCTTGTGACAACTTGTGACAAAAGTTGGTTTTCCCATGTTCCTATGGCCTAACCTAACACAACCAAGAAAAAAAATTCCACTGGCCTACCCCCTCTCAGCTCCGGTCAAGGGGATAGACGGGAACTTTGATTTATTTCCAGGGTTTAGGGTTTCGCCGAACCGGGGCCCGGAGCGTCGGAATCCCACCCAAACATAGGTGTTGCCATACCATATGTATACAAGTGTGTTGGGTGTTTGAGATATGAAATATCCCACTCCGTTTTGTGATCGCTTCAACCGGCATCACTTTCTCTCTAGTAAGTTTCTACACTTATAGGTGAAAACTCCCGTTTCGGGCGAACCGGGGGCAACCTTGTGACAACTTGTGACAAAAGTTGGTTTCCCATGTTCCTATGGCCTAACCTAACACAACCAAGCAAAAAATTCCACTGGCCTACCCCCTTTCGGCTCCGGTCAAGGGGGTAGACGGGAACTTTGACTTATTTCCAGCGGGTCTAGGGTTTCGCCGTAGCGGGGCCCCGGAGCGTCGGAATCCCACCCAAACATAGTGTTGCCATACCATATGTATTCAAGTGTGTTGGGTGTTGAGATATGAAATATCCCACTCCGTTGTGTGATCGGCTTCACCGGCATCACTTTCTCTCTAGTAAGTTTCTACACTTGTAGGTGAAAACTCCGTTTCGGACGAACCGGGGGCAACCTTGTGACAACTTGTGACAAAAGTTGGTTTCCCATGTTCCTATGGCCTAACCTAACACAACCAAGCAAAAAATGCCACTGGCCTACCCCCTCTCGGCTCCGGTCAAGGGGGTAGACGGGAACTTTGACTTATTTCCAGCGGGTCTAGGGTTTCGCCGAAGCGGGGCCCCGGAGCGTCGGAATCCCACCCAAACATAGGTGTTGCCATACCATATGTATACAAGTGTGTTGGGTGTTTGAGATATGAAATATCCCACTCCGTTGTGTGATCGCTTCACCGGCATCACTTTCTCTCTAGTAAGTTTCTACACTTGTAGGTGAAAACTCCCGTTTCGGACGAACCAGGGCAACCTTGTGACAACTTGTGACAAAAGTTGGTTTCCCATGTTCCTATGGCCTAACCTAACACAACCAAGCAAAAAATTCCACTGGCCTACCCCCTCTCGGCTCCGGTCAAGGGGGTAGACGGGAACTTTGACTTATTTCCAGCGGGTCTAGGGTTTCGCCGAAGCGGGGCCCCGGAGCGTCGGAATCCCACCCAAACCTAGGTGTTGCCATACCATATGTATACAAGTGTGTTGGGTGTTTGAGATATAAATATCCCACTCCGTTGTGTGATCGGCTTCACCGCATCACTTTCTCTCTAGTAAGTTTCTACACTTGTTGGTGAAAACTCCAGTTCGGACGAACCGGGGGCAACCTTGTGACAACTTGTGACAAAAGTTGGTTTCCCATGTTCCTATGGCCTAACCTAACACAACCAAGCAAAAATTCCACTGGCCTACCCCCTTTCGACGCCGTTCAAGGTGGTAGACGAAAACGTTAGGGTTTTTCTAGCAGATTCAGGGTTTCGCCGAAGCGCGTCCCCGGAGCGTCGAACCCCACCCAAACCTAGGTGTTGCCATACCATATGTATACAAGTGTGTTGGGTGTTTGAGATATGAAATATCCCACTCCGTTGTGTGATCGGCTTCACCGACATCACTTTCTCTCTAGTAAGTTTCTACACTTGTAGGTGAAAACTCCCGTTTCGGGCGAACCGGGGGCAACCTTTTGACAACTTGTGACAAAAGTTGGTTTCCCATGTTCCTATGGCCTAACCTAACACAACCAAGCAAAAAATTCCACTGGCCTACCCCCCTCTCGGCTCCGGTCAAGGGGGTAGACGGGAACTTTGACTTATTTCCCAAGGGTCTAGGGTTTCGCCGAAGCGGGGCCCCGGAGCGTCGAATCCCACCCAAACCTAGGTGTGCCATACCATATGCATACAAGTGTGTTGGGTGTTTGAGATATGAAATATCCCACTCCGTTGTGTGACCGGCATCACCGGCCTACCCCCTCTCGGCTTCGGTCAAGGGGGTAGCGGGGCCCCGGAGCGTCGGACCATATTGAACATATTAAAGTAAAAATGAATAAAAATATATTGAACTTATTAAAATTAATTTAGATTAATAATGAATACATTAAAAAAGATGATTTAAGTGAAAAAATGAAAAAAGGAAAACCCTATGCCGACGGCTATAGGTCCTACGCCTTATCCTTATCCCGCCACAGCTCCTCTCAACCACCCACTCGCGCTCCGCATATCAGCTTCATCGCCGACCCGCTTCGCGGCTGTCCCGCTCCCCGCCGCCCTGTTCCGGCCAGCCCCGACCCCGCCGCCACCCCGCCCCTACCCAGCCCGCCACCACACCGCCGCCGCCAACCCCGCCCCATCCACCCGCCAGCCGCCATCCCCGCCACCCGCCCCTACCCAGCCCCGCCGCCAGCCCTTACCCACCCCCGCCGCCAACCTCGCCGCCGCCAACCCCCCCCCTCCACCCGCCAGCCGCCATCCCCGCCCCCTCCACCCGCCAGCCCCTACCCACCCCCCGCCGCCAGCCCCTACCCGACCCCGCCGCCACTCGCCCCGCCTCCACCGTGCTTCCCTCTGGCCGCACCGGCCCCGCAACCTCGCCGCTCCCCTCGCCGTGCTCCCCTCCTCGCCGCAGGTACCCTCAGCGCCGCCAGGTGCTCCCCGCCCCCTACCCTATTTTCTGTGTATTTTAGATTTAGGGATTTTAGGAGTAGGATTTTAGGAAAATAGATGGAAAATTAGTGGTAGAAAATAGAAAATAGATGGAAAATTAGTGGTAGAAATTAGAAAATAGCACAATAGAAATTATAGATGGAAATTTAGTGGTAGAAAATAGAAAATAACAAAATGATTTAGGGATAGATGTAGCAAATAAAATGTTGTTGAAAAAGAAAATAACAAAATGATTTTAGGGATAGATGTAGCAAATCAAATGTTGTTGACAATTATAGAAGGAAAATTTAGGTGTTAGTGTTTACATATATTCATTTCATATATGACTAATCCCTGTATCAAATGTTTTACTTAACTAAGTATCATGTCGGAGCCGGAGCGAAAGTTTCGTGGTGTTCACCGGAGACCCACGAAGATCCCGACTTGGGCAGCTCAGATCACAGTGGATCACAGGAAGATCCAGCTTGGTACTTTCACGTGCCCGTGGCAGGCGGCCCGCGCGTACGACTGCGCGGCGGTCCAGCACTTTGGGGCGAGAGCGATCCTTAACTTTGAGGATGAGCGGAGCGTGGCGCATATGTTAGCGCCAGATGGCATGAGGATCGCGACGAGGGCCGAGGAGAGGGAGCACCGGTAGGCAGAGAGGCTGCTTAGGGCGCGCCACCAGCGCGAGGAGGATGACCCCTTGGTCAAGGATCTCCTCCTTGATCCCCAGGTGATGGCGGTCCAGTACCAGGTCCTCAGCGAGAGCCTGCAGCAGCGCGGGCAGGGCGAGGCCGGCCCCTCCGGCACGCAGCAGGAGGACTCTAACAGCACCCTGTCCTCTTGGTGGGGCCGCTTGGACGACGTCACTGACACCGGCGCGAGTCGAGTTTAGGATGTCTATCATCCTACCTGTCGTACTACTAGACTTATCTTGCTACCTGTTGTACTGCTAGACTTATCATGCATGCTAACTATGTATTATTGTGCTACTTGTCTATATGTGTTATGTTTAGCTAATATGGTTACATCGTTCTATGGTTTATTCTGTTTTATTTTAATTAAGCTTGCATGATCCTCTATATAGGTATAATCTAATGTGTCGATCCCCATCGTATGCATCGACGGCCAGACCGAGAGTAGTTTACATTGGTTGCATCCAACCTCTATAAAAGTACTTGCATATGTTCCTCCATCGTATTAAGTAAAATAGAGAGAATTTTGCTTATATATGTCGATTTTGTGCTTTTTCAGATGCTGTAGCTTCCCGCCAGCCAGCATTGTCGGTCCCGCGCGTCGTTGCGGGGCTTCTTCTCCAGCTGAGGAGGGGCCGCCTCGGTGCCCCTGTTTCGTCGCCCCCCTTCCGGAGCACGTCTTCGACCTTCTCCGGCCACCGATCACGCTTCAAGGGTATAAATCTTTCGCCTCTCTTGCTGCATAGGTTTACTTTGGTCTAGATCACCAAGTCAGTCGCGTAACCCGAGTCAGATCCCGTCCGGAAGAGTTACAAATTTATAAATATGCAGGATTGTCCATCTTTGCATATTTATAACCGTACCTCTTCCGGATTGTCCTTTTGGACAGTCCGAGTATGTGTAGATCGAGTCGTGTTCCATGTTCTACCCCTTCCTGAGACGGAATTTCGGCAGCACCTCCCCGTTGTTCTTCGGATGCACACCCTTTGATCGAAGACTGACTTGTGATGAAGAACAGCGGGGAGGTGCTGCCAAAATTCCGTCTCGGGTCGGGGTAGAACATGGAACACGACTCGATCTACACATACTCGGGCGGGATAGGCCCCTACCTATTAGAAGTGTAGGTGAACCCTTGCATGCTGTAAAAGATAAAATTTGGCCGTAATTAATTGGTGACATTGAATAAATTTATTATTACTTGTTGCACATTATGAAGTGCGTTTCTGTTTGGCTCCCAATAAAGCAGAGGATGGCTGATAATGAGTGGATGTACAGTGGCCGTATTAGTAAGGTTAAAAGAACAAATGAGTGGGAATTGAAGACTGATATATTAGTGAAGGAGTTAGCGCGTGGTCCAAAGTTGGTTCGTCCATGGTGCCCTTGCGTTCGTTGCGAGAGGCGTCATCGTCAGGGAAAGGAGGAAATGACAAAACACCTTTGGTTGTATGGGTATATGCCTAACTACGTCACGCTGGTTGACTTTGCTCAGTACGAACAAGACAGAGGTGAGGTGATGCGGCAGCGGATCGATGGCAATGAGTACGATGGGATGAGAGACTTGATAGTTGATCTCCACGATGCCTACATGCCGGATTCTCCACCTCCACCGGAGGAACCGAGGAACCAGAGCCAAGCGCGAAGGCCTTCCTTGATATGATGGCCTTCTAAGAGGCCTCTATTCGAGGGTGCAAAGATTTCTCAGCTCGATGCCATCTCCCAAGCACTAGGTGACAAGACTCGGTACTCCACCACCCGTGCAGGCTTTGAAGCTAGTCTGAAAACATTTGGTAACATGTTGCCTGAAGGGCATTGTCTGCCTAAAACCATGCACGAAGTGAAGAAACTCATGGGATCGCTTAGCATGGATTATCAAAAGATAGATTGTTGTCCAAAAGGTTGCCTTTTGTTTTGGAAACAATTTGAGAATGACAACTACTGTAGCCTTTGTGGGGCCGCCAGGTATCATGAGATACCACCGAGAGCTAATGGTGAGAAGGTGCAGAAAAAGTCGCTGTGAAGATTCTTCGATATCTCCCTTTTATAAAAAGAATCCAGCGGCTTTACTTGTCCGAGGAGACTGCCACACAGATGACGTGGCACAAGAAGGGGAAGAGATATGCGGACGAGGCCGGACGAAAAAAGATGGGACATCCATCTGATGGTAAGGCATGGAAGAACTTCGATGCCAAATACCACGAGGAGGCAAAAGAGGCTCGGAATGTCAGAATTGCGATAGCAACAGATGGATTCAATCCATATGGTATGTCGACTGCCTCGTACAGCTGCTGGCCCGTGTTTGTTATTCCGCTCAATCTCCCTCCCGGAGTCCTAATGCAAAGGAAGTTCATATTTCTGTCGCTGATCATTCCAGGGCCCGAATACCCGGGAAGAATTTGAGTGTCTACATGCAGCCACTTGTGGATGATTTGATCCACTCTTGGGAACATGGGACGTGGACATACGACCGAGCATCGAGGAGAAACTTCTCGATGAAAGTGTGGTACCAATATTCCATGCACGACCTACCCGGGTATGCCCTATTCTGTGGATGGAGTACAGCTGGTAAGTGGCCATGCCCAGTGTGCAGGAACCGACTTGAGTTCCTTTGGCTAACGGGAGGTCGCAAGTATGTCGCGTTTGACAAGCATCGACAGTTCCTCAAAAGAAGGCATCGGTTCAGAGAAGACAAAAAGAACTTCACGAAGGACATAGTTGTGCGTGAAGTAAAAGAGATACCGAAGTTCGATGGTACAGCTGTTGATGCCGAGCTACGTGCTCTCGTGCCTGCTGGGTACCAGGCCCACGATATCAGGGATATGGTGTAACGCACAACTGGACTCACGTGGCAGGCTTAACGCAGCTAAAGTATTACAAGGACCTCGAACTTCCCCATAACATCGATGTGATGCACACCGAGAAGAATGTCGGAGAGATGATCTTTCACACAGTCCTGAACATTCCTGAGAAGTCAAAGGATAATGTCAAGGCTAGAGTCGATGTTCAGAAGCTCTGCGATAGGGAGAAATTACACATGCAGCCTCCTGACAATCGTCGAAGAAATTGGTTCAAGCCGAATGCCGACTTCTGCCTTGATAGTCTCCAAAAGAAGGAGTCATTCCACTGGCTCAAATACGTCGTGATGTTCCCTGATGGTTATTGTTCGAATATAAGTAATGGAGTCAATATTGAAAAGGGAAAGGTCACCGGGCTCAAGAGTCACGACTATCATATATGGATTGAGCGGCTGATGCCGGTGATGGTTCGAGGGTATCTCCCCGATCGTGTCTGGCGAGTGCTTGCGGAGTTGAGCCATTTCTTCCGCACGCTCTGTGCTAAGCAGATATGTCCCCTGGTTATTCAGAAGCTGCATGATCTTGTGCCGGAGTTGCTATGCAATTTAGAGACGATCTTTCCGCCAGGCTTCTTTGTTCCCATGGCACATCTCGTCGTGCATCTCGCGAACGAGGCACTCTTGGGTGGACCGGTGCAGTTTCGTTGGCAGTTTTGTATTGAGAGAGAGTTTAAATATATTCGAAACATAACTGGAAACAAAGCTAGGATTGAAGCATGCATAGCTGAGGCAACAATACTTCGGGAGATGGCAGACGCCGTGACAACATACTATCCCGATGAAGTTCCCACTCAGCATAACCCGGTCTCTCGGTACAATGTCGACGAGCCCAAGCAAGACCCCAAGCTCCTCCTCTTCCAGTGTCCCGGTGGCAAGGCCGGTGGTGGAAAATATGACTTGACCAAGGAAGAGAAGAATTCCATAATGTTCTATGTGCTTACGAACATGCAAGAAGTAGTCCAATTCATCAGGTAAAATGGTGAACAAATTACTTTGCAACTAGTAACTCGGTTTCGGTCTAATACGTATTTTCTCTTTTAGGCAATTCAGGAATGAACAGTGGTCGGGAACGGCAGATCCCTCTGTCGAGGAGCTGGACACTCTTCTGAAAAAGGGTGCTCCCGGAGGGAAATTTTTGAGTCTTGGTTCAGGGAAAAGGTAATTTCTAACATGTCCCTCTTACACATAACTAATGCACAAAACAATTTCTAACTTGTCCCTCTTTTAGGGAGCTGATTCCAACGTTGAGATGACGGATGAGTTGAGATGTGTTTCCCAAGGTTTTGACCGTACCGTCATGAAGTATGAGAAGTATGATGTGAATGGGTACCGCTTCCATACAGAGAATCACCAGAAGAGTCGGCCCAATGCAAAAACTATAAATACTGGGGTATTCACGAGAGGATCTAGAGGAGTCGATGGAGCCAATTGTGTTGATTACTACGGAAGGTTAGAGAAGGTATACGAGCTGACGTTCAATCGTACGAACATAGAACTCCAGCTCGTTGTGTTCCAATGCCACTGGTTCGACCCAGACACTGGACCACACGGTGGACTGAGAAGTGACCCTTCCATTGGGTTAGTTGAAGTTAAAACTTCAACCACCTATAGCGGAGCCGATGTCTTTATTGTGGCTCACCAAGCCAAGCAAGTTTATTATTTGCCCTACCCATGCCAAAAAGAGGGACTCAAGGGTTGGGAAGTCGTGTTCCGGGTATCGCCACATGGTAAGCTACCCATGCCCTCCGCTGACGATTACAACAACATTAACCCTAAAACATACGAGGGGATTTTCTATCAAGAGCAAGAGGATTTCGGGGACTTTGGCTTACGAACGGGCGGTCTTGAGGACCTCGAGAGCAATGCACACACTCGTGGTGAGGCAGTGGTGAATCTAAAGGACATAGATATCCTGTTGAAGTTTCAAGCGGACAATGCCAACGATGACGAGCCTCCACCGTGCGATGAGCCTCCAACTTACATCTCACGTGATAGTGATAGTGATAGTGAGAATGAGAACCAACTTAATTATGACACTGATGATTCGAGGTGACGGTCTTTTATGTCTTTAAGCTTAGTATTTATTTTTCAACATGCTTTCTTAATTGCATTACGTCTTTATGCTTAGTGTCTTCTATGTTTTTAAGCTTAGTATTTATTTTTCAACATGCTTTCTTAATTGCAATTATGTCTTTATGCTTAGTGTCTACATTTTATTATGTCTTTATGCTTACTTGTTTTCCCTTCCTCAATGCAGGTGATTGGACAATATGAGCCAAGGCAAGGAGAACGCGGCGACCTTGTCTTCTACGTTGCGTGGAGTTAGGGGAGATATGGGCTCACCCCGTCGCCGCCCCTAGATGTAGGATGATAGCCCTATGTGTGTATCTACACTTATGACATAGCATGTTGCTTCATATTTTGCTTGTGAACTTGTTTGTTTGTGATGATAGCCTATGTGTGATCTGTTGCTTGTGATATTGATTGCTGTCAATTTTCTGTAATTTTTGCTGAAAAACGAGCTGCCAGCAGCAATTTTAAAAAAAACTGGGTATCTACGCCGACGGCATTGTCGGCTAGCGTACAACCTGTGCCAAATGGTCAACCCTATGCCGACGGCATGCCGTCGGCGTATGACCACCGCCTGAACGCACCAGATCGCGCCACGTCGCTCCTATACGCCGACGGCTTGCCCTCGGCGTATACTGTGGATCCGTCGGAGACAGTCATGGGCCCCACCTATACACGCCGACGGCTTCCTTACGCCGACGGCCTGGAGTTGCCCTCGGCATAGATATGACATCGCATACGCCGATGGCCAAACTGGCTGAGCCGACGGCGTGCAACGCCGACGGCCATACGCCGAGGGCGGCCGTCGGCGTATAGATAAGCTGAGGGCAACGAGGCCTGTGCCGACGGCTTATGGCCGTCGGCGTATAGATACGCCGAGGGCAACGAGGCCTGTGCCGACGGCTTCCAGCCGTCGGCGTATCGACGCGTTCCTGTAGTGTCTCTATCTTTTCCTTTTCCTTAACCTTACTGTTTACAATGATTGTTCAGAGCTGCCGGAAGCTCTGGATTCCAACTCCAATTCGACTGGGACTCGGATCGGATTCTCCTCGGATGTAAAAGGCAACGTCCCACGTACGACCGGAGAGAGAGAGACTTATCGTCAGGTGGGGACTTTGTCCCCCCCCCCCCCCCCCCCACCTGGTGACCATCAAAAAAAAAAAGAGACTTATCGAAAGTCGGAAGAAACTTCAGTCTGGCACACCAATGGAAGAGGACGCGGGGACACGATCAACTTCTGGAAGGACCCGAACGGCGAGTCCTGCTGCATCTGCGGGGAAGAGGACGTGGAGGAGAGGCACGGCGAGCTGGCCTTCCCCTACGACTACCTGGTGTCGCCGGCCGGGAACGTGCCCTGCAGGGCGAGACTCGTCGTCTGGAGGAGGACAGGACGCGCCGTCCGGCCACCGCCTGTTCCTGCGGCGCTTCGTGCGCGTCACCAACCTGCCGGAGCGCTGTCCCCGGCCGGCTCGCGTCGCCGCACTCTTCGCCCGGTTCGGCCGACTGCGGATGTGGCACGTCGCCATGGACGCCCCCGCGGTGTGCAAGGGCTTCGCCTGCGTGGTCTTCGAGCGCCGGGAGGATGCTGAGAGGGCCATCGATGAGCTCAACTGCTATGACTTTGACGGCCATAGCTTGCGAGTAGACTGGTTTTATCCCAGCGCCTGACTGCACTCAGTGTCAAATTATGGTTCGTTGATCATATATTCATATCATCCGATGATTGCAATAAAAACTTTCTTACTCGTTTCCTAAAAAGAGTTAAATGCTTAAGAACCGTCCATATAGTTCTGTAAGCTGGTTTTATTTTGTCACAGCAGCTACTCCGTGCTTTTCAAAGAAACCCAAGCCGAAAGGGCTCATTTGATTCATAGGATTTTCAAAAGATTTGGTAGGATTGGAATTCTATAGGATTTTTTTTCCTTCAGTAGCTGTTTGACTTATAGGATCACATCCCATATGAAAAATTCTCATATGAATCTTGTAGTACAAACTCGAAACAAGCTTTCCGCTTTATAAATAAAACAACATGCCAAGCAAGTCCATACTATGTTGTGCGAAAAACGCGACCCATGGGTGCACTAGCACCCAGGGCATATTTTTATGGTAGACTCCACCTGGGTGAGATACCAAAAATTCGGTCCTGATAGAAGTCGAACTCTGGTCTGCAGGGTTGCACCACTGTGCCCCTACCACTAGGCCTCTGCCTAGTTCTCATACTATGTAGTCCAAACTTCATAGGAAAATAACATGAGGTCTAACCTCATGGAAAATTTCCTTCACACAATCAAAGGAACTTTCACTTTCCATAGGATTCCATCAGACATGTCATTCCAATCCTATGAAATTCCTATTCCTACACTCTTCCTATAGTACGAATCAAAGGAGCCCTAACATTTTCAACAATAGGCGTTGGTCGCCGATGGGGAGTGGAAAATGGCTCGCCTCCCCCGCTGCATGGCGGATGTAGATCTGGGTTATCCCAAGATGTTACAACCATGCAAAAAATCACAACATTCTGAAAAAGTAATACAACAAAAATTAGCTATGCAATTGTTTTTCGTAATATGATCTTTAGGAAGATTTGGGTAGAAATGTTTCGCATCATCTGAAAATAGTAATCCGATAAAAAAGTGTTTATGCAACAAATATTCAAGAAGATGCTAAAAAACTTGTAAGAAAAGATTCACATTTTGAAAAAATATAATGCAGCAAAACAAACATGTGTGTGCAACATTTTAAAAACGCATATGCCATCTTTGCTCCCGTATATTCCTTGTGACTCTTTCGCCTTCCTTAATGTTTGACATGCCATCTATCTCGCTCTTTCTGCCATCTCTCTTTCCTTCCTTACATCCCCGCATGCTTCCATGTGATGTCATGCATGTCGGAGGGCCAGGCATTCCATAAGATCCACATACCTAATTTTCTAAGTTTGGAGATTATTTTATTTTGGATTATTCAAGAAAGCGTGAAATTACTAAATTTAATTTTATTGAAAGTTGTTCGGAAAATTTGTAATGTCTAAAAGTTGATTTATTTTAAGTTGCGGTTTTTTAAAGTTGGATTCTTCTGAAATTTTGAAATCCTGAGAATAATTTTCTCGTTACTATAAAAATGAAAGTTGAAAATTATGAACTTTTATGAAATTGACGATGATGTCGTATGTACATTTTAATTAAAGATACTATATCATTCTTTATTTTAGTTGACAGGAAAAATATCAAACTTGGAATGTGGTAACTTAAAAAGGTGTTGAAGAGTTGACCCGGATTTTTGGCTCTTGGCAACACGCGCGGAGCAAATCCAGCGGCTGAGAGTACTTCGTAATTAGGAATCAAAATAGCGTTTCTGGCCGGCCGATCATACAAATACGGAGTAGGTACGTCATGTAAACAGCATGAAACAGCATATAGGATGTGTGCATTAATGGGTGAGTCTAATACGCATGTGAATTCGAAGTCTGGTGGGTTTAATTAGTCACTTAAGTGTGTGGCATTAATTTAATTATGATGAAATTGATTAGTCAACTTAAGTGTGGTGACCCGTGTGGGTACAAAGCAGTCTATACCCCAATATTTGTATCGGATATATCTTTTGAACTGAATGCCCAATTTTTTATATTTTTATATTTGAGATCCTCGTGAGTAGATCTTCAGAACAAGATTAATATTGGAAATATTTTGAAAATTTTCAAAAATTGACTATGAAAATGGTATTGAAAGCACAAAATATTTCAGAATTTTTTTGCACATGTAAAAGATTTTCATTGTGTTTTGAATATACCCTTTTAAAAAATTATTTCGAAATATATGAACTCCATAATGAAACTTGTAAAACTTTTAAAAGAACCGTGTCCGAACTATAATTAATTGAAAACAGAACTAAACATAATTCAAATATGTTCGTAATCTAAATGGATACTTTTCAAGTAATTGAAATGTGAATGGCAAAAATTGAATTTTTTAAATTTTTATTAGCCAACATTTCACCAAAAATAATAATTAGGAAACTAAACTTTCGAATTTATGAAACATCTATTTATTTGTTGGTAAAAAATCCACTGAAAATATATTTTGGAATTTATTTACAAAATAAAGTGCAAATGAAAATGTTTTACATGTCCGAAACTTTTATGATATATTTGTGGTGTCACAAGCAAAAATAATGAAAATATGCATGCAAATATTTGTGATTTCAATACCATTTTCAGAGTCAAAATTTAACTTTTTGAAAATATGTATGAAATAGTCCAATATTGATCTTGTTTAAAAGATCTCCTCACCAAGATCTCAAAAATATAAAAAATATTTAAAATCGACATTCGTTCAAAAAATATTACCGATACAAAATATTGAGAATGAGATTGGATATGATGGGCGAGTGGATAGAATAGCATGTAATTAAGCTCTTGGATTAGGTTAAGTTGATGTGAGACGGCACGTCATTTATTGCTCACATGGCTATGGTAAAGGAGTCTGCATGTCATTTATTCTTGCTGATGTCACCGCACGGTTGTGGAGCGTATTATACGGCACGTATGCGCACGTGGGATACAAGATAGCATATGAAAGCTCTCATCAGTACGTTGGTTAGGTACGAAGCCAATGGTAGATCGGTTGAAGAGTTCAGTTTTATCCGCAATCAAAAAAAAATTATGGCCTAGCGTTGAATGGGACAAAGCCATCATAAAAGCGTCAGGTCCACAAGCTCACAGTGAATTTCAGTAAAAAAAAAAAAAGGTCGCGTGGGACATTTCTTAGCAGTATGGGAGATTGTAACACTACCGAAGTGGCAAGGAGGAGGTTGGATTCATATTAGGATGAATTGTTGCGATCCACATGCATGGGTCTAGCAAAACCTGGTGGTGTAGCTGAGCTGCCTGTCTTTCTATTGTATCTCTGGGCAATTTGGCTGGCACTCCCTGACCGAAGACCAACACGGAATGTTCGGGAGCGTGATACAGCAGATGCAGAAGGGTATCTTCATGGCTTCACCTTTGGTCTTACAATCCCTGGCAACACAAAATTTCAGTCGAAGCTTACTCTCATCAGACGGCGAGAGCACCGTAACATCGGCACTTGTCTTGGCATGATCATGTCGGTAGCTTCTTCTGGTTTCGAGATGACCTGTTGCATCGTGTATGGATGTTCAGAAGCGGCAAAAAGAATGTTTTCAAGACAATGAACTACTCACTTCGTTTATAAATATAAGATGTTTTACCTTTTGTACATATTGTCTAGATACGGATTGAAATGAGAAAACATGCACAGTAAAATGTGTCTTGATACATGTGGATACATATGAATATGATAAAAGGCTAAAACATATTATATTAAAAAAACAAGGGAGTAGCTAGCTAGCTGCAAGAGTTCAATACCGTAGTGAATATAACGTGCTTACAGTGTCCAAACGCAGTGAGCCATCCGATGAACAAAATAGTAATGAAGTGCGCCAAGTTGCTCCGCTTCATACCTGATCTTACGAGTTTCAGAATCAAGTCAGAGTTGCAAAGCGACTAAGGCAATCTCCATGACCCTCGCTCGCCTATAAAGAGGCACACACCCATATACGTGGAAATATTTCTAGTTTAGACATTATGAGGAAATAATATCAATTAGCACAATATTAATGCGTATATGGTTAACCTGGAAGATATAATGTAATTACAGTGAGACATCTTTGTAATTACAATCACCAAATCGTACAATTATAGCAGGATTACGATCCGCAGAGCCAGCATATCGTACAATTATAGCAGGATTATGATCCCCAGATCGCACATTTCCTAAAACGAAAATTTCCTTATAAAATCTCTCCCGCTAATCCATTTGGATCCAATTCTGATCCCCCCCCCCCCCCCCCCCCCCCCCCAAAAGTAAGCGCCAACCCATCTCGTTATACTACTGGTAATTATTTACAAATCAACAAATGCAAAGTGGGTCAATCCGCTAATCTAATGACCGTTAAGCAGTCAAGCTATGTGGCCCATGAGCCCACGATGGCAGCCTACCTTGCGTTTGGTCCATTCGAGCCCGACCGACCTGGCCATCTTGGTCCAACGTCCAGAGGTGGTCGCCAAAGGGAAGTTCGCTCTCAACCCGGCAGCGATCTCGTCGACGACCGACGCGGCCGTACCATCGCGAAACGCGAGCGAAATCTTCTGGATCGACGGCGATGTGGCTGCCAGCAAAACCTCGACGAGCCTACACTCCTCGCCGTCCGTTCCCCTGAGCCCACGAACACTGACTTCTCGGAGAGAATCTAGCAGGCCAATCTTCTCGTCGGCGCGAACGACGACGCCACCCCACCGCCACTCTGCTCGCGATGGCACGGCGGTCTGCTGCACGACATGGAAAAACATCACAAATTATGCGTTCAACATACATACATGTATTCTTGAGCGTAGGCAGGGGTTACGACATACCAAGACGGTGAGGCAGTACGGAGCCGAGTCGATGTATAGCGTCGTCAAGTTCGGGACACGCGAGAGGAGGGACGCCAGGCACGGCCCGACGTCGGCGCCGATCCCCCACCGCGTCGTGAGCGAGAGCACGGTGACGCGAGGCAGCAGCGGCATGGAGCGCATCAGGTCCTCGCGTGAGCTCTGATCATCCGGGCCTAGCCAGTTGAGGAGAGCCGTCTTGTCTGGCAGAACGAGGTCGAGCTCGAGGTATTCGGTGGCGAGGGAGCAGGCTTTGAGGAGCTGCATCGTGTAAGGGTAGTCGAACTGGTCGCTTCGGCCGAGTGTCGCGAGCTTGAGCCCGGAGAGCCGGCGGATGCGCGTCAGGGAGCCGTCCTCACGGAAGACGAGCCGCTTCGGGTAGCTGCGGTACCAGCATATTGACTCAACCCTCGGCGCCGAGACAGACACCTCGGTGTCTTCGTCGAAGCCGGTGACTGGAGACCGGAAGCAAGAACGCACGCTCAGCGACCGCAGGTTGGGGGCCGCCACGTCCAGCCTGGTCAGCCCGTCGACGTTGTCGATGTTGAGCGCCTCGAGGGCGTCGGAGCGGAGGACCAGCGCGCGCACGGCCTCCCAGCCTCTCACGCGGCACAGGCGCAGCCTCCGCAGCCGCGGGCAGCACGACGAGAGGAAGTCGTGCAACGGCGGCGTTCTGGCGGGCAGCCGCACCGACACGAGGACCAGCTCCGTCAGCCTGTCGAAGCGCACCGGGTCGTCCCCGGCCTCCGGAGCTCGAGATCGAGTCCGTGGTTCAGCGTCAGGTTCAGGGCCTCCGCCCGCGTGAACCGCGGGAGCGCCAGCCGGACCAGCCCCCTTGGCACAATGACGCGCACGGACCCGGTCGCGCGCTCCTTGGCCTCGGGGTACCACGTCACGGCCTTGCCGATGTAGGCGTGCCTGCCGAAATCGAGGGAGATGGAGGGGATGGCGAACGTCGGGAACCGCGCAAGGGCCTCCGTGCAGAGGCCGATGAACGAGACCCCGCCGGGGATCGTGCAGTTCTGGACGGAAAGGTTGAGAGCGAGCACGTGCGCCGGCCATAGACGCCGCCACCGCCGCGATAGCTCGGACGCGCGCACGGCCATTGGGGTTGGGAGGAAGCCGAGAATGCGCCCAAGCACGTCGTCGGGAAGTTCGCCAAGCCGATCGACTCCACGCGAGTCCAACTTCACCGTCCCATCTGCCTTGCGCTTCTTCATGGCGAGCGACGTGCCGACGTGCGCGAAGGCCCCGACGCTAGTGTTTTTTGGTGCTGCCGCCTGCCGGGGACGGTAATTAACTTGTCTAAATTATACTACGTACCAAACCTTATCGAACTTGTGTCCCGATCGAACAGGAAATAGATACTTTTAGAACTTGTGTCCCGATCGAACAGGAAATAGATTTTTTAGAACTTGTGTCCCGATCGTGCGTACAAGTTGTTTCCCTCCATATATTTGCAATGTTCTTGTTGGTTTTCCAAAAATATAGTCATTTAAGATCCTTTGTTCTGAAATTCACTCGTCTAGGTAGAGTTTCATTCAAAACTCTGCAACATTATCAATTTGACGGCACTTTATTTCTACTTTTGACCTTACTAATTAGTCAACTCTGCAAAATATTGATGTGAAAGTCTAATCTAAACTAAAGAGTGATACATTATCTTAAAAATCTACTACATAAGACACTTATCATCGGTTTCACCGTGTTTTAGTTTTCTCGCTCATAAAACATACTACCCGCCCCATCCAAATGTAAGATGTTTTAATTTCTCTGATTCGAATGTATCTAGACGTGTTTAGTGTGCAGATTCACTTATTTCAGTATGTATCTTGTCCATATTGAAATATCTAAACTTTTATAATATAGAACTAACGGCGCGGTTACCCACTATCTTTGGCCGTCTTTTTTGTGTCTCATAGAGCGGCCCTAACGTTTGTTTTACTTCGACATATTGTCTCATAGAGAGGCCCTATCCTTCTATTTTACTTAGTTCCACACATACTAGGCAGTGAAGTAGTTCTCCGAAATACAATCATAACAACCATAGGTCTTGACTTGAACACAAATAAAACAACAAATAAAAACTATCATTGACATCTACATCATAAGGTTCTAAGTTTCTGATTCATGCAACCATTGCTTCAACTATTGATGAAGATCTTGTTTAGATGACCTCGACGAAATGGAGACCTGTCGCAACAGTGGAAACGGGGTTCCCCTAGTGCTACCAAAGTGGGTCCACCACCCGTGGGCCCAGCGTGAAGATGGACAAGACCAAGGCTTGGTGCAAAGCTGGCTAGCACCCCGCGCATCATCCAAGCCTGTCGGGTGCGAAGGACCCCGGGGTCCCTCGCACCCCGGAAGAGAAGAAGGACCCCGAGAGCCCGAGGCCCCGGCAAGGCCGGACTCCCTCTCGGGTATCGAGCCGTACCAGACGAAGATAGGGTTTCCAGCACCCTCCCGAAGATAGTAGAAGAACCTAGAAGACTTGGGAAGCAAGGCGCAAGCAGGGAGCACCACCTGCGGTATGCCAGCTTTCCTCCACCTCGCTTTCCCCCAAAGGGCGGGGAATCTCACCAAACCGGAGGAAGATACTTGGAGGAGAAGAGGCCACGTCTTCACCTCAACCATGGAGAGGGGGAGCTTCCCGCCAAGACCCCCTCACACTCCTCGCGTGACCCTTGTGGCACCCCTTGTCTATAAAAGGAGGACCAAGTCATGGCGAGAAGAAGGGGGACGAATCCAAAGCAAGACACAAGCCAGAGCACAGCTGGAGATAGCTAGGGCAGAGAGGAAAAGGGAGGTGATCTCCTCAGGGCCAGGATCTGCCCTTTCTTCCTCCTCTCGCCAGAACCCTTCCCGGGTACCTCGCCGGGACTCCATTGTAGCCACACCATGATGCCTCCATCTATCCAGACATGCAGGAGTAGGGATGTTAGCCTTCGGGCGGCCTGAACCTGGGTAGATCGCCGTGTCCCTTGTTTGTTTTCCACACACGCAGAGAGAGAGAGAGATCGACGGAGAGCTCGCCGACGGTACTTCTCCGGGAGACGTCTTCCAGCCTCCTTCGCACCCCTACCAAATCTAAAAAGGGGTGTCCCGCATCCCCGGTGTCTGTCCTTCGTGACACGACATCTGGCGCGCCAGGTAGGGGGCGCAAGCGCTGGATTCGTCTGCATCTTGCGCCGTGGCGAATTCCTCTTCGACGTCAAGATCTGCTTCAAGTTCTCCTTCGTCGGAGACGTTGTCTACGTCAAGGTCGTCCTCCGGCACAAGTACTACTTCGAGTTCCTCGTTCGTTGTAAGGTCTGCATCAAGCTCGTCGCCAAAGCCAGCGACATCTTCTGGGCAAAAGAAGTCTCCCCTTCGGCGAGCTTTGCACACCATGTCTGAGGCCGGCGAGATCTCCGAGCAGGCTCGGCAGCTCGCCCAGCGGAACCGGGGGCTGAAGGAAGCTCTGGGGGCTGTCAAGGCGCTCCTCTCCTATCCTCCGGATCTATGCAAGAGCGATCCTCGCCTGAAGGCTTGGTTCACCAGTTTGGAAGGGTTGCTGAATTTTGCTTTTCATTGCCATGATCTTTGCGGCTCAACTTCCATCAACAACGCTGGCGCCGTCGAAGCAGAGGTCGGCGCTGTTGGGCCTGAAGTCAACATTGTCGAGTCCGACCCGTGGCCCCCGGAGGAGGTGCCACCCGAAGATCCCCACGGCAAGCGTCCCATGGAGCAACCTGAGGAGAATGCTGGCCAAAGCTCCAACCTCAGGCGTCGCTCCCGTGAGGACATGGAAGACCAGACCAGTCAGCACCTCATGACCAGTTGCACCCCATTCCCCGCGAGAATGCTCGACCTCCACCTCCTGACGCAAAGTGAGGGGGAGAAGCTGCGCCACTACGTCTGGAGGTTCCGTGCAGTGGCAGACAGGATACCCGCAAGAGATGACTACCAGATTGGCATCATTCAGCTTTTCCACATGAACATGCGCAGTCTGAAGATGCGTGTGAAGATGAGTACCCGACAAGTCAACACCCTGGAAGAACTGTGGGCGTTGGCGGATCGGTGCTCCCGGGCGGAAGAGTTCCTTGACCTTTTTCCCCAAGAAGTCATCTAGGGCAGGCAGATCCGTGTTCCTGGAAAGAGTTGTAGTGCTGCAAGATGTACCCTGAAGCACCAAGTTGTCGTTCAAGAACTTCTATCATGAATAAAAGATAAGTTATCCCGAAAACCCGCTAAATTCCGAGAGTTACGTTCTATCCGCAAGTGAAACTAGTACAACGCATACTAGTGGCAAGACAAGGCTCGACCGTCGTGCGAGAACTCAAAGCGGTGTCGACTCTCCCGGGGGTAAAAAGCGGTGCAAAAGACCTGATACCTCCCGGGGACGAGCGAACCTTCAGAGTGAGCGGCCTTTTCGGATATCAGCAGGGCTTGTGAGAGCATTCCCGACCAGTCAGGGCCACATAAGTAAGCTTGCAGCTCGGAAGGCCCCTCAAGGACGTGGAGAACAGAAACAACATGCTAAAACAAGTAAAAAGCACTTATAGAAACAAGCAAGCAAGTCATTAAGTTCTAGGCTGTTACAATAAGGTTCAAATTGTAGCACACGGAACTAATGCAGAGTTTGTTATTTCTGGGCAGCAGGACGAGCGGATGGCTTCGCAGGGGCAAGATAGCGAGGGAAGACTCTCTCCGCCAGCTTTGTCGCCTGATCCTTCACCGATCGACGAGAGTCCTCGGACGGAGACGCGGTGGCCCAGTTAGGCATGGCCGCAGACGGGTGCGCCTCGGCAAAGGCGGCCATCGCCCAGATCGCCGTCTGCTTGCTCACCTGGTGTTTGTCACTCTTCGGCTGGATGGCAAGTTCGTTCTTGGCGACGTTCACCTTCTGAGCTCTCTCCTTGATGAGAGCCGATATGGTCGACAAGTTCTAAAGATCAGGCGTCAAGGGAACAGGTTTCTCCTCCCTACACAGTTGGGCCACCTGGGAACAAAGCTCGTTGCAAGCCTCTACGAGCAGAGCAAGACCTCCCTCGTTCGCATCTCGAAGAGTGGTTAGCTCGGCCGTGGCTTGATCGCGGGAGCTGATCAGCAGCTGGTTGTCCTCTTTCGCCTTCTTCATCTCCTGCTCCAGCGTCTTCAGGGAATTCTCCAGCGCAGACATCTTTTGGCCATCCTCTTTGGCTTTCTTGTGCAAGGCTTGGGAGCTGGCCTGTTCCTGGGAGAGTGTCTCCTTGAGGCTAGCAATGGTCTGCTCTTTCTCAGCCAGCTGGACCTCACGATAATGGAGGTTCTGCACCGTTAGCTGAAGTTCCCCCTGAAGCATGCTGGCGGCCCCTTTCAGGCGCTCCGTCTCTTGGTCCCATTCGCGCTTCCCGGCGTCAAAAGCGGTCATCATTTCGTTCAAGGTGATCTGTCGGATGTTCAGCTGCTGCTCCCTAGCGGCCAGCTCATCTTTCTGCCGTTTCTCCGCAGCGATCCTCTCAGCCTTCTTGTTCTGGAGGGCCAGCGTCAGCTTGAAGGAATTCCTGGACATGCGGTCCAGCTTGTCCTTGCCCTTGCGCATCTGCTCTACCGCTTCCCCGATCTTCTTTGCGGCGGCCATCTCGCGAGTTTTGGTGTCCTCGCCCAGCTGGTCTAGCACGCGGCGAATGGCATCCAGGGCGCTCTCTCCACTGATAGTAACCCTCGAGGTGGAACCCGAAGTGGTGTCCTCTTGGCGGTCCCCGGAAGCCAAGCTTTCCCTGATCCTCTCCAGCTCAGCTATCTCCGAACTGGCGCTGGAGTCCAAGGAAAGCTGAGTGTATGAAACCAACTCCGAGCCCAAGAGAAGGAACCAGGAGATGGCGCGTCCAGGTCGAGTTCCCAGAGACAGGCAGCCTGTCGCTTTCAGCGTCGTGGAACTGAGGGGTAGACTGCTCCCCGACAGTGCGCGTCGACGCGCCTTTGGTCACTTCCCGGCCCTCGGAAGAATTGAGAGAAGGCGTAGGGGGCTATATTTGTAAAAAAATCTTGCTCGCGCATGGCACACCTGGCAACTGGCGTAGAAGGCTATGAGTGCGACAGTGAGCGGCGCGTGTAGGTCGAGGCGGATTAGGCAGGCGTGGAGCTGCAAGGCGGCTGGGAGCAGTGTGCCGATGCTGCGGCGAGCACGACTCAGGGTGAAGGCGTCCGGTGTGACACGCATGCGGGTGAAGAGCACGAAGGCGGTGAACATTGCATTCCAGGGGGACGTCTCGGCCAGGCATCTGTCAGAGCACGGCCCGTGGAAGGTGATGCTTGATACCAACGGGCGATCGTGGAGGGAGCTCAATGTCTGCTAGGGGTGCTGTGCTGCAGTAGCATTTCAGTGAAATTCTTGCAACCTTCATACACCTGATAAAAAGAAAGCATATTGCCATAGGAAAGTCGCAGTCATGTAAGTATTCACACACATCACTCATATTTACATGAGTAAGCATGATGGTCAAATACTCCCTCTGTACCATAATAGAAGACGTTTTGATGAGCTATGGTACGTAGGGAGTAGAATTTAGATGCTTAAAGCCTTGTTCGGTTCCACCATTCCGATCCCTAAATCCCTGCAACTTTGTTGCTTTCAGTTAACACATAAATCCCAACGGCAGATAACAAATTATCAAACATAATCCGAGCAGCAGATAACAAATCATCAAACATAATCTCAGCAGCGCATAACAAATAATCAACCCAGCCAATAGAAGCATTTATCTCGAACCAATAGAAGCATTCATCTCGAACTACAAACTGAATTCTGGTGGCACTACAAGCTCAATCAGCACAAACATTCATCTCAAGATTTGAATGAAACAACAAAGCTAGCTAGATAATTTGAGCGCAGTTGTTATACTAAAATAGATAGATGTGTTCACCAGGAAACTGAGATGGCAACAAGGCATGGATCAACACAAAGTGAACAATGTTCCTAACGACACACTTCGAACATACACTAACATCATACAGCAGTCTCAACTACAATCAAGCTCTGAAACGGTCATGGGCAGAGATCGTTGAGCGAAAGGTCAGCACACTCCTTCCCAACAGGTCCAACAATATGAAATCCTGAAAAAGATACATAACACCACACAATTATAAGTAGTATAAGAGAATCCTATGTGTTTAACACAAGAAATTGACATGCTCTGGAGGAAATAAAAAGGTTGCCCAATAATCTCTAGACAAAAAAACATTCATCTCAAACAAACATAGTCAGAAACAAGATCGACGAGAGAAAAAATGCTGATTTATATAAATGGAGTTGCCTGAAGACTGGTTGTGTTTTTTTGCCTTTTATCTCTTTCTTTTATAACTACTGAGCAACCTAATCAAGAACTGAGAGACCTATGTTCTATCTAATCAACCTTGGCAAAACATACATGTGTGATAAGTGAGTCCTTGTTGATTTGTATCCTCCACCAGAGTCATTTATTCAGTTTTCTTTTCAGAATCAGATATAAAATTGTATAACTAATCAGCAATCAAAAATCAGTTCAATTAAGTAAGGTTTTCGTGAATCAAAGTTGGCCCTGCAGCATTGGCATGCAGAAAAAGAGAAACATGTTGTTGCTGAATTGTGCATACAGCTAACTATGCCCGATAGTACATTGCTACCAAAACATACATGTGTGATAGATAGTGAGTCCTTGTTGATTTGTATCCTCCATCAGAGTCATTTATTCAGTTTTCTTTTCAAAATCAGCTATAATATTAGTATAACTAATCAGCAACCAAAAATCAGTTCAATGAAGTTAGGCTTTCGTGAGTCAAAGTTGGTCCTGCTGCATTGGCATGCAGAAAAAGAGAAACATGTTGCTGAATTGTGTATAAAGCTAACTATGCCCGATAGTACATTGCTACCCATCGTTGGAATACATGGTAAGAAGGCTCAGCCATCTAAATATCGCCCATGCGGTGATCGATAGAAACTGCTAAGTGCGGTGCGTAAAGCTAAACAATTCAAACAATCCTACCAGAGATTGATTAACCAATCAAGCTATGGCTTGGTAAGATTCATCAAATGTGAAAAGACCAAATTGCAAGCATGATTTTGGTACAAATTACCACAATGTACAACTGACGTAAAACATACAAGATAAGAAAATAGCGTAAGTTATTTCAGTATTTCAAATTTATCCTCATTCATTGGCACAAGAATAAACAAAATAAAGAGAGATAGGTGAACAAATATGCATGCCACACTTATCATCAGAATTAACTAGATGAAACACTTCACGGAAGAATTAGCGGTTCAAGACACCTCAACAGAAAATTATAGATTTGAGAGGGCAGTCACTCGAGCGAACAAATACAACTGAATTTAGATCAAAATAGGATAAGCTATTCCAGTATTTTAACAACTATCCACGTCCATTGACAAAAATAAATACATTTGACAATAGTCATTGGAACTGACTAGATGAAAGTGAAACGCAAATACACTTCATGCAAAAATTAAGGCCAGGTCGGATAAAATTACTTCAATGTCATAGCCTGAAGCAACAAAATACTACTCATCTACAGTAAAACGACTCTTTTGTGATGTATGGTGAAAGATAAATCAGTTCAGCATCTAAGAATAGGAAAACTAAGAAAAACAAAAAGTGAGGATCTTCACACCTTTGGTTGAAATGATCAGAACAACTTCCTGCATTCACTTCTTCATTTTCCTCACTTTCCTCTTGTTCACAGTCTTTGTTTCTAGTCTTTGCAGATGATATAACAGACTGGTGTCGTGTAGCATCCCCCACCCAACTTCTTTCAGTGTGTCTTTGCACACAATTGTGCATATGCCATTGTAGAATATTAATCTATGGCCTTCGTGATCCAGAAGTCCAACTGAGATTAAATTAGTCTCATTTAAAGGGCAGTATAAGACATCAGGTAGTTGCAGATTCCATTTCTCACTGAACCTCTATGAGTCGACATCATACTACCAGAAGGAGTATGGAATTCCTCATGGAAAGGCTTTGGGTTAGTGAGCATCGCAAGATTGCCAGCCATATGAGCCGAGCAACCCGAGTCGATTATCCAGACCTGCATAAGTATGTGCAATGTTAATTAACATGCGAACACATCAACAGGGGACTGCACATCAACGTATCAAAGCATTCACATGGAAACACATGTCAATCAAGTTACCTTTGGGTCATCATCATCCAACTTCTGCAGCACCACGTCATCATCAATCGTCCATTTCATTGACTTCAGAATGTAGTCGTTTTTTGACCTATTGCGATAACCTTCTCCCACATGGATACCCTTGCTCACATCAATGATAAAAACCTGACTGTTCACTATTGATATAAGGAGACCCTGTTTGTCAAGATATCCAATAGAGACCACGTTGAAATTCATCTCCGGAATGAAGCGAACTTGGTTCAAATGAATATTCCCTATCTCTATTACTCCTGTTTCCTTTGCCTTGAATGATACACCATCAGCTGCAGTCACTTCTATTTGATTATTCTTGCTAATAGGTTTCATTTCTGTCATGTAAGCTCTGCTGCAGCAAATGTGATGAGTGGCACCGGAATCAAGAGTAATTATAGGAGCCCTCCGTGAGATACTACAGAGACGGCCAAAGCTTTCGGCGAGATCATCGTCCTCCTCATCAAGACAGCATTCAAATAATGGAGGCTCATAGCCCTCAGGCTGAAGAAGGTAAAAATTATGTGTTCAGGAATGCCAACAAATGTCTAGAACAAGACAAACAGGTAAAAGGATGCGTAGAAAAATATACAATTGTGAATGAATTATTTATCCAATAACGTTGAAACAAGAACGTCCATTCCTCAGACCCACTAGAAGTAAAGAAGCTTTATAAGAAAGTGGATTCTATCCCGAGAAGACATGGATGCCTCTCCGGAAGCCCAACATAACATAGTTTCAAACAGGCAGTTCGGTGGGACCCAATTTAAAGATACAGGAACAAGAAGGATTAGTGTTAGCAGAGATGTTATTGTACTATACCATTTGGCATCTGATTAACAAAAATCATATATTTACAGGGTTCCAAGGCATGCAATTCCATCAAGTAACAAAGTATGCTTGGGTCAAGGCGGATGATGTTTCGCATGATTTGTTATGTTACTCGTATGCATGTACCATGTAACCTGCTAACTTAGCATGATATTCAGGTGCTTGGGGCTACTGGCCCCGACATTCCTTTAGATTACGTCGCTATAAAAGTTAACATGCATATACTATACCATCTACAAGGTTTGGACCATACAAGGAGCTCTATACGCAACTACTGAGTATAAATAACATTAGAGGTTATACAATGCAAGTGAGTTCATGTACTGCTATTGTTTCAAATATTTGCTAACACTTCGTCCACATATCTTTTGCAACCAGTGTCCTATTTGAGAGCCTAAGCCAGAGGTGATTTGGCTAAAAACACTAAATTCATTTGTTCACTAGAGAAACTCAGTTTTAAATAATATAAAGAGCATAAGAGCACACTCACTGTCAATTCATCATAGTACATCAATTTCATGAGGACAGTTCGCTGGAAAAGACAACAAAAGAATGCAATCAGCTCGAGAAATGTGATGTAACCAAATTACAAAATTTAAATAATTACCTCGTCTGGTATTGGAGCAAGGGTACTCATCATAGTGGCACATACTCTCACGATGCTCCTGAAAATAAAATAGCATCAGCAAAAAATTTGGAGTCAGAACAAACATGGCAACAAAAGATGGTGCTATGACAACACAAAAACAGATCCTCCAGGAAAAAACCGCGGTGTCCAAATAGTGTACCTTATTTGAATGTCAGTTGATTCTGCCGGGTTTGAAATGAATGTAGCGTCGTCACTTTTGCTTCCTACAAGCCTGAACTCCAGTACAGCTTGATTGTGACTTGGGTACCTAAATGTGACTGTGTTGGGGGTGGGGGTCAGTGATAAGCAAATTTGTGCCAACATATTTTCTGTGTAGAAAAACTACAGATGGTATTCTCACATGAATATTCATCGATAACTTCCCCTTCATCCTTCCCGCATATGTAAAATACTGCTGTCTCCAGATATTTCTTTTGCAGGGCATCATCAACACCTAAGTTTAATCGCTAGTTAATCAAATGAAGAATTGGAATAGTGCACTAAACAATCATTCCTGAATGAGGTCAAGTGGCTTAGAACATATTCTCACCTTGCTCAATCCAATCAATAAGCCTTCGAGATTCAGCATCTTTTATTATCATCTTCTTAACAGGCATTCCTGCAACAAACAAAAGTAGTTTGAGCAAACCAGATTCCACATGGACAATATACTTCAGAATGCAGTCAATCCTAACCTGATTCTGAAAAAGAAATATCTTGGAAATAGTCCTCAGGAAACAATCCTCTCATGTAGCTGATATTGTAGACAGCAACCTGAACCAAACTCCTCATCTGTTTGGTAAATGGAACACTCATATTTTAGCATAACTTGAACAATGAAGAAAAAACCAATCAAATTGTCCCAAATTTGTTTGCTGACATATATATCCAATGAAGTAAATCACAAATTTCAGCAACCAATGCATATTTATCATAGTGAAACACATAGTGCGTGAAATATCATCTAGAAATTTTGTTTTATTTTAACATCAACAACAGAATAATAGAATCTGTGATTGAAATAATACCATAACATTACGACTGAAAAACAGGCTCATACGTTAGGTGATGGGAAGAGGGATGAAATTGAACAGCATTGAACAGAAGCTACCACAAGGAAAACAGGTTCAGATGGAGCACAAAAGGAGGCTCCTTCCAAGTTACAACTCAAACTTGAATGACAGACGTGTCTTTCAGGTTCATGAGAACTTAAACAAGAAGACTAAGCCAATTTAAGAATCCCAAGCACTTTAAAGGAGTTCTGGACAAATTAAATGTGCAAAACGGTTTGAAATAGACCTGCTACACATAGAAATCAGCCTGATCTACTACTTCAGATGTGTGCATCAACGCCTTCTAGTACCATCTAATGACATCTCAGCGCAAAAAGACATAGGAAACGTAGGCTCGCTGCTTGCTAGAAAACGAATCAGGGCGGGATACGTTGAACACAAGCTGCTACCACACGTTTTGATCCGGGGATCCTTAAGGACAAACCGTCTGAGAATCTCCGTAATTTCTGCCACACAGGGAACTTACTTGGACAAACCAGCCCTTGTCTCCACCGCCTCCTCCCTCCATGCTCTGGAGCACGTCGTCCTGTAGATCCAAAAGCTGGTTAGTACACGCACTCAACGAATCGGGGCGGGATACGTTGAATAGAAGCTACTGACCACAAGGAACTTACTTGCACAAGAGAGTCCTGGTCTCCAGCGTCGACCTCTCCCTCCAGGTTCTCGACCACGGCCTGCAGATCCAAAAGAAGCTTAGAATACGCACTCAACGCCACACCCACGACGGCGTACCAAGTACCAACGATCGTCTCACCATGTTGCTTGAGGCGGCCAGGAAGAGGCCAGGAAGAGGGGGGCGGAAGTCTGGAGAAAGAGGCGGCGGCGGGCGAGGCGAGAGGCGGAGAGCTAGGGTTCGCCGCGCTCCTGCGAATGGGCCGATGCGAGGACGGAATGGGGAAAGACGGCCACCACGTACGGGAGCTTTCCCCCTCTGCTGCTGCGCATGTGCCTGCGGGAGGGGAGGAGTCCGGGCTAGCGAAACGCTTGCGGGACACTACTGTGTCACTGACATATGAGCTGGGGGGCCACTTGTCATTGAATAAAAGTGTGGTCATTTGGGTCGAAGTGCTGTTAAAGACATGTCACGTACCAACTGGCACAAGCCGTCCAAGGCAGCATTTACTAACGGTTTTATTTAAATCTCATTTTTTGCTATAGCATTTCATTATTATAAACTAAGATCGAGTAGTATATCTATATTGGTACAGCGTAAAAGCGTAATAAAAGAACTCTCGTCGTATTTTACGTAAGATGTATAGTATTTTGAAGAAAAGAATCAAAATGTAGGTTGTATTACCACTTTTGGACAATTTCATCGATATGTACGGGTCACAGAGATACAAGAGGGGATTTGAAAGGTTGTTTCCACTTGTGATTGTCCGGGGCTCCTCTACCCCAATTTTTCCAAGGGAGAATGAGTGCACACTATACCAAGTTCATACGTCTTAATTTTCATGCAGAACCTTGAATCGAGGAACGGAGGGAGTAGTATTTAGATGCAAAGAAGCATTGTTTAACAAACTATTCATCAACTACTGAGCCATAAAAAATTACAAACATATCAATCGTAGCCCTGAAAATAACATATTTTATTAGGTTTTGGCTAAAAATAATGACCCGAGGAGATCCTGTAATTTGAGGAAATAACCCTAAAATCAGTCCCATTTGTTTTATATGTCTAATTTTGCTTCCATTTTGTCAGTGTCCCTCATTTCTCGAATAGCATGGCATGGGTGAAAATTCAGCTTATGTCCTTCCCCTCACCGCCGCCTCTCTCGTCATCGATTTTCTCCGTCCCATTTGACTTCGCCCCGCCTCCCGCTACTAATTTGGCATGACCCCTTAGACTTTGTGCCACCTAGAAGCACTTGTTGTCCAGTGCCATAATCCTGCCCTCTGAAAGATCACGGCTCGTCGTTCCCACCCCCCCCCCCCCCCTCCCCGATCGGCTGTCAATATTTCTTGAAAGGCTTTTAGGGCACCGATATATAATGGATCGGCTAGAGATGCTCTTACCTGCTGTTGTAGTTTCCTTAGCTTGCTAGACTAACAGTACAACCGTGCAAGGCGCTATAATGGAGCTTATAGACACTTAAAAGTTACCCAGATACTTAGTCGATGTGCTATATTGTCATCGTGAGCGCACACTATGGACCCCCTGCACCATGGAAGTCGTGCGTTGCCTTGAACTTTGAATCTGGGACGCTTCCTACTTGTATGTGGCCAACAGCTGGATCGATGGACATGTATGCCAACTTGCCATGTGGGGACATAGAGGGGTCAAGCAATGTTCCATGCCATCGTCAGAAGGACTTCTGGTGGAACATCATGTTATTCGGGTTCGCGATAAATGGATTGGCAAATAAAGATTGACACGGTATAAAACCATGTTGTCCCATGATGTCAGCCCCAACAAAGTTAAATTCATAGGCTTGCTCACCGCCTGCAGGCATTATTGCTTCTTTGAGTCAATGGTGACTAAAACCAAAACCTGAACATTTACCTTGTATTCTCGACATGTATGCATGCTAGATCAGGGAACATAAGAAGGTTATTGAGATGATGGACCAATATTTAGAAATGGTTCAAATGCGAAGCAACACTATGCGGGAATCTCTACTTCGGGCATCTACAATGGGGTGACGTCATCCTTCTATTAGAGATGCCACGTCGGTTTTTTACTTAGTTGGAGGAAACAAAATGAAAAGAGAGGTTTGTCTTCCCTTAGCTAAGGTGTGATCACTTAAAAATTAAGAGAAGACTATTTTGTCCATTTATCACACGCCCTCCCTTATTAACATAATTTCACACTAAAATTTAATTAATTTCATTAATTGCTAGAGATGACAATAACATGTAACACATTATACGACTGCTAATTATTTTGAGAGGTTTCCTTATGATCTGATGGTTCTCCCTAAATGACGTAGAGAGCTAACATAAGACCGGACTTCTTTATCATTGTACATACCCTTAGTGCATACTCATCGGGCCACTTGGATGTAAGAATCGGGAGGAAGGTGGGAGCATCATGCATGGTGTTGATGGATCCGGCGAGAGACGTTGGGTACGTCATGATGTCCAACTTGTTGTGCGCCAGTCGGCAGTGAAAGAGCATGGTGTCAAGAAGTCTACTGGTTGTAGCTGGATCCAAGTGAAGTATGTTATTAAGGCGTTTGTATCAGGTATGCAAGAACTTGTTCCGTCAGGCATCGTGTACATGGTATCATTCACTTGTTGGATAATGAAATGAGGAATACTATGTGTTGTGAACTTGTGATGCGTGAATTACTACTCACTCCGATCCAGTTTACATGTCGTGTAAAATGAACTATGCACATACAATTCCTAGTATAACCAGCGACAATTATTAAGGATCAGAGGGAGTACTATTTTACCACAATATCTTTGCTAAGTCGAAATCTTCATAAGCGTGTTCTTGGCGCTGCTCTATATATGGCCCAAACATTGTTGTCGCCGGCACTTGAAGAGGATGGCCAAATGAAAAAAGGTTCAACCCAACTTTTGAATTGATTGCTGACAAAGGGTTCCTAGGATCATAACACGGTGATCCATTAGAAGTAATCAGGTCTGAGGATAGACCCAGTCGACTCGAAGCTTGTGGTCGCCAACGAGGTGGCCATTCAGCTTGTCAATGGCCTCCTGCGCGTGCTCGCGGCTCTCGAACGCCACCCACCCGAAGCCAACGGTGTCGTCGAGGCTGACGCGGGTGAGGCTGCAACAGGGAAGCGGCCTGAACTGCCTGAAAAGCCGATGCAGCTCGCTCTTGCCAGGAATGACGCTCAAGGGCACATTGGTCACACGTACAACGCGCCGCAGCTGGTGGTGGCTCCCGGAGCTAGAGAAGAGGCTAGCAAGAGCGGATGCATTCCCGGGTGGCACCGCTCCCTGCAGTTCCTCAGGCTGAAGAGCGCATCGATGTAGTTGTAGGGACATAAGTTATCATCTTTGTGGGTTATGTCTACTTCGCAGAGGCCACATGTCCTCTCATTACAGCGGCGGCCCTCGTTGTCTGAGAAAAACATGAAATGCCTCTTTGGTTGTTAAAATATACTAGGAATAGAATAAACACAAACATGTGATAATGTGGAAAACAGAGGACTAGAAACAGAACGCGATTTTCCTTGTGGTGCTTGCTTCATATATAGGAGAATGAACACACGATAAAAAAAAGTTGTATGCATACGCTTGTTGCGGTCGTGCTCCTTGATCGGCGCCGCTGCCTCGCCCTCCGTTGTGCTCCTTGATCTGCGCGCGGCAAAGGGTTTGAGTCGAGGTAATTACCTGTTTTTCAGATATGCATGTACTCGTGTTAGTGTACCGCCGGTTTACTCGAAGTTATTTTAATATAAGCAAACTAAACGCACGAACCTTGCGGCGCTGGCGTAGGCTCCTTCTTGACAATCTTCTTCTTCTTCATCTTCATCGTTGCCGCTCTGGTCTTTCTCTTCTTCTCATGGCTGATCATCCTCCGTTGTCTGCGGCCGCCCATCTCCTCGTCTTGCGGCGATCTGATTGATTCCTTTTCTATCTTGCGGTTTATAATACAGTAGTTCAGAGCTCGAAATCTATCAGGACTCGGATCAGATTGGCGTGATGTAAAAGGCAACGTCTCACGTACGAACAGAGAGAGAGAGAGACGCACTAGAGAGATATGTTCTTCTCTCCTTGACTAGCCCCACTTTGATCAGGCCGCTGATTCCTTATCTATCTTTTCCTTAACTGGAAGAGGTTTCGATACCCAGTTCGATCGTGACACGGATCGCGTGACTCTAAAAGCAGCGCATCACTATATATGCCCCGCCGCCGAGGTCTCCTTTCCTCTCCGGTTCGTGGCGTCGAAGGATACATACATCATACATGGAAGAGGAGGCGAGCGCGCATGCTGCGGCCATCAACTTCTGGAAGGACCCGAACGGCGAGTCGTGCTGCATCTGCGGGGAAGAGGACGCGGAGGAGAGGCACGGCGAGCTCGCCTGCCCCTACGACTACCTGGTGTCGCCGGCCGGGTACGTGCCGTGCAGGGCGAGGCTCGCCGTCTGGAGGGAGGACAGGGACGCGCCGTCTTGCCACCGCCCGTTTCTGCGGCGCTTCGTGCGCGTCACCAACCTGCCGAACCGCTGTCCCCGGCCGGCTCGCGTCGCCGCGCTCTTCGCCCGGTTTGGGCCACTGCGGATGTGGCACGTCGCCATGGACGCCCCCGCGGTGTGCAGGGGCTTCGCCTGCGTGGTCTTCGAGCGCCGGGAGGATGCCGAGAGGGCCATCGATGAGCTCAACTGCTATGACTTTGACGGCCGTAGCTTGCGAGTAGACTGGTTTTATCCCAGCGCCTGACTGCACTCAGTGTCAAATTACCGTCTAAATATAGTTCTGTATGCTGCTTTATTTTATCCCAGCAGCTACTCCGTGCTTTCTTCACAAAGCCAAGCCGAAAGGTCTTCCCTCGAAAAAAGATTTATCAAACCTTTTGTGATGCTGGTTCCAAAGCCTCGACACGAGACTTAACATTCTCAACAATAAGCAAACGAAATAAGCTATTACAACACTGTCGCAACATTGTTCAGAAGAAGAAGATGTTACAACCATGCAAAAAAAAAGTTTCACAACATTCCGAAAAAGTAATACAGCAAAAAGTAGTACATGCAACAATTTTCCGTATTATGTTTTTAGGAAGATTTGCGTATAATTTCATCATCTCGAAAATAGTAATCCGATAAAAAAGTGTGTATGCAACAAAATCTCTAGAAAATGCTACAAACGTGCATGAAAAGATTCACAACATTTTGAAAAAATAATAATGCAGCAAGACAAACATGTGTTTGTAAAATTTTAAAATCGCATATGCCATCTTTTCTCTGGTATATTCCTTGTGACTCTTTCAGTGCTTCCCCACTTTTTCCTTCCTTAATGTTTGACATGCCATCTATCTCACTCTTTCTCCCATCTCTCTTTCCTTCCTTACCTCCACGTGTGCTTCCATGTGATTTCAAGCATGTCGGAGGGCAAGGCATTGCATAAGGGTCCCACATACCAGATTTTCAAAGTTTGGTGTTTATATTTATTTTGGATTATTCATACCAAATCTAATTTTATTGAAAGTTGTTTAGAAAATTTGTAATATCTAAAAGTTGATTTATTTTAAGTTGCCTTTTTTAAAGATGGATTTTCTGAAGTTTGAAATCCTAAGAGTAATCTTCACGTTACTATAAAAATGGAAGTTGAAAATTATGAACTTTTATGAAATTGACGATAAGTGTTGTATGTACATTTTAATTAAAGATACCATATCACTATTTATTTTAGATTAGACTTTACATCAATACTTTACTGAGTTTTAAAGATTAAACTTAACCTACACGGGTGAATTTCAGAAGCAACTTAAATGACTACTATAACTGAGGGAAAAAATCAGAACATATATACCAGTAACCTTGTACGCATGCTATTTCCTGTTCGATTAGGACACGAGTTTGATAAGTTATACCTGGTAGTATAATTAGACGCAAACACGCAAGTTAGTTACCGTACGTCCCGACAGGCGGCAGAACCAAAGAACACTAGCGAACGGCCCTTCACGCACGCGCTTGAAGAAGCGCAAGACAGACGGGGCGGTAATTATTAGCAAAGAATAAAATATTATTAATATTTTTAATTTTTCATTTTCATGGCATAGTATAAAAAATTGTGCCCATATTTTACATAAAGATATATCATGTCATGCCAAACAAACTTTTTTAAAACAGTATATTCGATTTTCTAAGTGTTAGAATGGTTTTTTAGCAGAGTGTAATACGATGCAAAAAAACGTACCTTTCCAATTTTTACATAAATTAGACCATATTTAATAAAACATTCCCAAATATTACAATTTTCCAAATTTTGAGCTACTTTCACACATTTAAATGAGAAATTCTGCTGTTTTCTAATGTAATTAAAATTTAACCTACATACATGCTATAGTTTGGTTCTAAAAATTGCTAAAAATAATTTTAAAGTATCCACAAGTAAGATTGTATGCAATATCCACAAAGGATTGGAAATACTCAAGCCATTGCTATGGAAAGACGTGCCAGCGACTTTGACCATATTTTGTTAAAAATAAAATAAAAGGAACAATCATATCACATAGAATTCTCTTATGTGTACTAGTTTGTCAAGAAAAATATCAAACTTGGAATGTGGTAATTTAAAAAGGTGATGAAGTGTTGACTTTTATCCCCAATCCCAATTTTTTCCATGGCGTTGTGTTGAATGGGACAGAACCATCATAAAAGCGGTCGACAAGCTCACACTGAATTTGAGTAAAAAAAAGAGGGCTCGTGGGACATTTCTTAGTAGTCTGGGAGATTGTAACACTACCAAATTAAGTTATAGGGATGAGGTTGGATTCATATTAGGATGTATTGCGAGTAATCCACGTGTGTCTAGCAAAACCTGGTGGGTTTAGCTGAGCTGCCTATGTTTCTATTGTATCTCTGGGCAATTTGGCTGGCACTCCCTGACAGAAGACCAACACGGAATGTTCGGCAGCGTGATACAGCAGATGCAGAAGGGTATCTTCATGGCTTCACCTTTGGTCATACAATCCCTGGCAACACAAAATTGCAATCGAAGCTTACTCTCATCAGACGGCGAGAGCACCGTAACATCGGCACTTGCCTTGGCATGATCACGTCGGTAGCTTCTTCTGGTTTCGAGATGACCTATTGCATCGTGTATGGATGTTCAGAAGCGCTGAAGCGGCAAGAAGAATGGTTTCAAGACAATGAACTAGCTTGCTGCAAGAGTTCAATAGGAGGAACAAACTTTGAGAAGATTGTTAGCACGGGTAAGACTGTACCAATTCTTATATTCTCTTGTATTGATTCATCACTCCATATTCAATAAAAAATATTCAGAAAACAATTAATAAAGATCAGATCAATAAGTACTGTATGTTGGCCTCTCTTTACATATTCACCTGTTCTGCACAACATGACAGCAACACTGGCAACAAATTATTAAACATTTATGTAGTTTAAGCATAGGATAGTAAAACAAGTTCAATGTAAATCTGCACGATGTAACTAATCGGGCCAGTTTTGGGGGTTAAATCTAAGAGTTAATTGGAAGTACGTGCCACTATTACTCAGAGGGCACTAGGCAGGATAGAGAGAATGAGAAACATTTTTTCGAATTTGGGTTTGGAGATGTCCATGCGAGAGCAGTTCTTCGTCAATATAATGTGTCTTCCGATTAATTAGTTTCTTAGTGCTCTTTTTCAAGTTGACTCCTTTTTGTTGGATTTAACAACATTTATTAGTTGCAACTGTATTTATCATGTATATTTTATACAAATGTTAATTATTTATAAGAAATTAAGAAAAACAGGGTTTACAAGACATCATGTATTTTTCTATCGCTAGTCATTAGCCTGTACCATGCAAGTGAATTTTTGAGGTGGAGTTTGAAGGAAGCCTTCTGAAATTGTCCATTTTAGATTATTGTTTTAACTCCAAGGTGAGCTCTGCATCATAAGAAGTGTACTATCTTGGACCAGAGAATTAAACGTCCAAGAATCTAATTGTTAGGTCTTATATGCTAGAGTAAGATGCATGCTAATTGCAGTTTATTCTGCGATTATGGGCATTACCTAATGCTGTCCAGTATTTTCTACCATAATGCAATGTTACTACGTTTAATTGGATAACAATGGTCTAAATTTCAAACGGTTCTTTTGTCGCAACAAGTCTGGCTTGGTCTGAACGCAAACACTTCCCTCACCAGGCCTAATCTCTAAACACTAGATAATGTAGATTTTGTTATATTCCTAAGCTATGAACACGTAATTTCTTACTCATGAATTTCCTCCTTATTCTCCTGCCCGCTATATATTGCATAACTTGTATAGTAGGTACGTACAATGTTTTGGCTGGTAGGGAAGTTAAATTGTGTCCATGGCCCATTCCCATGATCCCACACAGCTGCCAGTGGAATGCGATTCCTTTATTGCCACTTTGTTTGTGTTCATTTCCCTTTTTCTCGCTGCATTGTGTCTCTTTCACGCCCTAACCTTTTTGTTTTCAACACCGTTGTTTGGCACTACTCATTATGTTTTAATCCGCGTACATAAATCTGTTCTCTCTATATGTTGTTGTGGATATGCGGCCATCTAGATGTTTTCTGAACTTGTTTCTCTTGAAATTATTTCGTTGGATTTGACTGACATGGTACATACCTTATAATGGCCAATAAAATATTTGCTTACAATTAGTGCACATGGTAAGATCCCTGCAAACAATTGTGTCCCTATTCAGTTATTCTGTAACAACTATGTATCAAAAACATTGATTTAAGTTGTTTATGTTGAGACATACGGTAAGCCAGGAGGCACTAACTAAAGTACTTAAAATAGCCAACCAAAAGTCATAAATGTTAGAATATGTGTATGACTAGGAATAGGAATTAGAGGTCATCTTGTACTCCAAGTAATTGGCTTCTTGTCTCCCAAGTTTGTATCACTATATATACCCCATGAGGGTCAAGGCAATACAACACACAATTTTAGGGTTTCATAATTTTCACATGGTATCAGACGGTTAGTCTCACGACGTCGATCCTAGGTTCCTCCACCAATTCCGCAACGCGCCGCCCCCGGGGAGATTAATCTCTTCTCCTCGGGGGCACGACACCCGATTTAGATCAAAGATCTGATCGGTTCTTTAGTTTTCTATAGATTCAATTTCGAAATTTCCTATTCCATAGATTAGATTAGTTAGCCACGAATAAATCCCTATATTCTCTACGATCCTTAAGTTCTCGGCCAAAATCGGTGCAAGATGCAGCTTTCTCGGAACATGGAAGGCCAAGACGACGCCCCGATCTGATCAGCTTGTCGTGTTTCCACGCGACATCGGGCCATCGAGGCGCGAGCAGGCCGGCCGCCATGTGCGGTCGGGCGACTCATCTCCAACCTGCAGCAGCCATCAAAGATCGCAGCAGGAGCCCGCACGCGAAGCCTGGCCACCACGCAAGCTAGGAGCATGTCCACGTCCAGCAGCCAATGAATCATGCGTCTATGACGTCAACATATTTGATGCTTTGCTTGCAGGCATCATACGTGTTGTACAACAATTCAATCTTCCGTACACCGGCACGCCCTCTACATCGACCTATCTGCACTGCATCAAGCCGGAATTACACACGAACATCTGTTGTACAACTACATCATCAAGATCTTCGTCGAGTTCTACGTCGCCAACACAATCATCGCCAAGGTCTACATCCACGTGGTCTTTTACCGACGTCGTCAAAAACACGCCGCCGCCGCACAAAAACCCGCCGCCGCCGCACAAAAACCCGCCGCCGCCGCAGATCCCTGCCGCCGCCGCATAATGACCCAAAAACCCGCCGCCGCAGCCGCAGATCCCTGCCGCCGCCGCACAATGAACCAAAAACCCGCCGCCGCCGCAGATCCCTGCCGCCGCCGCACAATGACCCAAAAAACTGCCGCCGCCACAAATCCCTGCCGCGCCGCACAAAACATAAAACACTACGACCAAAACCGCGCAATTTTTTGTGCCTCCGGCGCTATCGGCTACCACGACTACGACAACATCGACCACGGCTACATCACGACCAGCTATCTCGACATCGACATCAAGGGCAACGTCTACAGCAACACATCGGCAACAACTCCAGTCAACAGCGTCCGCGTCGTCACTTGCGTCCACGACACTCCGCTGAGACTGCGGGAGGGAAGAGAGGAGACCATCCAGACACAGTTGATGATGACGGAGGGGAGAAGACGACAAAAGCGCAAGACTTCAAATCCAGTCGCAATCGTTCGTTTCACTCCCGTTACGACTGAGGGGAAATGTTAGAAATGTGTATGACTAGGAATAGGAATTAGAGGTCATCTTGTACTCCAAGTAATTGGCTTCTTGTCTCCCAAGTTTGTATCACTATATATACCCCATGAGGGTCAAGGCAATACAACACACAATTTTAGGGTTTCATAATTTTCACAATAAACATACAAAATAATCACATTTACAGTGGCTGGACATGCAGATTTTAAAGATACAAGACAAGTTGTTCTGTTCTAGCATGTACAGTGTAAGAATCTAGATGAAGAAATTAGATACCCGTTGAGATAGACAATTAGAACATGTAAAGTCAGATTATTTTCATTTATTTGCAATAAAGTTCAGCTAGACCAGAGGGTTTATGATTTCAAGAGTAGGCATAACTTGTAGTAATATCTTGTGTTTTCAGGTCTCCAAGTATGCAACTCTCTTCATGCTGGTTTGGTGGGTACTGGATCTGGCATGGCGACACTTCTGACATCAAAGCCCAAGGATTATGATGCTAAAGTTATCTATTTACCCTCACCAAAATTTGTCTGTTACTGATGTGGTTGAGCCTTACAATGCCATCTTTGTGTCAATCAGTTGGATGAGTGCATGGTTCTTAACAGTGAGTCCCTTTAGGACATTTGTGTTCAGGACGCTAAGCTTACCACTCCCAGCTGGACGCAAAATTTGTCCCTCCTCTTAATCTTAACTTTTGCAGATGACTATGGACATGATATCAATTGCATCTTCCTAATTCTGGTTTATTTTACTGCATGTTATGAAATGTCGTAGGCCAATATGTAATGCATTTTTAAAAAATCACATGTTGCTCACTTAAGCCAACTGGAAATTCGAAGATGTTATAGTTCATAGGTTTTTCATTAACTCTTTTTGAAATGTTTTTGCAAACTATGCTTACGGGGCAGTTTTGTTGATTTCACTATTCCAATCATTACTATTGATTACATATGTCTTGATTGAGATTTTGCTTAAGGTAGACATTGTATATGACTGTTAGAAGTCTTACTAACAACAAGGTGGTGAGTCAAATACCTTCCCGCTGCGCCTCTTTTTTTCTCATTACAATTTAGACTTAAGGTCGGGACTCAGATCCTCCGATCGTGAAGGGTGCATTACCATCAAGCCGTAGCATACGGCCTGTTCTCTGAATGAATCCAGCTGTGTATACCCTCTTGAAGGAGCAATAATTCTCTGGCCAGAATGCATAATTTAATTTTCTTTGAGTAGGATGCATCCCATATAAATGATGGAGTGCATCCAGCATGACTCGGTGCAAATAATGCTGGAAAGCCCATGCAACTCAGCAATATTGCATTAAACCTGTAGCTTCCGTTATCACCCAACAACTGAACTGATGCTGCATCAGTAGCGCAGCTGCCAAACATAATGTTTTGTGAACGTACCAAGCAGCAAAAATAATACTCATGGAAGGAGCACCACTGAAGTACCTTATGGTCTGAGCATCAAAGAAGAAGAATCCTTGAGTCAAACCAAAACTCTTCTTTTGGCACACATTCCCCTCACTTCCACTCTCTCACACCGTGAGCCGGAAAAAAAAAGGCTTAGAGACGTCATGTAATTCCTTCGACACCATGAAAGCGGAGATGAAACGAGACCTCGGCGACCGGGTATAGTGATGCACTGCTTTTAGAGTCATGCGATCCGTGTCACGATCGAACTGGGAATCCAAACCTTCCGCTCTCGACAGTTATAAACCACAACCTACGATGGAGAAGGAATCAACGGCCTGACCGAAAGTTGGGCAAGTCGAGGAGATGGCCAGCCCATGGCAACGGAAAGATCAGAAGAAGAAGAAGAAGAAGAAGAAGAAGAAGAAGAAGAAGAAGAAGAAGAAGAAGAAGAAGAAAAAAACAGAGCGGTAGCGACAAGGAAAAAGATTATCAAGGTGGAGTCAAGGCCATGGCCGCAACACAAATCCTCTATCGCGCCCACGGGATGCAGAAACCGACGGCAGGACACGGGCGTGAGAAATCCTCTGTCAGCGACGCCGGTCAAAGATCAGGACGAAGATAACCGTACCTATGCATGCCCTCTTCCCTTTTTTTTTTTGCCCTTGTGTATTCTAGTTCTATACTACTAGTTGGGTTGTTTCTTAATGTTTGGTAGATATAAAATCACTCCTACACGGGATCAGATTGGAACTGTTTCCATATCGTCTCAGCCTTTTGTCCTCTAAATTTGTAGTTACATTAGTACTCTTTTTGTTCGGATTTATCCTGCGTTCTGGTTTAGTCAAAATCAAACTTTGTAAATTTTAACCAAGCATATAAAAACAAATATCTATATTCATAGTCCTTCAAAAAAGCTATATCTATCGTACAAAATAAATATTATTATGATCACCATAAATATTATCTTCACATTATATACATTTTATATTATAGATATTGATATTTTCTCTATATGCTTGGTCAAACTTTAAATGTTTGACTTTGACCAAATCCAAAAGCAGGTTAATTCCAAACCGAAATCGGGTGCACGAATTGTGTTTGGTTGCACGGAATATTTTCCCACGTGTGCTGACATCTGAAATGTTCTTTTTCTCTCAGACAATGAGCGCCACAGCCGAGACAAGGTGACATGTGGCGTGTGTGGAGCATGCACAATCCACGACAACGATTACTTCTGCGGTTCTGCCCCTATAACTACATCCACGGCCGTTTCGTCCTCAGCACCTGCAGGGAGGGGTGCCGTCCGGGAAGGCACCCGCTCCTGCTGACCACCTCCTCCTCTGGCTCTGGCAGCCACCAGCAACTGCGACGCCTCGTACGCGTGACCAACGTGCCACTGAGCACCATACCAGGCGAGCGGGAGCTGAGTATGCTATTTAGGCGTTTTGGGCCGCTCATCAAGTGCAACCTCACGAGGGTGAGCCTCGACGACAGCGTCGGCTTCGGTTGGATCACATTCGAGAGCCGCGAGCACGCGGAGGAGGCCATTATCAAGCTCAACGGCTACCTCGTCGGCGACGCAAACTCCGAGTGGATTGGGCATATCCCGGGGCATGATTACTTCTAATGGATCGGTGTGTTATGATCCTAAGAGGCCCAGTCAATTCAAAAGCTGAGTTAGTTGAATGTAATTTCGTTGGTTCATCTTCATCGATTTCTGGGCCATGTATTGAGTAGGCTACCAATATATATTGATGACATCTACATGGAGAAAGACAGTAAAACTCATAATAACAAACACACCCATGGAAAGTTAAAAAAACACTCATGCAATTTCTTATCTCGTCATCCAACAAATGAATGATATCCCAAATACATCTTTTTTTAGGAACTTGCTAAGCTTTATTCATGCCCAATAAACATTCAGAGTATCATGGGGGGTGCCCAAACAGATGGAGCCACCGTCCTAAAGATGAAGCAAACTTAGCAAGATCATGCATGAGGTTCAACATTATGAGCTCTAGACTCATGGACAAAAGAACAGCTAAGGAAGCACGCGGCCTTACTGGAAATCTCCCTGATAATAGGAGCATAACAACTCAACGTTCCCAGCTTGATATCGCCAATTACTGCTCTGCAGTCTGAAGCTACCAGAAGATTACTGATCTGTAGATCATTGGCAAGGCACGGAGCCTCCCTACACACAAGAGCTTCCATCGTCGCAGTGTCTTCAATATTTTCAAAAACTGTTATTTTGTGGTGATCCAAATTCGTTTATACGATGAAGGCCAACTTGTGACGAAGGAGAGCGGTGCGTCCCGGTGATTCTGATCCTGATTCTGCTGGTTCTGATGATTCTGATTCTTCTGATTCTGATAATAATAATGTTCAGAACTCACCCCCTGTTTTGCAGCCACAACAGTCTATTGCTGCTCGTAGGAACAGGAGGAATTGTGGTCCTCGACCACGTTTAATTGAAGAGTGTAACATTGTTGATTATGCTCTGAGTTGTGCAGAACAGGTGGAGCACGGACATGAGCCGTCCACCTATACTGAAGCTATTGGTTCCGGTGACCACGAGAAGTGGCTTGCTGCTATGCAAGAAGAGATGCAGTCACTCGATAAGAATGACACATGGGAAGTTGTGCGCTTGCCTAAGAAAAAGAAGGCAGTCCGCTGTAAGTGGATCTTCAAGACAAAGGAGGGTTTATCTCCAGCGAGCCTCCGAGGTTTAAGGCAAGGTTAGTTGCAAAAGGCTTCAGTCAAATTCCAGGTGTTGATTATAATGATGTTTTCTCTCCAGTTGTTAAGCATAGTTCAATTCGTACATTCTTCGGTATTGTTGCTATGCATGATCTTGAGCTTGAGCAGTTAGATGTAAAGACTGCGTTTCTGCACGGAGAGTTGGAGGAGGAGATATACATGGACCAGCCAGAAGGGTTCATAGTGCCTGGTAAGGAGTATCTTGTGTGTAACTTGAAAAGGTCCTTATACGGTTTGAAACAATCTCCTCGACAGTGGTATAAAAGGTTTGATTCTTTTATGTCACATGGCTTTAAGAGGTATGAATTTGATAGCTGTGTGTACATTAAGTTTGTTAATGGATCACCTATATACCTGTTACTATATGTTGATGATATGTTGATTGCTGCCAAGAGCAAGAAAGATATCGCTGCTCTCAATCACAGTTGAGTAGCGAGTTTGAGATGAAGGATCTTGGTGCTGCTAAGAAAATTCTAGGTATGGAGATTACCCGTGACAGAAATTCTGGTTTGTTGTTTCTTAGTCAGCAAAATTATATTAAGAAACTTCTTCATCGTTTTAACATGCATGATGCAAAATCTGTTAGTACTCCTATTGCTCCACTTTAAATTATCAGCTGAACAATGTCCTAGTACGGATGAGAATTTTGAGTACATGTCTAGAGTTCATATTCTAGTGCTGTTGGTTCTTTAATGTATGCATGGTTTGCTCACGTCCAGATTTATCATATGCTATGAGTTTGGTTAGTAGATATATGGCTAATCCTGGTAAAAACATTGGAAGGCTGTTCAGTGGATTTTCAGGTACTTCGTGGCACATCCAATGATTGCTCAAGTTCAGCAAGACTGATGAGGGACTCGCAGGCTATGTGGATTCAGATTTTGCTGCCGATTTGGATAAGAGGAGATCCCTCACAGGTTATGTGTTCACGCTTGGTGGTTGTGCCGTGAGTTGGAGGGCAACGTTGTAATCTGTTGTTGCCCAGTCTACCACTGAAGCAGAGTACATGGTATTGCTGAACATGTAAAGAATCGGTTTGGCTGAAAGGTTTGTTTGCTGAGCTTTGTGGAGATGATACTTGCATTAACCTGTTTTGTGACAGTCAAAGTGCTATTTACCTTACTAAGGATCAGATGTTCATGAGAGAACAAAGCACATTGACGTCAAATACCATTATGTGCGTGATGTTGTTGCAAAAGGTAAGCTGAAGGTATGCAAGATAAGTACTCATGATAATCCTGCTGATATGATGACAAAGCCAGTTCCTGTTACTAAGTTCGAGCTTTGCTCGGAATTAGTTGGTATCACTGTCTAGCCCAAGAGGCTATTTGGCGCCGAAGGTGTTTTCTTTTGTTGTTTCAGGGTGAAATTCTCGTTCATGCTACAAGATGGAATTTGTCTCAAGGTGGAGTGTTTTTTTGTGGTGCTCCAAATTCGTTTATACTGATGAAGGGCAACTTGTGACGAAGGAGAGCGGAGCGTCCCGGATCGTTTATACGGTACGGATCGTTTCCGGGTCGGACTGCAGCCGACTTAGGTTTTATGCCACCATATATTCCTCTTGTAAGCCGCCGGTTGGGATATGTCGCATTGTGTAAATCCCTGGCGTTTGTAACCTCACCCCGATATAGTGAAGTGTTGCTGGCTGGCGCCCGTGGTTTTTTCCTCTCCTTTGTTTGGAGAGGTTTTCCACGTTAAAATCTCGTGTCCCCTTTGGTTTGATCGTTCCGCTCTTCGTCGTTTCTTTGCTATCGTTTATAACAAAAACCATAGCTGAAGAACCAAGAAACATACCGTACATGTCTCTACACACTGCACTTGCTGCACCTCTTATACCATTACGAGAAAATCCACCATCAACATTGATCTTTACCAAACCAGAGGGGGTTGAATCCATCTGTTTGCAGCAGCTCGTTGGCTTCGAGGTCGGGCAACAGTAGATTTTTCTAAAGATTGCAGCTCAGCCAGGAAAGCTTGAATGAAACTGTGTGTTGAGAGAGGGCTTTGGAATATTTCTTCGGAGTACGTACGATATGTCGTTGGTAAATTGGGATGGATGCGACGATGTGCGCGCGGTTGACGGCGACGGCATCCGACTCACAGGTGCAGCCATGAATTGTCCTCTGACTCTGAGAGTCTCCGACAGCTTGCTAGTTGACCATGTTTGGTGTGGTCTTTCAGAACGGAGTAAGTATTCAGTATTTCAGTATGGTATTTCCCTGTTTGGTATGGTCTTTCATTTTTTGGAAGTTTACTCATTACCTGCACAAGAATACCGGGCGACGATCAATGCGTAGTGAAGAGACGAGGAGAGCTTCCCGGATTCTCAACCTGCTATATATATGATCCTGTCCCTGGCCTGAACCCCAGCCAATTGGTATCTAGTATCTACAGCCAGGGCTCTCCACCGCCGCCGTACCAATCACCATGGCCGCTCCCCCGGCCTCGGACAATACGGAAGCCGGAGCCGACGGAAATCTGTCCGGCGGCACAACCGGCCCGATGATCCAGCAGGGCGACATCTAGAACGCCCTGCCGGTGATGAACCTCTCCTGGCGAGCCTACTTCCGCCGGCCTCAAGAGCGTTTCGGCAAGCTCGACGACCCGGCCGTCCGCGCACGCCTCGTCCGCGTCTGGGTGATCCTGGCTATCTTCCTGTTGCTGGCCCTGGCCGCCCCTCCCGTCCTGCTGGTCTACTTCAGCGGGCATCAGATGGCCCAGACGTGGGTCATGCATGGCGGCCGCCCTGTGCTTCTACGTCTTCCTCTTTCTCTTCCTTCTCGTCCGGCGGTGGTGCTACGTCGACTTCTTCCGTCTCACCTACGGCCTCGTCCTCGCCTACCTCGCCGCCGGCGTGATCGGCCCACGCACCGCCGTCTTCGCCATGCACCTGAGCACCGTCTGGGCCGCCGGTACCTGGGGCACTCCCTCGCAGTGAACCGGCTGCGCCATGGCACCACCAATAAGCCAGCCATCCACGACGGGGTGCCTCCGCCGTCGTCCTGGATCACTATAGGGTTGGTCGTGTCGGTGCTCTGGACCGCGCTCATGGCGGCCATCGTGTACGGTTGTCACCTGACCGAGGCGCTGTTCATTGTCTTCATCCTCTCGTACCTGAGCTGGATCCATGCAACGGTATGGGTATTTTGCGTCGGCTTTGGGGTCATGGATGGAGTTCTCGTCAAAGGAGAGCTGGTCTTACAGCTACTGGCCTTGCAGCTGGTCCTGTTCGGTTGGGCGGTTACTCCATTGATGGGCCTTGTATCTCTTGTCTTGGCGGCCTTGTTCCAATGGCTGTTGCTGATGGCAGTGGTTGCGTTTCTTGTGTACATTCTTACCGTTTACATGCACTACCTGCACAATATTGCTGCTACAACACCAAGGTATGGTAGCATACTGATAGGTGCTTCTACGGTTAGTTCTACTACATTGTTAACATCCAAAATGTGCAAAAAAAAAAAGGATGGTATCACTGACGTTCGGCTTAATTCGTTGTTTTTTCAGTACACCGACTATGGTGAATGAAGAGACGACCGTGCAGAGTGAGATTCAGCAAGATAATCTTGGGCAAGTGAAGTTGGATATTCCTGCACTTGAAGAGGCACCAAGCGAAACAACTGCAGCTACGGGAGACTGCAGCTGCTGTGCTGCTACTTAGTTTTTCGGCAGTGAACCACATTAGTATGTAGTACTACTGAGGTGCAACCATGTTATATTATCCGTCGTACGTTAAGTATGGCAAATTATGTCGAGACCCAAGAGAGAACGCATACCTGGATAAGGGCATGTACATCTGGCTGGCAGCTCGGTCCAGCTCGGGGCGAGCCTGCAAAAAGCTCGGGCCGGAGTTGCCGACATGGAGCTCGGCCCGAGCTTCGCACTAGCTCGGTCCAACTCGGTGCAGCTCGCGAGCCTGGGGGCTGCAATCACTGACGGGTGGGCCCGTCGGCAGCGGCGCCGTGCAGAGCTGCAACAGAGGCAGCGGTCGCCGAAGACGGGACGCCGGTGTGCTTCATGTCCATGACCATGGCGTGAGTGGCCGACGGGAGCCCGGGACGGAACCGAGGTTGGCGCAGGCCGGAGCGGAGTGGCCGGAGCAGATCTTCGTGGAGTGGCCGGAGCAGAGCGTCGTGGAGTGGCCGGTGAAGAGTGGTGGGGTGGGGTGGGGGCGGGACGTGGCCAGCGGCGGGAGCATGGCAGCGTCGCTGCTCTGTTCTCTCGATGGGGATCGATGGGATATTTGCCTCGCTCGCGTAACCTAACAGGCCGCTTTTGGTGATGCTGGGCTGCGAAAACGAGCTTCTCGGTCGGCTCGGTCAAAATTTCCTGCGGGCCGAGCCTAGCTCGGAGCGAGCCCACGAAAACTCGGGCCGAGCCCAAAAGCTCGGCTGAGCGTTCAGCCAGACATGTACAATGGTAGAGAAGGCGTGCCTTCTCTTAACCATTCAGATTTTTCTTCTTTAAGGCTTGTTAGATTGTTGCATTTATTTTGTTTCTTTGGTTGAGCTTGATGGGAAATTCTCGAGACTGCTCCGATATTATTTTGTTTTTGCAGTGGCACGGTCCAGGTTGGCATGCTCATTGCTCATTGCTCATTGCTCATAACACATAAGTCATATTCTTTCCAGAGGGCGTCTAATTCTCATCTCCATCTTACTCCCTAGCCAAAGATTCGTGAACTATATATATAGAAGTGGAATATTATAGACTACAATATTTAATAAACTAGAAAAATACCCCGCGCGTTGCAGCGGGAATTTCTTAACTATCTAGTGTAAATGAAATGTACAAGACACATATTATGTTTGGAGCAATAGGGTATACAGTTTCTATCATGACAGGGAAAGTCAGTTGAATCTGGGAAATTGATGCACATAATAAGAGCAAGAGAGCATGAATTAGTACACATCATGGAGTGACCATCCCCAGAATTCACTCTATACTTCTCGTTGTGTGTATACTTCATAATGTATACCTTATAATTCATTAAGCGAATTTACAAACGGATTTATAAACAGGAATGTACATTTGGGATGAACATGCAACTTACTATAATTTGAATTTCCGTACAATGCAAAATCCCATATGCAGCCGGTGCTTATCACTGTAATATTTCCCATGTTTATCTTTCTTATAAATTACATAGTTCATCCATAAAAACAATACCTCTCTGAGTTCTCATATGGAATGGAAAATCATGTACTCCTTAAATTTTGGTATCACAAATTCTGCTCTTAAATATCCCTCACGCCTGTTCATATGAACACTGAAAGAAAAGCCATAACAAATATGGATACGTGAAATAGAGAATTACAACAATAAATGGTGGATGAAGTAATTTGCGGTGTAAGATGGAAAATTGGTTAGTTGCTGAATGAAGATCACATAAAAAAACAGCTCAAAAAATGAAAAAAATTGGCAAGGAAAAGCTGGAAGGAATTGGTTCGTAACTTTATCCTGCTGATGGTGAGTGTGGAGCATACGTACCTGTATGTATGATTCAGAAATAACCACCTAGCTCATAACCTGGTTTATATAATAGAAAATCAAGAGCTCTCTGTTTCACTGCCAAAATATCATACCAACTCAAGTGATGGTTGCAACCATTTAGGAGCGAAATACACTGCAGACTGCTGGTGCAAAACCAATACAGCAAGATTAATTCCACTTGAGATATTTCAGACGGAAAATACACTGCAGACTGCTGGTGCAAAACCAATACAGCAAGATTGATTCCACTTGAATTTTTTTAGAGAGAACACACAACCAAGATATGAGGCTCATCGGCCTAATCTAGATAAAGCTGATGCCAGCATACACGAAAGACCTTGGAAGCTCCAAGCACGACAACCATTCGGGAGGATGTCGAAGGGGCACAGCCGCACATGGCCATGGCATGGTAAGGACGGAAGCACAACTGGTCGGTTGCAATATAAATCATCTGACAGCGAAGACGCAACAGGAAGACTGGGAATAGGGGAATCGGTAATAAGAAGCTAGTACGGATTTTGATTGGAAGGTCCCAGGCGACGGCGACTGTAGATGTGTTCCGGGCGACGGCGAGGGCTGAATTTGTGTCCCGGCCGACGGCGACGGCTGCAGATGCGTCTTGGCCATCACGCGCAGTACCAGCAGGCGATGAGTGTCGACCGCAAGGATTTCACATATTCCAATCAAGCGCAGTGGTTTTCTGCGGAGGAAATCTGATGAATCTTGAGCAGGTGCACTGACTAAATTGGAGAGCACATACATCCGTTACTTCTGTACTTATTCGGTGGGGAAGATGAGGAGGGATAGTGCGGAGCAGAGGAACAGCCCAACGGGCCTGGTGGCTTGGAAGGCAAAGAGGGGAGAGAATCCCGTAGAGTATTGATTTTTTTTTAGTACATGGGATTACAGAAATGAAAACCGAACTAGCAGTACAACCTCAAGAAAATAGGAAATTACAAACCAGTCCAAGAGGCCCAGCTCCCACCGACGCCGCCGCACCACGGTGACCGCCGACCGCGCGCTGCCGCCGAGCTCCACCCGAGCCGGCGAAGGCAGCGAACCGCGGCCAGGAAGCCGCCGTCTTCAGTCCACCGCCTAGGTCTTGGCGGAGAAGGGCAAAGCTGGAAGACCACCAAATCGAAGCCGCCGCCTTGAACTAGCGCCGACGCCGTCGACGCCGAAGGCGACCAAGATAATCTGCAACCCCGGCCTCCTTCCCACCACTCGCAAGCCGCACCGACGCCGGAGGAAACGCCGGCACAGCAAGGCAAGGCAGCAGCCAACCGCCGCCATCGAAGACGACGACGGGCACGGGGAGAGGCTGCTACCCAAGAAGACGACGACGGCGGCGTCTCCCCGCCTCGGCCCCGCCACCCCAGATCCGCCCATCCCCGCCCCCTCTCCACCGCCGGAGCGCAGATCCGGGGATTCCCCCACCTCCCGCCGCCGGAGCGGCCGACGGAGAGTGGGAAATCCCAGGATACGCCGGCGGACGCTGGCCGGGCCGAGGTCGCCCTCCGCTCGCCTCTGGTGCGGAGAAGGATAGGGGAGGGAGGAGAGTTCCAGAAATATGCGAGTGGTCGAATCCCCGTAGAGTATTGATGAGCGTGTACGGGAACAACTTAGTATGAGCTGCACCGGCGTCGTCACGATCGGCACGACACAATGAACGGATGGATATCACAATCGTACGGCTGTGATAAGTTGATGATGTGGCTATGCTGCATGTGGAGATAGAAAAATCTTAAATGATCTTAGTGGGGTTTTGCTTTATAAGAGGTATAGATGCATTATGAATTTTATCTCATGGTGTACCTATTGATAGTGATTTGATAGTATAGATCTTCATATTTTTATGTATATAATTGATCAAACATAAAATAACATTGACTTATATATTGACTACTCCCTCCATTCCAAAATAGTCTACATCCTATCAAAATTCTGACAAATTAGCCAAACATTTATTAGTGCTACTTTGTCACACACCAAGCATGCAATGCATTAATTGATCGCAGGAAACAAAGCATTATTCCAATTACCCATAGCTTAATTAATTAATGTTTGCCATGCAATTCACGGGAAACAAAGCATGTAGTTGGGCACGAGAACACAGATTGGTGGGGATGGAGATGATGTAGTTAGCATTTCTCTCTCGTCTTAATTAGGTATGTGGGACCCAGCCAAGATGTAGAATATTTTGGAACTTAATATGGAGCCAGAATGTAGACTATTTTGGAATGGAGTGAGTATGTGTATACAAAATGTATTTACGAAACGGAGGGAGCAACAATAAGAGCGATTTGACCATTTAAGAACTGGAGTCTTGAGTCCCGACGCATCAGCGCAATGCGACACCGTATTATGAACATTCGATAGTTGCAGGTTTATTCACCTCTCTAATTGTCTACTATATTATAGGTTTTGTAATTCCTACCTTTTGCATACACGTGGCATTATTTCTCAAAACAGTCTTTCACGGCGCTTTACAAATAAAACCACACGTCTGAATATATATAGTGATGTGGGAACCCTCTTACAAAGCAGATAAAAAATAACAAAAAATTACACTAGTAGCCACCCCTAGAGGCCCCCGGAGGGTAAAAATTTGGGTAGCAAAATTTAAAGACCGAAACTTGTTTGATGAATTCGGTCATTACTTTTCTGTAACCGAATGGATTGAACTGGCTGCACTTAGGTGAGAGCACCCTGGCATCCCACTCCACTCTACAGGATGCCACCTAGCAGCATATCCTAGCACAACATATTATAGACACTTATTTCTCGAAGGATGACCCAATCCGCCACTCTCCCGACTCCTTGTGGCATACGAACCATGTGAAGTGTGTGTAAATTGTGAGAAGTATATTATGATAATTTCACGATTCCACGTCAATCTCATTTTTTAGGATCAGAGAGTCTATTTGTTCGGCAGGCGGCATGGGTCAACAGATATGATTCGTAGACGATGTAGATAAAGATTCCTCACATTATTCATGGAGTGGCTACAATATCAATACAAGGTTTGACGTCGCCGAGCTTATAGATGTTCTCGGTCGTGAGGGTTTAACATTAACGCGACAAGATGATGTTGATGTCGTGGCTTTGGCATGAATTGAGCGTAAATGTCTTGTGGGCGGACCTTCGGTATATATATCCCTCAGCAGAATGTCTTGTCTTGTACGCCTAGAGTTTCTTTCTGCCTTGTATCTAAAATCTTAATCTCGTAGCGTGACTTGAGCGTAATTTTCTAAAAGTCTTGGTGCTCACAGCAAATAGAGATCGGTGGAGGAGCTTTTAGAAGTGGGCCACCGGCCCAAGGAGTCGCTGGACGTCGTGGGCCATTAGTGGTGCGGATCCATAGGATTATAGCCTAAACCGACTTATATCCGACATTTGGTATGTTGAATATTTATTCCCGCAAGTTATTCATAATATATACATTATAAAATGTCTAAATTATGGTTGAAATGCTGCCAAATTATTTACTGGACAATGTCCAAGTTTTGTGCTAACAACATCTATTATACTGTTCTATCATGACCAAATCCGAACCCGAATTATCAGGTACCCAAATTTGTCAGATAGTAAAATAAACAAGTATATTTCAGGCTTTATTTTTGAAAGACCAAATTTATAATAGGCCAAAATACGAGATCGAAATTTCGGTCATTAGGCAACGACCACCCCTACCGCCGAGGGAACTAAATAGAGGTGACATTCCGATTTGGAAACCTCCTATCGGTGGTGTTGCGATCACTACACCCGCCCCAGCTGATTGATGCAGGCACTGAGATGAGATCTTGTCTCAGTATGAACGTGACTAAGCATGTAGATGACGCGGGAGCTGTCGCCATTGGTATCCACCAGATCAATGTAGACATTTTAGGGTAGGAACAGGCCGACCGAGCCATCGATCGAGGACATGAAGGGGCACCATGTGACATTGAGGACTCGAATACGAGATTTTGCAAAAAAAAAATACTGATTGGGGGAGATGAAAGGAACCATCGAAGCAAAGGTGAATGCCCCAGACGAAGAGGCAGAAACAAAAGAATCCATCAATGCTCTTTTACATTTGTTTCCTGTGTGCAACCGGAGAAGACGAACAGGAAGGGCAATGAATGGAGACGTAAAGTGCGGTGGAGAAATTAACGTGGGGGAGACCAAAGGCATTGCGGAGAAGAGGAGGAGGCTCTCGCCATCTCGCGGCGTGTGATGATGGCTCGCGCTTATATTGGCCCTCAACCATACGCAGTTCCCTGACCACCGCCGCACCCTTGCTCAACACCATGGCCACTTTCCGTGCTGCCTCCGATAAAACAGTAACCGGCGCCGACGGGAATCTCTCGGCTGGCAGCACCGAGAACGTCCTGCCGGCGGAGAAGCTTTCCTGGCGAGACCGCTTCCGCCGGGACGTCTACCCCGCACTGCGTTCACTGGCCATCCGCGCCTTGCCGGTCTTGAGCAAGTCCATTCACGAACGCTTCCACGGGCTCAACCCGGCCACTCGTGCAAATATCGTCCGTGGCTGGGTGATCCTGGCTGCCTTCTTGGTGCTGGCCCTGGCCGTTCCTCCCCTCCTGCTGGTCTACTTCGTCGGGCAGCAGGTGTGGGTCATGGCGACCACCCTTTGCTTCTACGTCTTCTTCCTCCTCTTCCTCTGCGTCTGGTGGGAGTGGAACTGGCTGCGCTACGCCGACTTCTTCTGTCTCACCTACGGCCTCCTGCTCGTCTACTTCGCCACTGGATTGTTCGGCCCGCCGCGCACTGCCGCCTTCGTCCTGCACCTGACCACGGCTTGGCTTGCCGGGCACGTGGGGTACTCGCTCGCCGTGGTCGGCCTGCGCAAGGGCGCCAAGCGGGCGATCGACGCGCTGCCTAACCCTTCACGCCGTAGCAAGGAGACGGCCGAAGAAGAACTCACCCAGTCGATATCCATTGGATGGTTCGTCGTCGCGGTGCTCTGGACCGTGCTCATCGCGGCGATCTTGAACGAACAGAGAATGGGCATGGCGCTGGACATTGTCTTCGTTCTCTCATACATGGGATGGGTCCATGCCACCCTGTGGATAGCGTGCGCCACCGGCGATCTTATGCAGGGACTTTTCCTACTCTTCCAAGACAAGGAGCCGATGCCGTCGCTGCCGTCGTTGCTGGTCCCATGTGTGATTGCTTCTCCTTTCATCGGCCTTCTTTCTGCTGTCCCCCCGGTCTTGCTCCAGTGGCTGTTGCTGATGGCCTTGGCTGCGTTCCTTGGCTACAATCTTGCTCCGTTTATATACGAGATACACTTCGTGCACACTGCTGCTGCACCAAATTCCAAACACCAAGGTATGGAAAGTGGGATCACGTACTGATATCTGCCTCGTCGTTCACTACATTGTAGCATCCAAAGCGTGCAAAAATAAGGATAACATCACTGACATTAGCTTACTTTGTTGTTTTCTTCAGCGCGCCGGCTATCGCAAATGAACAATGAAGAGACCCTGCGGTAAGATTCGGCAAAGCATTCTTGGACAGGCGAAGCTTGATCCTGCATTTGGAGAAACACCATAGGAAAGAACTGCAGCTGCGGGAGACTGCAGCCATCTAGCTTTTCTGATGCGAACCACACTACTGGAGTGTTCTCAGTGTTAATACACAAATTTCGTTGAGACAATTAGACTGAAGAGTTGGAGATAACGTATGCCAGGATAATTTGCTTATATGTTCCAGTTAGGCTAGTAAGATTCCTGCTACTATTATTATTTTTCTTTGGTTCAACTGGAAGGAAAATTGGGACAAGACTCAGAACAAAGAAAAATTGTGGATGTTGGCTTTACCTTGATTTCACTGCATCATGTTATCTTACCTTGAGTCAATTTTCACAATGCTCCAATCTTCTTTAAGATTTATGATATTTCTGTCAGCAGCTATATATCTAAAAGAGTAATGCTCCACCTACAAGCAGTTTGGTTATTCGTAGTTGATCGAAAAATTTCTCTCCAACACCGCATCAAACCACGTTTTGTCCGTAAGTTTATTACGTAGGTTCAGTCCGTAGGTGTAGGATTATTGATCTACAAATTAAAGTACTCGGATGAAATTAGCATGTATGGAGGAATACTTAGCAATTTGTTGCAGTAGAATAGCATGGGGTGTGCATTTTTCACAGAGAAGCATAACTAACTAAGTAACTATCTGTATATGTAATGTATTAATGGCTTCATGCTGTAAGAAAACTGATCATGTAAGGGGAACTAATTAGTGGTGACTGGTGCCATGTCAGGTTACACAAATAGATATATTTATATTTATCATTAAAGGGTGATAGGAGGCGGCATCCCCTCCATATAATGTCACACACTATTTTAGAAACTTAATTAGGGAAGTATGTGAAAAAGTTTCACACTTTCCCTTCTACGGTGTTACACTCAACTTTATTAAACTATTTTTTTATGGATTTAAAAGAAATTAACCACTCATCAAAATACGTCTCTAGGTTTTAAGAAACTAAATTCGAAAACTAAGGTGGCAGCGGTGTCACACTTCCCTACTCCAATGTAGTCTTGCGCTTGATTTTAGTAGACTAAATAAGGATTTAGAGTAAATTAATTGCTCATCAAAGTGGGGCGATTGGGAGCTTCGGCTACATGTCATTTGAAGAAATGGAGAAATGTGTGTGCTTCGTTAAAAAAATATTTATTTTTTCCATAGCAACGAGCGGGTATTAAGCTAGTGCCAATAGTAGTTAATTTTGGTTGAATTGCGAGGAGCCATGTGTGATGTGGCTCCACTCCAAGGGCAAGGAGAAGTTTCATGTACGTAGAAACGGAGAAGCACATGTCCATGGTGGCATTTTTGAATCAAGCCAACGATTTAGGGGCTCTTTGATTCAAATGATTTGCATAGGAAATTTATAGGAATCAAATCTTTTGGAATTTTTCCTATGTTAGTCATTTGATTCATACGATTGAACCATATAGGAATATTTCCTAGGGAATCCATTGCACTAGGTTTCATAGGAATTCTAACATCCACTCAAACCTCTTTTTTAGAATCCTTTACTTTTCCTGCGATGGAATCAAACAAACTTTTGTGCATATCAAATCATGTAGAATTGAGGAAGACATGCCATTCCAACCATACGTTTTTCCTATTCCTGCGTTCTGAAAATCCTGCGAATCAAAGGAGCCCTATACTATGCACCATAGGCATGGATAGTTTGAGGTAGGTAGAAAGGTGGAAGCCTCACATGACCATGTCCACAAGACCATTGGTTAAACCCAGCCTGCACCGAGCCCACAAGTCATGTGTGCATGGAGTGTTCTCGGGTACGTAGAGAAAAACATTAAGCCCTACGTGACCATGTCCATGGTAACATCGGTTGTTGAACACAGCTACCGAATCACATGTATACACGGTAAGGGGATGAAGTGTAGCTAGATAAAAAATGTGAGAGCCTCACATAGCCTTCTCCGTGATGGTTTGGGTTGGTTGAACCCAACCAAAACCATGTCCCGTGAGCAATGTGTGGATGTGGGTTCAAGGAGTAGAGATCACAGGAATGCAAAAAGGAAAAAGCCTCACATTAACCAATGTCTATGTCTATCCACCCTCTCTTTGATGAGAATAGGTCGGTAGAGCTAGAACAATACCTTCCTTCGTCTTAACCCTTGGGCTTTATATCAACTTTCCTATATCAATAAGTTCGTAGTCGACTCTGTTCTAGGGTGCCGGTGTCAAAGTACTCTTCAGCTGAAGAATTTGAGACAAGGGCATCATCAAAGCAAAGAAATCATATCAATGGTGTCATTGGTTGAACCTAGTCCGAACTAGCCGACAAGAAACATTTGCATATGGGCCCCACGAAAAGAGGAAACTTTACGTAAACCTAGGCATGAACGGCTCCTTGTTATTGGGCCAGGCTTGGGCTCTGGTTTTGGGTTTTAAGCCCGTCCTGACATTTATACAAAATAGGGGTAAATGGGGAATTATACCCAAAAATATATTTAATGATTTTACTAGTAAATGGGCCTTTTTGCATGTATGAGGCTGGCCCAGGCTCAAGCTGGCTTAACAAGCCCAACCGAAACCATGTATGGCTCATGGGTTGCCCAGTGTAACCTCATGCGACTATATATATGGCCCATGGTGGCATCGGTTGAACCTAAACGCCGAGTCACGTGCACATTGGGACCACAACAACGGGAGAGGGGTGACGTCCAGCTAGATAACAATCGAGAGCCTCACAGAGCCGTTTCTACCGTTACTACTTCTGGTCGAACGGACCCAGTCCGCCATCCACATGTTCACTGGACCCCACAACCACCGCCGCGCGTGAGCGTCGCGGCTAGAGGGAAACGTGGTAGCCGTCGCGTCATGACAACGTCGATTGAACGCATCCCACATGCCACGTATGCACACGGGCCCACTTACAAGGGAGAGGGAAGGGTTCCAGCTCAGCAGAAACAGAAAACCCTACATAGCCACGTCAGCACTCTGTCCTACGTGGCGGGGAAGAGGTGGAGTCCAGCTAGACAGAAACCGGGGAGGGAACGCCAGATGAGACATCTTGCTGCTTTTGTCCCACGCGGCTTTCCATTTCCGCCTCCGTTGCCCGTGCCTGCTGGCCGTGAGGCGGCACGCGAGAGGAGAGCCCTTCACGTTTTGCTCGACGCGGCGCTCCCCGCCGCGCCGCCGGCACCCCCGCATTCCTCCTCGCGGTATAAGTATCCCCTCCATAAACCCGGCCCGACCGGTCCCAGTCCATCCCTCCCTCCCCCCGCTCTCCATGGACGCCGACGACCCCGCGCGCCGCCGCCGCCTCTCCCGCTGCCCGTCCCGCGCGCCCCCGCCGTCGCCACGACCTCTCGTCCTCCTCATCCCTCCGCCGCCTCCCTCCCTCGTCCCTCCTCCCGCCGGTCCACCCCGCCGCCGCCGCCCCCCGTTTCGCCCCGGGTTTTGGCCACTACCAGCCGCAGGCGGCCGGCGCCGGAGGGTCCCATCAGGCGCGCGCTCAGTCGCAGCCCCAGTTCATGTCCATGGACTTCCTCTACCGTCCCCCCTATGCCGATCTGGCTGCGCCGGCGCCGATCGTTCGCTCCCCGTCGCCGCCCGCGCCGCCGGGCTTCGACAAGGGGCTGCCGCCGCTCCACGCGGGGCACCGCCGGTCGCAGAGCGACATCCTCCTCGCGGTCTCCACCCAGCCCAACCTGCAAATGCCACCCCCGCGCCGGTCACCTCGGAGGCCCTCGGCCTCGCGGCCGCCAACAACAGCACCCTCGACAAGGTCCTCGGCGCCTACATGGGCCCCAAGGCCCTGGTCACGGTCGCCTCCTCCGGCCCCGGCGCCGCCCAGGACAGCCAGGTGCGCGCGGCGTGGAGCCCCCCTGACAGCAGCGAGACCGAAGCTGACAGCGGGGACGGCGGCTTGCCCAGGCATTGCCGCAGCTTGTCAGTGGACAGCGTTGCGGGGAAGCTCGCCTTTGGGAACCTTCCGCCGCCATCTCCACGGCCCGGTGCTGCTGCTGGTCTGGCACGCAGTGGGAGTGGTTCCATTGGTGGTGCCGCTGCGCTCTTTGCCAAGGAATTCGCGTGTATGGGATTCAGTGAGGCCGACAAGAAGAAGATTTTGGAGAATGAGCACCTCGCCAGGATCGTGGTGACCGATCCTAGGAAAGTCAAGAGGTTTGTCTGTCTTCTCTTCTCTAGAGACCTTGCACGCACTTAATTGGGAGTCCGTCCATGTCCATGTGGGAGGCTCAACAAAAATGTCTTCTTAACTGAAAATTTTGAGCATCCTGTAAAATTTTCCAGGATTCTAAACAATCGGCTATCTGCTGCCAAGTCAAAGGAGCGCAAGGTAAGGTACATAACCGATCTCGAGCGCAAGGTTCAGGTGCTGCAGTCGGAGCATGCTACATTAACTTCAAAAGTGAATATGCTTCAGGTTTGTTCTGTTCTCTGAAGGTGGTCTCTTTAGCATTTTGATTCTTGTCCTTTTTTTTAAGGTTGGACTATCTTAGTTACTTACTGTGGGTGGCTGTATATGTTTTGCAGAGGGGCATTCCTTACTTTCAACTCACAACAATGAGATCAAAATCAGGCTGCACGCCATGGAGCAGCAAGCACAGTTGAAAGATGGTGAGTTATTTTGCTTCATGGTTTTCCAGCAATTATATATGTCCATTTCTTGACTTGTCATAGATATAAGTAGATATACGTTGCAGTCTAAGTCAGCATGTGTATGTATGCTGTGAGTTGATGCCCAGTGCTACACCTTTTGTGCGTGCTCAACTTGTCAACAATATGAATTGAACATGTAGTTCATACTTCAGAAAACCAAATGACATGATGGAGGCTGCTATAATACTGAAAGCATTATGTTGAATCCTTCCTCGTGCAGCATTGCCAAAGTGACACATATATGCTTGCTGGACTGGTCATTGCACTTGATATCGCAAAAATGTTCTGAATGTGCCATAAAAAATTTAACTCTTATTTTATAATGGTTCTCCTTCCCATCAACTCAATTCAAATGGTTCTTATGATTGATTGTAGAATATCAACGTTTTGCACTACTACTTCAGTTATTTTATACTATTGATATTCATGTGCTAGGCTCCCTCTGATCACCTTGTGTTGATGAAGTTGATAAACCTATTTTGCCCATGTTAAGATAAACTTTATTGTTTCTTTGTCATATTCAGTCACCAATTTAACTTGAGTATTCACTGTTATCCGTCCAGCTCTGAATGAAGCATTATATTCTGAGGTCCAGCGCCTAAAGCTTGTTGCTGGTGAGACCAGTGATCCTCAAATGGCAAACTGTTCAGACCAACAAATGAGCTCCCGGATGATCCAGCTGCACCAGCTGCTGAAGAAACCACCAAAGGCCCAGCAAGATCAGCAAAAAAAATGGAGCTAGGATGAATTCCCAGACGAGATCTTCCAAGAGAAACTTCACATTACAGATTCAATTGGTAAACAACATGTGCGCTGGACAGTACTTTGCTTGGGTTGCAGAGCAACAATCATATGAAACCCATTGTTTTTGTGTCGAAATTATTTTGTTCGTTGCCGGGTAAAAACTCAGGTCGGCTTCTGTACTGTACAAAGTGTCTTGTCTATGTAGCTCTGTGCCGAATTATTCAAAACAAATGGGGTACAATATATTGTACCTCTCTTTCGATGGGATAGCTTGAGGAAAATATACAACATATTCTCTTTGGGGTAACTTCTCTATTGTGCTTTGTTGTTCGTAGCTCATATCCTCATGTTCTTCCTTAGCCATTTTGATGGATGCATAATGGTATTATTGGTATAAATTAAGCTAAATGTTTAGTATCAAAGTAAAGGGGTATATCTATTTTGACAAAGGTAAAGGGAAAGTTCGTAATGATATATGGTCCTTGTGCCTAGATACCCTTAAACCTTTTGGCTTTTGAGCAGAATGAAAAGGCTAGAGAGATTTGTTGCGGAGTTTATGTTATTTGGCACTGGCAATCTTAAGGTGATACTGAGACTGAACAGCATACAGAGGGACAAAGGAGCATCATCTTTGCCTTTTATTTTCTGGGTTTTAACAAGACGAAAGTTGAGTTGACATCTTTGCACTTTTGATCAAAGCTGCTTTTGTTTTTCCTTGCCCTTTTCCCCAAAAAAAGAGCTAGCCAAACAAAACCTGTTAACTAATCCCTGCACTTCAATTGGGCTTATAATGCAACCCTGATCATGCCACTAATCATACCAAAGAGGTCCAAAAAACCTTGTGGCTGATAAGCACAAATCACCATCCCCAACCGGCCAAGAAGCTACCTCAACCAGCACAAACGCACAGGCGCTCAACAGCCAGGAGCGACCTCTGTCGGCCGTGGTTTCACCGCCGTCTTGGAAAGGCTCGCTTGCAGTGCGAGGTTCTCGCGGCGGAGCGCTCCAGCCCTCTCCCGGAGACTCTCGTTCTCCGCCATGAGGCGCCGGTTGTCCAGGTGGAGCTTCAGATTCAGCATCCCCAGCTCTGCTCCTGCAGCCCTCCTCCTCCTGGTCAGCCTTAACCTGCAGATAACAGATTAAGCTGTAAGCACACATGCATGCAGCATGCAGCATCATGTTCTGGATGCGTCAGAAAACTATACATCCACACAGGAACAAACTCCATTGCTGCTGATGCTGCTGCTACAGCTAATCTAGAACAGAAACAAGTTCAGATCTTAATTACCTCTTCTCCTGAGAGAATCACCGAGACATGAGGCTTCTTCTTCTGCTGCTGCTGCTGCCTGATGAACACAGGGAGAAGACGACTGTATCTTGGCGTTCCAGATACCAGAGCACATCTTGCTGTAGGACAGTCACTTGTATGGAGCTCGAGGGCTTTGAAATGAGCCGTCTGCACTGCCGATAATCCCATATATATAAGGTGGCTTTCGCTTTGGTGCTTTAGGTTTGTTTGTTGGGTGGTGCATGCACACGTTTGACATGACACCGTGTGAAGGATAGGGTCATAGGAGATGCCTCTCCATCATGGTCCGCACGGACCATGTATGTACCAATGGATCAATCTTCATGGCACTAATCATTCAGCACACAATCTCCTCTCAAAAGTGATAAAAAAATATCAAAATTGATTTTTCATTGGACTAAGAAGGCCTTAAAGTTGACTAAAACGGCATCATGGTCAGCTTGGACTATGCATTGATCCATCTTCATGGCACTAATTATTCAGCACACAAATTCATCTCAAAAGTTGGAAAAATACATATTCAGAAGCGACGTGATGATTACAATACATGGTTTCGGATGCTAGATAGGAGAAGGGAGGCTGCACATGAGACAACATGATCTCTCTTTTGACATGGTGAGAGTTGGAGGACAAAGAAAGGGAATCATTTCAGCATGGAAGGCTCTAGCTCCGATCGAGAGGCTATAGTTGAATTCCTATGCTCTTGCAATTGTGCCAATCTCCTTCAAAAGTTGACTAAGAAGAGTAGATGGCCGAAGTGTTGTGCGGAGTATCATTGATTCTTGAGCGGAGGCGTTTGCATGCTGCATGCATGATGAAAATCCGGGAGGGTTCTTCATTGGTAGTCAAAAAGGCTTTCGAGCGTATCATTTTCTTCTTTTGCTCGTGCAATTTCTTCGTCGCTAGAATGATACCTAGACTCGTGTCATTCTGATCTCCATGATGTACTGCGCACGTACTATTCCCCCGTTCTCTATTGTTTCAAATATAACGCTTCTTTCGAGATGAAGGGTAGTGATATTTATGACCTCTTTGATTGATAGGATAGGAAAAATGTAGAAATAGGAAAAACATAGCATTTTAATCTTACAGGATTCGGTATGCACCAAAATTTGTTTGTTTTCATAAAAAAAAAACTGTAAAAAGAGCTTAGAGTGAAAGATAGATTTCTTACGGAAAGTAGTACAAATTATTTTTAGGAAAAAAGTCATATAGGATCCAATCCTACAAATTAAACAAGTTAATCAAGATAGGAAAATTTCTTATAGGGTTTATTTCTCTACAAATTCTATGCAATTCCTTTGAATCAAAGGAGCTCTATATTCTGTTTTCTTTTGTTACTGTTTGTTGATATTTATCCCTGTGCGTGCTCTGCCATTTTTCTCCTTCGCCCACGGCGACCCAGGGGCGTACACCGATCGAGCAGCCGTTCAACGCCATCGCAAACCCATCATGGAGAGAATCTTCAGGAAGGAAAACTTAGGAGCCAGGAAAGAAGCTTTGGCCAAAAGCTGCATTCATGGCTCTCGAACGTGTGCTCCGGGACTGATCCAGCCGTCCGATGCAGCGGACACGTGTCGCCGCGATTCCCAACCCGCTGCCTACTCATTCGATCAGTATCTACCCGATGCTCGACCTCCCCTCCGCGCACGGCTGCACCATGAACAATGCACCGGTGATCATTGCCGCTGCAACTTTGCCCATTCGACTGGTTCCTTAGTGCAAAGTGTTGCGAATATAGACTTGGCACATTGCCCGTGGGGTGATTCAGAGGCTAGACTTGGCACAGGAGGCCAGGGAGCTCTCGGCTGCTGAGAGAGGTCTTAGGATCAGCCTTAGGACCAAGATTCTGGGAATTGCGTCCATCAACAAGATGCGGATGCGACAGAGGGCGAGATTGACTGCGATCAAGCTGGGCGACGCAAACACACGTCTCTTCCACCTCAGAGCCAACGGAAGAAGGAGGAAGAATTTCATCCAAAACCTGCACACCGCGGGGGGTTTCGCGATCACACATGATGAGAAGGAGGCTGCAATTTCCGAACATTTCAAGCAGTTTTTAGGTTCGGTCCAGCAGCGCACCACTAGGCTCAATTGGGCTGAGCTCGGGTATGAGACGCATGACTTGGAGCATCTGGAGGCCCCATTCGGCATGGAGGAGCTGCGGGCTGCAGTCTTTTCCCTCCCGGCGGAGAAGGCGCCGGGCCCGGACGGCTTCATCGGCCTTTTTTTCTGGGCATGTTGGGCGATAGTTGACGACGATTTGCTAGAGGCGGTGATGCATATGGCTGAGCACGGAGGGACGACAACGAGGCTGCTGAATTCTGCGAGCATTGTGCTGCTACCAAAAAAGACGGACACGAGGACCATTGACGATTTCCGGCCAATTAGCTTGATACACAGTGTGTCCAAGATCTTCTCCAAGATTGTGTCTCTACGTCTAGCACCACTACTCCCAGACTTGGTTTCGCCATGCCAATCTGCATTCATCAAGAAGAGATGCATCCATGACAATTTCCTCCACGTTCAGGGGATGGTAAAAGCAATGCACCGTGAGAAGACGCCGGGTTTTTTCCTGAAGCTTGACATCACCAAGGCTTTTGACTCAGTTAGTTGGGCCTTCCTCCTGGAGCTTCTAGAGATCCTCGGATTCGGCCCTCGATGGCGGAGATGGATTTGCCTCCTCCTGTCCACGACCACGTCACGGGTGTTACTGAATGGCAAGCCAGGACCGCGCATTGCTCATAGGAGGGGGCTGCGACAGGGAGATCCGCTTTCTCCGATGTTGTTCATCCTGGCGATTGATCCCCTACACCACCTCTTCCGGGTTGCTACTGAGCGAGGCCTACTCCTCCCCTTCCGGGCTGCACCGGTGCGTTTCGCGGTCTCTCTCTACGCGGACGACGCCGGAATCTTTGTTGGGCCGGAAGCAACAGATATGTCCGTGGTCCGCGCCATTCTGCGGGCCTTTGGAGAGGCCTCGGGGCTGAACACCAACCTCTCAAAATCTGAGGCCTTTCCGATTGGGTGCACCGAGGAGCAAGTGGCAGCGGCACTTGAGATTTTCCCGGCCAGGCGTGGGGCGTTTCCATGCACCTACTTGGGGCTTCCTCTACACCATTCTAGGCTGAAGATTGTTCACTTCCAGCCGCTCATTGACAAGATTGGAGCTCGACTTGCTGGATGGTGGGGCAAGCACTTCACAAGGGCAGGGAGGGTGGTGCTTTGCAGATCGGTGTTCACATCCATGGTCCTCTACCACATGGCAGTCTTCAAGCTCCCTAAATGGGTGATCAAGAGAATTGAGAAAATAATGAGAAGCTTCCTCTGGATGAAATCAGGGGCCGTTCCGGAGCGCGACCACAAGCTTTGGTTAATTGGAAATCAGTTTGTAGGCCCAAGGAGCTTGGAGGTTTGGGTGTGCTTGACCTTGACAGATTTGGGAGAGCCATGAGGCTACGATGGTTGTGGCTTGAATGGACGGACGAGGCAAGACCATGGAGAGGGATGCAAATTCCGTGTGATGAAACCGACAGGACACTTTTTCGCGCATCCACGGCGATCACTCTTGGAGATGGGGCGAAATGTCGGTTTTGGCATGACGCATGGACACAGGGTGGGCCACTGCAACATCAGTTTCCTGATCTCTTCGCCATAGCTTCAAGAAAAAGGCGAACAGTGAAGAAGGAAATGGAAAATCAAAATTGGATTCGATCACTCGCAAGGATCTCCACAGCAAGGCAATTGGAGCAGTACACTAGGTTGTGGGCTCTCATGCAGAACATGCTGCTACTCCCGGTACCGGACTCGATCAAATGGCTTTGGACGGAGTCGGGAGTGTACACGGCCGCCACCGCATACCGCTGCCAGTTCGCCGGCTCCACTGCCCCTTTCCGCGCGGCTAAAATCTGGCGAGGTCTTGCGGAGGCGAAATGCCGGTTCTTTGCATGGTTGGGCTCCATGGCAAGATTCTGACGGCCGACAACTTGGCGGTCCGTGGATGGCCGCACGACCCAATATGCAAGCTGTGCAGAATACATCCGGAGACGGTTCAACACCTCACGCTTGAGTGCAGCTTCTCAACCGCAATTCGTGAGCGAGTGTTTGCTTGGCATGGGCAGATCGGGGCACCCCCACCGCCAAATGCCAACGGCCTCAATGCATGGTGGGATACGACACTAGCCGGCCTCCCAAAGGCGAAGCGGCGGGAGGTCAGTGGAGCGATCATCTACTCCATCTGGGAGTGTGGAAGGAGCGGAATAGGCGGGTTTTCACAAATGTCGCGATACAAGCGGACGCCGTGGCGGCCTTGGTGAGAGAGGAGATGGCGCAGCGGGCGTATGCGCACACGCAAGACCTGGAGACGGCTAGTCTCTTTTTTCTGTTTTGGTTACTCGGCTTTGTCTCGGTTGCGAGACTTGGCCTAGCTTTGTAAATAAACACTCTATTTTCTATCTAATCGAAAGGCAAACGGCTGCTAGGTCCTAAAAAAAAAGTGTTGCGAATGCGCATCAGACAGTGGGATTTTAGTTCAGAACTAGCATCATGACTTCAAAGGTCACATACCAAGAGAAAAAAGACTCTGTACTTGGAGGACCTCTTTTATTCGCATAATTTCACACTATCGGGGTATAACTGCTTAGTGTACAGTCTAAATTTCTACTTACACAAATTTCAGCATGAAATTTTTGAATTTAAAAAAGTTGAACTAGGGTGGAATTTGGTCTACATCTGCAGAACAGATGATAAATCACGTTGATTTCAATCTGGTATAAATCATCTTTACATACATAGCATAGGGGTGAACCTCCGAGTAGCTTTTCTTCTGTGTGCATTTACTTTTTCCGGTTAAGGGAGGTTCTATTTACCGGAGAAATTGCATCAAGAGACGACCTGAGCCAACGAACTGAACACTGGGCTTTCATCAGCATTCTCGTTGTTCATCATTTGCATTTCTAAAACTGCTTTACAAATCAATAGCGTATCCAAGTCTACAGGAAAGAACATATGCAAATGTCACTCTATGGAAGCTTCAGGAATCAGGACAAATGGTTGTTTGGACTATAGGCAACTCATTTGCATTTTGCAGTGTGCTGTGAAAACTGACAACGACTTGAGAGAGAGTATGCATACAGGTTACGGACTGTTACTGTTAGTGCCTTCTTGGGACCCTTTGAAGATGCGGTACGCAGCTATGCACATCGTTATGTTACCGATCACTGTTAGCGCACCTTGAAGCGCTACAAGCACCTGCAGATTTTTATCGTAAGGACAACATCATCACAAAAGGAAAGAACATGACCAAAACAATTGTGTTGGACACTACTTGGATTTTTCTTTTGCCTACATGCTTTACACGATAAGAGTCCAGGACCACCAGATGTCCAGATATCACAATTTGGGAGCAAAACTCAACGAGCATAAAGACTTCAGCAATGAACTGCTGAAAATAGTTAGCGTTGATGTCTAAGTCCTCTAAGCATCTGAGTGCATTGCTACTAAGCAAATAGTGCTCTTAGTTTCAGGGTAGGACTGACAAAGGTAACAGTTACAAAACTTGGGACAGGTAAATGGTATCACAGCTTTGTCTTGAGGGTCATATCTTACCTCAAGAGACTCTGAATTGTAGAAGAAATGCCAAGTGCACGCGCACATCGCTCCACCGAGAAGCGGAACCTATTGGACAGAAATGCAGACATGTGAGCCAACAAGCGTATGAACTGTCACCACGAGTTCAAGACTCTGCCAATTGCAATTGTAATCAGAATGCACAGTTTCAGAAAGAGGAAACGGTGCAAACGCTTTTGCGAAGAATCATAAGGCACCCAGTGAATTGAACCAAACATCTTCCAGAATCTTAATATCATGCAAGTCTCGCAACATTTCATTACACATTCAGATACATTATCCACATTCCACAAGAAGATTTTCTTCGGAAAACTGGGAAATCCGTCGACCAAAGTTCAGACTCACCATCCCCCAGGAGAGGCCTTTCCAGCCCTTCAACCCCGTCCGCTCCCCGTAATCCCACACCAGCGCCATCGCCGTCACCCTGCAATCCCCCACACCGAGATTTTCATTTTGCAGGAGAGCAAGCAGGAACGGAAAAGGAATTGCTCGGACATCAGATGGCAACGAAGTGTCAGAGACAGTACCACTCGGCGACGCTGGAGACGTGGACGGCCCAGGTGGGCAGCGACAGCGCGTTCGCCGGCTCGGCCAGCGCGGCGAGCGCCGGCGGCGAGGCCGCAGCAGCGGCTACGGTGGCGACGGCCGCCGCGAGGCTGACGCCCCTCGCCAGGTGGGTCCCGGGCGGCGGGGGTTTCCGTGGCTCCCGTCGGGGTGGGGGAGGGGAGGGGGCCAGTGCTGCCACGAGCCGCAGAGACGCCATGACGAGGGGAACTCGATTGGCGTTCACAGAACTCGAGAGTCACTGATGAGAGTTCGTACTGTACAACTGGATTTGCATTATCTGTATATGTACGTGTACTGCGAAGAGGGTATCAGAATTTCAAATTATATTGACAATCGTATTTGAAAATACCATGGTGGACATGGGTACATAGAAACCTGAATTTCAAATTATATTGACAATCGTATTTCGAAGTTTCAGCAAAAGTTGGAATAAATCACACATGCACATATTTGTATTGATACTTGTGCAAAAAACTTCAAGATAAAATGCAAATCCTTGGAGTTTCTTTTGAACTCCAAGAGAAACGTATGCGCAGTGTGCATACGTTTCTACACACAAATTAACACGGCTTGTTGTAGCAAAATCAGAAAGTTTTTTTTTTTAAACGAGGGGCAAAAGCTTTGCCCCATTTCAGTAATTAAGATAGAGTTTGAACAAGGGTAACATAGAGAGAAAAATAAAAGATACAAATGGATTAATCCCCCGGCATTATTCTCCTAGACGTTTAGCCCCTGCTAGGCATGTTTGTTGCGGAAGATTCGAGCATTACATCCACTCCATATTTCCCAAGTAACTAGGAGGGCAAGAGACGCCATGGCCTTGCGATGCAGTATCCGCTCATTGGACATGGAAAGCCACCACTCCTTGGTGGTTGAGTCGGCCAAAAAGAGGTGTCGAGGGCGTGAAGGCCAAGCCAATCTTTGAGCAGCCCCCAAATTCTGGTAGTGAAACGGCAATGATGAGAAGGTGCGGGGCCGACTCGGGGATTCTCATACAAAGCGGACAAAGCCCACAATTAGGCCAACCTCTAGTTGTCAAACGGTTCGCTGTCCAAAGCCTATTTTGAAGCGCAAGCCACGCAAAAAATGATCTTAGGAGGCGCCAAAACCTTCCAAACCAACTTGTTCATGTTGATGGAAGTTGCCCCAAAGAACTGCGCCTTGTATGCCGACTTCGCCGAATATTCACCGCTTTCCAAAATGTTCCACACAATGGTGTCTTCCACCTCATTATCAAGTCTCACATGTTGAAGTTGAGCCCAAAGATCCATGAATTGGAGGGCATGTTGCATAGAGAAGTCCTCAATCATTTGAATTTTGCCAATCCACGCATTATTTGTCAAGGCTTGTTGGACATTCCATTTCTTCCTTGAAGAGAGGCCAAAGATAAGTGGGGCAATGCTCTTCGGCTTCCTCCCATTGAGCCAAGGGGCCTCCAAAAAGGAGTCTTCTCTCCGTTGCCAACGGTGATGGTATTAGACTCATAGAAAAGATCAATGTCTTCCGGCATGCATGGGTTACCCGGACCGGCCCATTTTTTGTTGGGATCCTTCCAATGTAACCATGGCCAACCCAATCGAAGTGCCCTAGCGAACGATTAGGGCGTCAAGTCATATATAGCTTGGAAGGAGAGCCCGGATTTGACAAGAGACTCGGGAAAGTTTTATGCCTAATAATGCAGAGACTGAAAGCTATTCAGTGTTCTGTCCCTATGTAGACTGTACGCACAAGCACATCACTATTGCGTGGCTGCCTCGTCTCATCACTCAGCTGCATGTATTTGCATAATGCTTATGCTTTCCAGGTGTAGCTTTGCTGGAGAGTTCAAAGAAGACACAGAAAGAAACCGCAGTTGATCCAACCTTTCTTGACAGACTTGCACTATTAAGAGATCCTGATGCATATGTTAATATTGGTGTCACTAGTATGTGATTCCGAGGCGGGCAACAGAGATCAGCCGAAGCCAAATACCGCGCATCAAGCTTTTCTTGGTTCGGGGTAACTAGAAGTGAGTACCTTAACTAGGTATGCCTCCTGTGTTGGTGAAAATTCTTTTCCTGTAGCCTAACCCTCTTAAATATTACACCATTCTTCACAAATAAGATATCAGGTACATCTGTAGTTTCTGTGTACAGTACAGGGAAAAGATGAGTACAATACTACAGGTTGCAATTCCTTGAGGCCAACTCTAATAATCAATCTAATTAGAACATATAGTTGCCGTGCGGCAACAACAATAATGCTACCGTTCCTTTGTTTCTTCAAACTTATGTTGAGATTGAAGTACTCTTGATTAACCTAACAAGAATATTGCTTCCCACGCTTCTATCTCAATGCACGCAAAGTGAGTTACTTGTCCAATGATCATCCTGCCAAAACCCATCTTCTTTGTCCAGTTCAAGTCAACCTCCACTCTACCCAAGGGAGGCTAGTTAGCCAGAATCCTCGAAATAAAATGAAGGGTTGCTTGCCATTCAACCCTGATCTCCTGTTGACGTTTTTGGTTCTAGCGCAGTGGTAGCGTTATGATTTGTGGAAGTTGCTCTAAAATCGAGAAACGGCTTCATGCTTCATCAATGGGCGTTGCTTTGCTGCTACTGCAGTTGGAGTAGCCCGGTCTGACCAAGCCCTGGTTTGAAGGAGCAGATATGGCATTGTTGCTTTCCAGTTGAGGGCTTGCCTTCGTTCAGCTTTCTCGACAGTAGAGGATTATTGCCCGTGATAGCCTGAGAGAGGCAATCATAGGCACATCATTAGTTCGCAAAACAAAAGAAGATCATTACACAAGGAAATCATACTGAATGAATCATTTCTATCAGCCAAACAACTCATCACGATGAAACTGCAATGTAGAAATGTACTTGTTGGACCTAAAACTGGACTCTCAAAACTCGGAGAGAGTCGCCTTAGTCTTTTTGCTATCTCTTCATGAAAGTATCTTTTAATCGTGGTATTTCTTCTGTGATTTATCTCAATAATCAATCCAATGAGGAAAAATATCATGAATGGCAACAAACTCTTGTTTCCCTTGTTCTGCAACAAAATTGCTATTAAATTCAACATTAACTGATCATGCCAAACATTGAGATGGTCTGTTCAAAAGAATGTCAGCAGCGGTAGGCGAGAACTGGCCAATTAGTCTCAGTTGAGTTTTCTGGCTGTTTAAGACGGTGCTAATCTTTCTTATTTGTGAATCTCGAGAAACGAGCTTATGCAGCTTTGCTTTGCTGCTACTCCGGTAACCCAGGCCTCTATTTTGCATTGTGAACCTCACTCCGAGGCCTCCACGTCCATGTTTGAAGGAGCAGCCCGAATTGCTTCAGAGTTGGACTTGCTTTTGCTTGATTATGGATGATTATATTTATGCGCTAGAATCAATTGAGCTGCAGCATTAAAAGGAACATGCATGCATGCTGTGGCTTGTGGCAACTTCAAAGTTCCACTTGTAGTAGGATATACAGGATATATCCTGAGAGGTCAACATGTGATTCTCCCAGTAGAACTACAGTACAATACATACCAGATCCTAAATGCCCGTCAGGGGCATGGGCACTCACCAACAATCTAGGAGATCCACCAGAAAGCAGCCCACCATGAAGTGCACAAACCATCTCAAGAAGAAGTTGCTGCTCTACCTCGCCCCTCCTCTCCTGCTCACCGCCATCTTCTTCTACTTCCAGCTGGAAATCATCACCCTCTTCTTCACCATACAACGAGCCTCCATCGTCGGCAGCGGAAGGAACGTCGACGTTGTGGACCGCCTCCGTGCATCGGTCACCTTCCTTCCACTCAAAGACACCCGCGAGGGCGCTGACACATGGTTCATCAGCACACTAAACGACACCTCCGAGCCGGAAGGTGAGGCCAGGAACCTGCTGTTCCCATCAGCGGCCTCCTCGGGCCGCCTCCTCTGCATGGCAGTCCCTTCAGGCCGCGATGGCACCAAGAACTCCTACGCGCTAGCGTGGCGGGACGCACTCCCCCTTGACGTGGAGCTCCGGCCGGGCCTCGCGTTCATCTCCGAGACGTTCTACGACCATAGCAATATATGGCATGGGCTCACGGCGCTGATCCCACTGGTGTCGTGGCACGTGAGGAGGGGATGCAGCAGCGCTCGGCCTGCGAGGTGGGCCTTCTTCCACCATGGCGAGGTAAGGTCCGGGATGAGCGGGTGGCTCATGTCTCTGGCTGCGGCGGCGACCGGCGTGGAGGTGGACGTGGAGAGGTTCTCCGACTCCGTCCCAGTGTGCTTCGAGGAGGCCGTGGTGTTCAGGAGGCTCTTGGCAGGCATGAGCAGGGAGAGGATGCTGGCAACGTTTGACTTCATGCGGTGCAAGGCTAGGGCTCAGTGCGGCGTCGTGTCCAGGTCTGGCGCCAACGGAACCGAGCTAGAGGCAGTGCGGGTCACCATTCTTTTCCGCAGGGGAGGTCGATCATTCAAGAACGAGACACCGTCAAGCAGGTGTTCCGCAAGGAATGCACGCGTTGCCAGCTGCAAGCTAACCACCGCGCAAGCCGGCAACTTGACCTTCTGTGACCAGGTTGGTTTAATTAATGGGTCCATCTATTTCTCAATTGGTTGAATTTTTGAAGTTTATATAGTCCATGCACGCATGCCAGGCACGATGGATCTGATTGCTTGGTTTGATTGGCAGGTTAGGCTGTTGAGCGAGACGGACGTGCTCATCTCGCACACGGTGCGCAGATGACGAACATGGTCTTCATGGACAGGAACAGCAGCATCATGGAGTTCTATCCGATGGGCTGGAAACAGAGGGCGGGGGGTGGGCAGTTCGTGTTCCGGTGGATGGCGAGTTGGGCAGGGATGCGGCATGAGGGCTCCTGGTGGGATGCCAGGGGCGACCCATGCCCCGACGGCAACCCAGACATCCTCGGCTGCTACAAGAACCGGCAGATCGGGATGGATGAGGCCTACTTCTCCGAGTTTGCTGCCAAAGTCTTCAATGCTACCAAGGTACGAAAATGGGCATCTCTCGCGAGGCGTCAGCGAAAGCACGAGAGCAAGAAGGAACTGCCAATGCAGCTAGCTCAGCAAATTATGGCCAGCTGCAATTGTTTTGTCAATCAGATCGTGCTGTGAGTTGTGGCTTGGCTTCAAACTGCAGGTGCTGCAGGAGGATGCCCATTTAACTAGTTAATGGCTTTTTTTGCTCTGGTTCACAAAAAAGGGAGAGTATTTTGATTACAGGGCTTCGATTAATATGCAAGGTCAGCATGAATATACCGTACATAAATATATGTCTTACCAAGTAATTGTTATTACAGTTTCTAGTCCATTCCTCACAACTCATAACTAATTATAATGAACCTTTCTTTCTTGCCCACCCTTTTGGGCAAATCAGAAGGGTCTTAAAAATAAACGTAGGCAGTTAGCAACAAGGATGATAAATGTATGTGGGCATCACAGAGAAGGGTATATTTGGTTCATGCCCTAGCTGGCTTTGCAAAATGTTGGCAGGAATCGGCTTGTCAGTTTTTTTTTTCCAAGGAATCCTCCACCAACATTTGACAAATTATTGGGCAATAATATGTAAGAGGGATGGGTGGACAAAAAAGGCACCCCGGCAACAGCTGCCTTTAATAAGGTTGGCCTCATATTTAGGACAGCACCCCTCAAAAAGTTGAAATGACTGTCCAAATGAGTGACCCACATGACTGCGTCCACGATGAGCCAAACATGCTTGCATGAACTATATGACAATCCACAAAATTGTAGAAATTTGCTATATATAAAAGATACTACTATGGCACAGTGCATACCTCATACGAGCCATATCCATATAGCAACATGGGGTCTGAGCCATTAAGCTTCACCGTCTCTCTTCTGTAAAGAATGGTCATGGGAATCTGAGTTCCATCAGAAGCAGCAGCCCATTTTCTCTCCATTACATAGTTTAACGTGTCAAATCCACCTAAAACCAAAGAACATTCAAAAGCTCAAATCTGGGGTTCATAAGAATCATTTCTACTGAAATTTGCCATAAATTAACACATTTGCAAAAGTGAAGCAGATACCAAAATGTACATAAACCTAGAGAAATTACTGCATAAGAGGACAATGCTTGCATCATGAATTAAAAAATTTAATCACTTGTGGAAGCCTCTTATGATTATTCCCCTTCCTTTTAAAATGCATTGTCTATATACAGTTAGACTTATGCAACTTTAGCCACTGATTTAAACAAAGGAAATATGTTATCCACATTGATATTATCTTAATAAACTTCTCACCAAAAGTATTTCATAATATCAACCCTTCCATTAAATTTTTTTTTTTGGTAGTATAATACATAATGGTCAATGACCTGATGTTGAATCTTGGATACCATGCAAAGTAAAAATAACTCACATGAACAACCACAAAGATTTTATGTTTGAATATTGTAGACCCTCAGTAAGTAAGTAAGTAAGTAAGTAACTAACTATACTATAACCTACTCCCCATGAATCTTGCACTAAAACATGTCTAGATACATTTGTGCAGAAAAAGGCTAGAAAGTCTTATATTTTGATACGGAGGGAGTAGCAATTATGAAAAGTAGAAGTAGTAGCCTAAGCATCAAATAAGAACTACTCGAATGATTATCTACTGTTGAAATTATGATATTCATTCATTGTGCTACAGTTATAGCCAAATATAAAGGGGGTCCTAAAGGACATCCATGTACTGTTCCCATTGAACTGGTACTGATAAAAATATGGTACACAAAAACTAAATGGTGCAGGTGACAACTTACAGTCTCAATTTTCTTCAGCACCGACACTCATGTATCCTCATCGTCAAAAACAGAAAGGTGGCACCCTCATTGAGCTATAATAAAAACGAATAACATTTGAATGGAACTGTGACGACTCAGGTTCCACTGCATATGCTGGATCAACAAAATCAATTGCCCGTCCTCCCTGAAGTTGTCCAGCTGCCTCTCTAGTTACTGTAAGCGATATAAAGCTGCGCTTTCTTTTTACATCATGTACAGTTGCTTTTGGTAGGCAATCCTCACGCTCATATGCAGCTATGTGATTCTCAAAGAGCTGGAAGTCTTGAATTTTCACACTGAAAAGAGATTCAAGTTTTAAAATAATTTTAATGTTATCAATGGGCATTGCAGAAGTCCTAACACACAATACATCCATTGAGAAGAAGAGCAAGTCATAGTCAATTAAATTTGCAAATGAACAACTTAACTGATAGGTGTGTGTAGTTGTCTATTTGACGCATACAATCTAATATCACACTTCACAGATATTTTGAGTATGTTAGAAAAAACCCTGTAATGTCATTTACCTGGCATCAAGCTCATACCAATGATCAACATGTCCAAGATTACTAGAACCCGCAAAAAATAGTGGGTTCAAGTTCATTACCTGGCCATACATGGAGTCAATTATGTACACGCGAATCACTATCCATTTGACGGCTGTTGTCTGATACCAGGCGTAAAGGTAGGCGAGGTCGTCTCGCTCCTCGGGTCGCCTCCTCCAGGGCGACCTGGGAGCGCCCCAACCCGCGCCGCCGCCTCCTCCCCCCACCCCCACCTCCCCTCGTCGCCCTCCGAGGCCGCCGGCGGACAAAGGCCGCGCGGGGCCCGTGAAGGGGGCGGCGGGGACCTAGCGCCTCTCGTCCCCCAGCGCGGCGATTTGGAGGGAAGTCGTCCCCGCTGGAAACGGAGGTCGTCGCCGGTGCCGCCGGGAGCCGGTCGCGCCGCCTGATGCTTCGCCTCGCCTCCCGCGCCCCCTCCCCTCGTCCTCCGGCTTCTTCATCTCCCGTGCGGCCTCCACATCCTGGGCCCCTCCGGGCCCCGATGGGCTTGGCGGGCCTCGGCTGTGGCCGCCTCGCCCGTCGCCGGTCGCCGTCCATCTCCGTCCGGGCTGCTGGCCGGCGTCCTTGCCTCGGCCCGTTCCGCCGTCCCGGAGTCCAAGCCGGAGTTGAGCTCCCTGCTCCTGGTCCGGCGTTGCGCGGCCGATGCCCCCGCCTGTGCCGCCTCTGGTCGGGTCTGTGGCCCTTGGGGTTCACGATCCGGCCCTCTCCGTTGTGCGGGGTGAGGATCCTCCGGCGCGCGGCCCTGCGGCTCCCCGTCTCCCACGAACTGCAGTGCTCGCCCGCCTTGCTTCCGGTTCAGGTTTGGGCTCGGTGGCGCGTCTTGATGCCAGCTCCTGGGGAAACCCGTGCACATGCTCTGTGCGTGAGCAGACCACGGCGGCGCCTCGGGGCGTTGCTTACCTTGTTGGAGGCGTGGTGTTTGGAGCTGTTGCATTGCTCGCAACCCCGATGTGCAGGTGAGGTCCGAGCGAAAGCTCTGCGACGACCGCGCCTGTGGGCGTGGCTACCCTTCTTGAAGGCGTTGCAAGGACCCCTGCTCTTCGCCTTTGGACCGGTGTGGCGTGTTGAGCTTGCTGTTTCTTGGGTTTATCCGGCAGCGAGGTTTTTGGCCTCGCAGTGCTGCCTTTTGGTGCTCTTGGCGTGCTTGTTGGCTGTGCAAGCTTGGCAAATATCTGATGGGGATGGTTGCGGCATTGTCGCGAGCTTCGTGTTGTTGGCGCGGTCTCGGTTGATCGGCCCCCTTCGGCGGCGAGGTCGCCTCCCGACGTGGCACTGGTGCTAGGCCAGAGTGCTTGGGGCTGCCCCTTTGGCTGAGGTCGGGGTCAAGGTTCGTGGCGCTGGTGCTAGGCCAGTCCCACTCGTTGGTCTCCGTTCGCTCCTGGTTCGCCAGCTTGTGGGGTAGTCGCCATGCAAGCAAGTGGTGGTGCTGCAATCTGCAATGTCTCGGGACCGGATGCCCTTCGACGGCGTCGGACGCACTCCTCAAGGCACTGTCCTACCCGTTTCCCTGGTGGTGGTCGTCATGCGAGCACGCCTGTTAGTGCTTCTCAAGTGCACCTGTGCCCCTCTCCCGCCCCCTTTGTGTGTGTGTTGGTGTGCGTTGTTTTTGTTTTGTCTTCTCTTCGTTCCTCCCTGTAAAAATCTGGTTCGCTTGAACCCATTAAACAGAAAATGAATACAATTCAGGTGGAGGGTCTTCTCTCTCCCCCGGTGACCATTCAAAAAAATTATGTACACGCAAGATCTAAAACAATGTACAAGTAATGCTTGTACATGAACATGTTGTTTCCTTTTTTTTATCAGAGAGCTTCCAAAGAGACTAGGTCCATGCTGTGGCGGTAAAATATCATCACAGTTAGAGTACTCTTTGTTGTCCTCGGGCTGGTGTTTTCTCTCAGCTAGCTACTCTCACGAACACACACTGTGGAGTGGATCGATCAGCAGTGCTGGATGGTCATGTACTAGTGCAACTGAAGCTTCATTGCTTGTGTTCTTGTTGCCTTACAACGATGGGTACATGTCCTATTTATAGGACTTTACAAACCGACCTACTAGAAAATATCTAATGGCTTCTACTGGCTTCTACTGCCTTCTACAGTGTACTAGAATCTCTTTTACTCTGGAGACTTCTACTAGTTACTAGCTTAGCTACTAAACTACAGTAGTGAAAACCCCACTAGGTGGTAGATATTTCTAGAATGCACAAGATTATTCCAACAATCACCCCCCTAATCCTGATGCGTTCACTTGTGAAGCCTAGCGGCCACGGACTCGACCTGGCGCACACACGCCGGTCGCCACCGCCACAGGCACAACCTGGCGCTCACATACGCCGGTCGCCACCGCCACGGACACAACCTGGCGCTCACATACGCCGGTCGCCACCGCCACGGACCTAGTAAAGGCCCGTCTCATCGTCAACTTCGGTTAGGAGCGCCTGCTCCTTCTTTGGCTTCCTGCAGTCACAGGCGAAGTGACCACGAATGCCACAGTTGTGGCACTTCCCGCGCCTCCTCCTCACGCCTGAGGCCACGCTGCTTCCACCATCGTCGTCGTGGTCGTGGCCGCCGCCGTGCTGACGTCGCCGCGCCTCCCACTGCTCCGCCGTAAGCAGGAGCTGGCCGTCGCTCCGTACGCCGCCGGCCTACGCGCGCCGCCGTGAGCGTTCCTCGAACGCCTTGAGCCTGCCCAGCGCCTCCTCGAACGCCATCGTCTCCACGTCACAGAACTGCTCGATCCCGGCCACCGCGGGGTACAGTCGGTCGGGCACGGTGTCGAGGAGCTTCTTCACCATGTCGGCATCGCTGAGCGTCGAGCCAAGACCGGCGAACCTCGCCGCCATGCCGCTGATCTTGCCGGCGTAGTCGTCCAGCAGCTCCCCCTCCGCCATGTACATCTTGTCGAACTCGCCTTTGAGAGTGGAGAGCCGCGCCTTCTTGACGCGATCGGCACCGACGAACCTCGTCTTGAGGCTGTCCCATACCTCCTTCGCCGTATTCTTTGTCGACACCTGCATGAGGATGTCCTCCGACAGCGCGCCGAGGAGCTGCGCCCTCGCCGTCTTGTTCTTCTTCTCGTCCACAGCAACGCCCTCCTCAGGTGACATCGCCTCCCAGAGGCCCTGGGCATCGAGGATCGCCTCCACCTTGATCGCCCAGACGGTGTAGTTCGCCGACGTCAGTATCGGACAGGAGAGTGACACCGTGCTCCCCCCAACGCCTGCGCCTTGCGGAACCAGCGCCATGGCTCTGATACCAATTGTTATCCTCGGGCTGGTGTTTTCTCTCAGCTAGCTACTCTCACGAACACACTGTGGAGTGGATCGATCAGCAGTGCTGGATGGTCACGTACTAGTGCAACTGAAGCTTCATTGCTTGTGTTCTTGTTGCCTTACAACGATGGGTACATGTCCTATTTATAGGACTTTACAAACCGACCTACTAGAAAATATCTACTGGCTTCTACTAGCTTCTACTGCCTTCTATAGTGTACTACAATCTCTTTTATTCTGGAGACTTCTACTAGTTACTAGCTTAGCTACTAAACTACAGTAGTGAAAACCCCACTAGGTGGTAGATATTTCTAGAATGCACAGGATTATTCCAACACTCTTATAGTAAATGTACTTTTCTTATCTGTGGATTAATAGAACTAAGAAAACGCCATAGAGAAGCTTGAGGCTAGAGCTATAAAATGCTATTCCTATAAATAGACTAATGATGCTAACAATGTGTTATATCTTGGAATCGGATGAATAATTTCAAAGTTCAGAAATGCGTTGATTTACTATTACTATTTCTATATCGTTTCAAATTTAGCAGGCAAATTAATACGATGATACAAATAAAATAAAATTGGTAATGATTTGAACAGATAAAGAAAATTGGGTACTATCTACTATGATTCATCAACCATAAGGCTGGCCTTTCAAACATAAATGGTGGAATGAAGTTGATTATCTTTCTATATGTGATAGGCTGATAGCAAGTGGTCTCAGGGTCTCAGGTACATTATCAAATGGGCACGTAACCAATTCAGAGTTCGCAATAAGGCATCGCAGCACGCAAGCTCACAGATCAAAGCCATCGGGTGTTTCGCGATGGCACCACATCTAGTCTAGGGAAGGAAGAAAAGAAGATTACTGACCTCACCGGACATGAGGGCGGCGGTTTAATCGTTTTCGGCGCGGAGGTGGCGAGGACGGTAGGGTCGGAGAGGGCGTCGTCGCGGACATCGCCGTGCTCCGCCAGCTCCCGAGGCACCTTCCTGGCCACCGGCAGCGCGACCATCGCGGCAGCCGAGGCGGAGATGGAGGTGCAGAAGGGGCTCCGCCTGGAGGAGGAGGCGCGTCGGCGGTAGAGGCAGGCTTGGGTTCAGAGGAGCGGTGTTACACGAGAGATGCAGAGGAGGAGACGGGTATTGGCTAGGCGTCTTCTCCATACGAAGGCGGGCTTTCGGTGTGTTTGAGTCAAATGAGCGTGGGGCTCCTGAAATCAACTTATCAATGAGATTTGCTTTTCGGCACATGATGCATTCCATTTAACATCTTTTTTTTTGCGAATTATTCCATTTAACATATTTGTAGGTTATGGTGTGCGATGTAGCCAAACGATTGGCGGAAACGCCTAGCGCGCTGACGCGAAAATTTGAACATTCGCTTCCTAACTTTTCCTTTCACTTTAATATTGTAACAATTGCGGTGCATAAGTTCTCTGCTCTAGATACAAAGCAAAATGCACAATGATCGGAACAACACAACATCAATTGGTGAATTCAGATGAATGCACTAGAGGCATCTATTACTTCTCTCTTGTACTAATCTAAGGAGAGGTCGTCTCCACTATCCAGGAACAGAGATCTTTTTCACGGAGGATCATATGCAAAGAAAATGAGAAGGATATCAACGTGTATCATGGTAAGCCAAATTTGGCAATTGGCAACCCTAGCCATCCTATGGTCCGCAACTCTTCACCTCCGATACATTTTCCGTGAAGCACCTCAAATAAACATTGTGATTGGTTGCTCTTGGTGGTTTAGTTAACACCGACGAAATTTCGCGGTGAATTTTATCGTGTGTCAGGCTAGCTGAGTGGCTTGAGCAAGGGCTGCTAGAATTATGTTCTCTTGGACCATACCATGACAAGACCAAACCCCATAAGGGACATCAGCACAACCTGCAAACAGAAGCAAGAAGCAGTTTAGCAAACGTTTGTAAGTCCTAAAAAAATCCTTGCAACGGTCCAACAGATATACCAGAAAGAAGTTCTCCCATGGGTTAGAAGAAAAATAGGATAAGAATGATGCTGCGATTGCATATATAGTAGGTGCTTCTTCTGAATTAGCAGTGTCAAAACTTGAGTAAGTTAATGATTTATAAACAGGTATTATTCCGTGAAAACAGTGAGGGATTTAAGATCTTAAGCAGATATCTAGCTGCTCCCAACGAAAGTCACCTACGTAACATTTGAAAGAGAAAAATCAAGAGTTACTGCTTAAAAGAAGAGACATACTGATACTGCTGGAGGCACTCCCACTAGAGGGTCTGGGAAGAACTTGTTTGCTAAAGCAAGAGCAAGAAGGCTACTCTGCATCCCTGTGAGCACTATTGGTGAGGCAACAGAAGAAACTGCAGACAACATACCATAATGCAAATACCTGTCTCAAAAGATATCGTTCTTTGTAGGGCCTTCACATCAGCTGACTTACGGAACCAAGTACCAGCAAGATGATATCCGGCTACAAAAGATGTTGTATGGAATGCCAAAAGGAGAAGCACAATGGATAGTCCATATGGTGACAAAACAGCCTTAATATTTATAGCCAATGGTGAGCCAACACATAAAGCAGTCACAAACACTGATAGTGGAGGGAGAAAGGCTGAATAGCCGCACAAAGTCTCGGAAGAAACCTTCATAGCGTCAAGAAACAAGAAGTTAGACACATTAACACAAACCGTTCAAATGGATATTACTCTAGGCGGGTAGCAACAAATCAAAAGTACATAGTAGCATAAATTTTGTCGGATCTAGCACAGTTGTCGCTTATACTTCAGAGAAATGAAGTGAGTACCTATTGAGAAGCAATCCAGCAGCAATTGGAGCAACCACTATCTGCACAATGCTGGACATCATTCCTATGACATCCACGGGTAGTTTCTTGCCGATAAGCAAGTAAGATAAAGTTGGGGTAACAAAAACTGCAGTAGCTGTCGACAACGATGTCATAACAATGCTAAGGGGAGCCATATGTGGATCTGTCAGAAACGTTGCATAGTTCGACAGTTGTGCTCCACTCACACATGAAACCAACATGATACCAGCACCTAAAAACAAGTCCGAGTCAGAGTTCACTGCTCTACACTGAAACCATGCTAAAAGTGAGTAAATTCAAATCTCCTACCTACAGCAGTAGGCAGATTAAAAGTTGTAACTGCAAGAGTGCCAAAGAGGAATCCAAAGAAAGGCTTGGCAATAAATTGTCCAATATAGCCAGCAGCAATAGCATCTGGCCTTTTTATTGCTTCAATGAAGTCCTTAACGCTTGAATTTACACCTACAGCAAACATCAAGAACCCCAACGCTGGTGCGTAGTACCTGCCATATTATCGGCAAACAGTCACACTCATATAGAAATGTAAGTAACCACTATCACTAGCACAGTGATGATTGTATTGCATTAAGCTTGGAGCTACTGGACGGTGAGGTTTACATGTTCACACGGTATTTCAGTTATACTTGTAGAATGCAGCCCTGTTCCTTGACTAGTCTCACTCTCACCTGATGATTTTTGCTGTATAGTTAGATTCAGTTATTGGAGTTCAAATATTTCTGAATCTGTTTTTCATTCAGTTGATAACTTTGTTTCCTTGTTCCTTCAAAATTATTACCAATTCAGTTCCTAATGTATCTACCCAACTGGAATTTCTCGTTGTTTCCCTAGAATCTCGAAAGATACCATCTCTCTAACTGAACTGACTACATGGAACATTTATCCGGACACTATCTTCCCGTGCACTGTATGCGATGAATTCAGAGAATAGTGCAGAAAATACAATTGAAGTTGTCTTTGGGACATGAAGTTAAAAAAGCAGCCTTCATATTTACACAGCTGAATCATAGCAAAACAGTGAAAACACTGCAGAACCAACCTGGTTGTGAACCAGGTAAACGAAGGTGGGTACACCAGGGCAAGGATCGTGCTCCCCAGCACTACGTGGGGAATAACGGAGTTGGCACTCTTCAGAATCTTCAGAAGATCGACTGTGCCCTCCTCCACACCCTGCAAAACACAAGAGTCTGACGAGATAAAAGCAGGCAGCCACTGGATTGGTATTAGATGAGGCGTAAATCACTGCATCAGAAGGGTACCTGAGGAGAAGGTGACACGGCGTCCTCCCCAGTGCGATCTCGCTCGAAGGAACCGCTCGCGTTGTTCGCCCGGACACATCCCCTGATGGCCGTTCCAGATCCCTGCTCTGCTCGAAAAATAAGAGCCATCAATCAAGATTAGAGTCGCGGCAACTTTGAGTTTCCAACCAGAGCAGCAAAGAGCTTGAACAAGATTTCTCTCTGAAGACTGCCGTCAGTCAGTCAACTAGTAGGGTAGAGAACCAAAGCATGGAGCGCGAATCCCTGGACATTGACTCCACTAGTCTATACTACAGCATGGAAAGAAGCTCGAGTCGAGTGCACCTACGCCATGAAACGCGCGGCGGCGAGGTCGCTGGGAGAGCCAACGAGACGCGATCCGTCCTCCCGCGGTGCCGCCGGCCGCGGGCCGACGGGTGAAAGCCGGTGAGCCTCAGGACGGCGGCGGCGGGGGGCATTTTGACCGGGGGGAGGGAGTGGGGGGGGCGGCCGGCGGCAGCGAGGAGGTAGAGCTCGGGGGGCGTCAGAGGAGACGGAGAGGGTGCCGGAGATTGGTGGCAGTTTTGGGGGACACAGAGACGAAGGGGCGATTCGTTGGGAGATTATACTACTGATTAGTAGTGATTAGCACCTTCTAATTTGGATTTATGTGGGTAATTTAGTGAGGAGTAGGAGTAGCACTGCGTAATCCACCGTGCTCATTGGTCGATTTGGCGTCATGCCGTTGATAGAGATCGTCTCTAATAATCGATGCAAGCAAAAAAAAAGTGTTGGATTTTTATGGGCTTATTTAGGCTAACAAATCTTGAAATTTGAAAAACCATTCAGTTTGGTTGCATGTTTAGACAACGGATTTTTTGTGAGTATAGCTCAAGAGGTGTTGTGTTGTGGAATTAGCTAATACTTATAAGACTTTTTAGTTTTTTCCTCGATCATTCACTCATTTCAGTCCATATTTAGTTCACATTAAAATGGTCAAATCATTTTATAATTTAGAATAGAGGGAATATTACCTGAGGGAATACTACTTGGGTCATTTTATAATTTAGAATAGAGGGAATACGTGGCATCTACACTGAAATATGGTAAAATCAAGACAAGTCAATGAAATCCATGTAACTAGCCATGATGGATAAAAAAGAAGGGGGTTAAAATGGAAAGTTGGAAGAAGATAGACCCGAAAAAATAAGCTTGTTAGGCGAGAGGAGATATGTGGGCTAGTCCACCATGGACAACACCCATCCCTTATTCTCGGGTCCAGCAAGAATTAGTCGACGACAAAAGACCACATCTACCACTCATACCTACTATTTCGAGCAACGGTAGTTTCTATGCCATGTGAGCCCATAAGTAGCCCCTTGAGCATGTACCCCAGTCCCTCTCATTAGAATCAAAGCAGGAGATGGCCCTAGAGCTCCAAGATTCACTCGGAAAGTCTAGGGTCGAGTCTGAGAAGCTTCACACGACTCGGATCGAAGTGAAATAAGACAAATTTGCCGGTGAATGGTGACGTTCGTTATATGTCGTTGTATATGCCTTTATACTAATCCTTTATTATGATTACTAAACTTGATATGCAACATAATTTTCTTTTGTGGTCGACATTTATACTTTTGTATCTACTTGCACTATAGTTAGGCAACCATGCATTCTACAAACCTCTATCGAGACATTTATGATAGAAAACACTATAGAGATTTGTGCCATATATTTAATGAGACTAGATGTACATATACACTATTTACATATGAATGTGAAAAAATAATTTGTGGAGGCATAAAGTTCTTGTCTTAATTTTAGTTTTCTCAAATCTAGAGAGACTCGAGTTAATGAAAGATTTTTAGGAAGTTATGTATAAAACATAAGTAACACACATAATTTGTTAACGAAAAGTTAAATCTAGTTGGAATATATATTTACGGTGCCAAATTTTAAAATAATATGACAAATAACATTGTATCTTAATATTTAACGACAATACTATGTGGTGAATTCTTAATTAAGACCGTGTGTTGATGGAATGAGTTATATAAAGTAAAAATATTTGGTATAATATGTAATACTCACTCAGTTTTGTTCTGCAATAGGCGTTCTATATAACTTTTCATGGGTTTCCACAAAACATTGCCCCTCCTCAAATAATAATATATCTTTTCTTAGTTGAGCATCACCCTTCTGCATCTCATGGTTCATAACAACGCCCCATCAGTTTTAGCGTGATTGCCCCTCCTCAAAATTTGAGATGGTGCTAATGTAACAAAAATCACCATGTGCAAATCTAGATGTTCGAGATCGGACGAGGGGCATAGAGCATTCACTTCCATAGCCACATGTTATCACTAATTGGTCGGTGTCATTGTCTCTTGACCCTGTATTAAACCATCTCGCTTCATCGCCAACAAACTGATTCATCTCTTGCTGTTGTGGACAAACGACAAAATGCGATATTATTTTTTGTTGTTTTTCTATAAAACACGTCTATAGACTGGTTTGATTTACTTTATAGAATGATTTAATTTATTTATTTTACAGAAGGTCATGATCATCTTTTATTTAGTGTTGGGCGGATTCTAGATTTTCAAAAGCTCACCAAACTATCGAGGCATCATCCTGACTATTTCAAAGCTCCATCCAAATGTGTTGAAATCTCAGCAATATTTATTGAAATCTCGTCTCTCGTTTAAGAAGTAAAGCTCATCTTCAAAGTTCCTGAACATTCTTGCAAATGATAGTTGGGAGTAAAGCTCAACTTTTTTGTTGGAACACACTACTCACAAGGAGGAATGGGTGCACGCAAGACAAGACGGAGAGGGCACCGAAGATTGGTGGTTGTTTGGGATAGTGACATGAAGGGAAAATTTGTCTAGAGATTATCGTAGTAATGGTATGGTTAGCACCTTCTAATTTGGATTTATTTGGGTAACTTTGTAAGGGGTGGTATGTAATCACCCGGGGATCATCATCGATTCGGTGAGGGTGGAACTTTGCTGAGGATCTTAGATCCCGTGTTCCACCACCAGTTATCTATGGAGTTGTAGGTCTCCTGCTCAAGCTCCATCGCTTAAGTCAGTTCATGGCACAAAGCTCATGGAGACCATATGTTGCAGAGGAAGACAAGATCTCTTAAAAGGGACATGAGAAGGGACCAATACAGGAGGAGGACCGAGAGGAGGCGTTGATGCGAGAAAGAGGCATTATGGACCTAAGAAGGAACTGTTGCACGAGGAGGACTCAAAGGGAATGTGCGAGAGGGTACTGGGAGGAAGGGTTGCGTTCGGTAGGGGAAACCCTGCAGACGAGAAGGGGTTGGCTCTATTGGGGAGAGCATGGCGACAACAAAGGGAATATGGTGAGGAGTGTAGGAGGATGACACAGAGGGGCATTGCTTGGAGAAAGAATGGCCCTATGGAGGTAAAATGTTGCCGAAGATATTAGGTTAGGCTCTACAGAAGAGGGAGTGGGCGGAGGGGAAATGTGAGGCACCAAGCGGAATTAAGAGGAAGGAACGATGTGACTGATTCATTGCCCAATCGGTTGGTTGATAGTGACCTTCAGCATCAATTTGAAATGTGACATCGAGTGGGTGTTATATGTGTATGCTATCAAATGACATTATGTATGGCGCAAACATAGTCGATGTATTTTCGTTTATGCAATTGAGCGACTTTTTTTACCAGAGAGAAGTGTAAACTAGATACGTACTAGTATAATAAAAAGGAGTAAAGGACAAAGTGTCGACTTGTTTACTTGCAAACGAATACTCTCCTATGAAGAATATTGGCATTAATTGCTTCCCGGTAAGTCCCTTTTCCAATATGGGGAGTATGGAAAAAATGCATCTATGTCACTGCGCCGATTCTTCATTTTCCCCAAGTATCGAACCTTCGAGGTATTTAAATAGTAGGCCAGAGTTGTGTTCGACCCATGAAATAGAGCAATTTCTTTGTAGGGATGAAATCCAAGACACTTAAAATAAGGAGTGTTCTGCCCTACCCCATGCGGGTATGTGACGCCAACAAGATCTTCATCGTCACTGTCCCACTCGAAATCAACTTCTGCAAGTGCTTCAGTGTCATCTGCGAGTGTAAGGTTCAGGTCATCTTTCAACAACCACTCCATTTGACCACACGACTGTAAGATCGATGGTTCTTCATCAGCATGATATGATCGATGATTTCTCACTGCATAGTAAAGGTTGATTATATTGCTCAACACCCAACTCATATGACCGTACGCTTCGTCAAGAAACCAAACTTGAACCACAGATCGTTCACAATGCAATGCACAATACAATCCTTTCTTGGATTTCCCTAGACGAACCTTATTGCATCCCTTGCTTCGTGTCGGCAACTTAATCACTCTGTACGTATCATATGACAAGCTTATTCTGCAAAGATCAAATTGGCGTTCAAAAATTAATGAATAGCCCAAAATATAAGGGAAAAAAAGATCGATTGTATGAGTGTGCCGGAGTACTTACCTCAAAACAAAATATTTTTCACTTAGAACATAGAGCGTCTGCCGCCAGTAAGCAGCTTGGTGCAAATCCTTCCGCCAATTTTGTGATTTGACATCCTCGACCGTTCCTGCGGCAGCTCCTTCTCGCATAAAAGATCTTTCTTCCCAGCACATATTCTTCGACGAGAAGACATGCATGATGTAGGGCGACGGTGGCCATTCCATTGTTGAGATCGATTCATGGTCGCTGGGAATACAGGGGACCAAGAACACGTCATAATGCGGCGACAAGGTAGGGTCGAAGGCGAGGTACTGCTTGCAGGTTGGCACAGGGAGCGGCGGAGGGGGCAACGACACCCATTGCCGCGTGGCAGGATTAACCACGTAACTGTGAAGCAGGAGGAGGCCGTTGCAGCAATCCACTAGCTTCCTGCGCCCACAGTCTTTTCCGGCCTCAGGGTCGCCTACGTAGTCGAGCCTGGTGGTGACGCTGCGTGCCGTGGAGCGGCGGGAGAAGAGCATCAGGTCATCCTCCGGGTACTTCTTCTTCTTCTCGTAGAGGACGCCGTCCAGCGAGAGAGGGAGCAGGTCCGCGCGCAGCAGGCGGTAGTCGTCAATGGCGGCACGCCACCCCGTGCACACGGAACGGCAGAGAGCGAGGATGCGGGGAGGGAGGAGGCAGAGGATGCGCACCAGCATGTCCACGCGTAGCAGGCGGTGGTCGTCGATGATGGCGCGCCACCCCGCGCACACGGAACGGCAGACGGCGAGGTTAGAGGGAGGGAGGAGGCGGAGGATGTCCACCAGCACGTCCGCGCGCTCAAGGTCCATGTTGGCCGTCGGAGTGAGTGTCGAGCGGGCGTGCTCCAAGTTCATGTTAGCCGTCGGCGGGTAGACTAGGTATGATCAGGCGGCGGGACGACGATCTTGTTGGATTGATCGATCGCATTAAATTGGAGGAGCACACACGTAGTTTTTTTTTTCTCTAAATATTTTCGGTGCTACTTTGCTCGACCTGTTAGGGTATATAAATAGCCGTCCAACTGACCTGACAACCCGACTCGTACATGGAGTCATTGACTCAGGTTGGAACTTTCCTAAAGAAACAAATTGACTCGTACTAGTATTCCTATACGACTCAGGTACGCCTACATAGGACACCACTAGAAATATTACAATTAGGAACATGACTCACATACATATGGCATGTAAGCCCAACACACTGGGAAATTAAACACTTTCCACTAACTAACTAACTCAACACTATTTTAGGCAAGAATATTGCTAACAATCTCTTCCTAATCTTGACTTCTTATTTTTCATGCTTCTCTGATCTTAACTTCTTGCATATCCGCGTCTTATCTAGATCTCGCACCACGACAAGTCTAATTGACTCTCCCCAATTTTTACTTGCCAAATTTACGGACCAATACAAGCATGATCTGAACTACCTAGTCATGCTAGAAACCACGTAGAAAACACCATGGGATCGTACCATCCATTATAGCGCGACACATGCCCACTATCTCGTGTATTACACCATCCACTACTCCAGCCTCACGTAGAGTCACGAAACGGTCGGGCTGCAGAGTATGCCGCGGCATACCGGGCATAGCCACTGCTAAGTAGTACCAAAATAGTACGAAAACACACAGTGACTTCCGAGCTCATATGCTCCTGCACAGATAAAAATCGAAAAAATAGTAAACATTTCAATTCTTTTTGAATTTATGTGTGCCGAACATATAAAAGTGTTCTAGCTAGCAAAAAACTATTTTTGACAATACTGATTTTGCTTTTTTGGTACAAGGTATCACACATGTCATTTCATAACGAACTTTGCACATATTTAGAGTGTTAAACAAGGTTGTTAGAGAGGTTTAGATATTGTTGTACCGTGGCTTGTACTCCACGTATATGAGTAGATAGACTCGAGTTAGTTTGAGTAGATACGATGCTAACCTCCTGTTGTAATCTCGATGTAATCCCTGCCCCTTTGTGGCTATATATATGATGCACACGGCAGCCCTAGAGGCATAGCTGAAACCCAATCAATCTCCAGGTTTTATATGGTATCAGAGCCTATTTCCTCCACCATGTCGAGCTCGTCTCTCTCCCCTGTTCCTAGCTCCACGCCGCAATCTGGCGCCGTGACGGAGAAGCTCGCAGGGGATAACTTCCCGCTCTGGAAGGCGCAGGTGATGCCGCCTCTGCGGGAGCGCCAGCTGGTCGGCATCCTCGACGGCACGATGAAGAAGCCGTCCGAGATCCTTGATGTCGAGGTCACGAACAAGAAGGGCGAGAAGGAGATGCAGGTCGTCTCCGACCCCGCGTACATGACGTGGGTGGCCCAGGACCAGCAGGTCCTCAGTTTCCTGCTCTCCTCCCTGTCAAGGGGGTGCTCATGCAGGTCTCCGCCCTGGAGCACGCTGCTGAGGTGTGGGCGGCACTGACGGCGATGTACTCGTCGCAGTCGCGAGCGCAGGTCATGCAGATGCGTATGCAGCTCGCAAGCACCCAGAAGAGGGACATGCGCGTGTCGGAGTACTTCGCGCGGATGAGGAGCCTCGGCGACGCCATGGTGTCTGCCGGGAAGAAGATGGACGACGACGATCTGGCGGCGTACATCCTCGGCGGCCTGGACTCGGAGTGGAACCCGCTCGTCACCTCTATGACGACCAGCCGGGACTCCATCTCCCTCTCTGAGCTCTACGCTCATCTCCTGAACTTCGAGACCCGCCTCGACATCCAGAACGGCGGGGCTCACGGAGCAGGATCTAGCTCCTTTGGCTACGGCCATCCAGGAGGCGGCGCCGGCGGCGCTGGTGGTGGCGCGCCTTCCTCTGTCAATCTGGCCTCCCGAGGTGGTGGCCGATCTGGCTATCGCGGTGGCGGCCGTGGCGGTGGACGCGGCCGTGGCGATGGTGGACGCGGCGGAGGCGGCGGCTACAACGGCGGGGGCGGCGGCTACAACAACAACAACAACAACAACGCACGCCCCAACGCCCAGCAGCCGTTCGACCACAACGGCAACCCGCGCCCGCAGTGTCAAGTCTGCGGCAAGTACGGGCACGTCGCGCTCAAGTGCTGGAAGCGCTTCAACAAGGACTACAACGGCGATGAGAAGCCGGCAGGGTCATCCTCGCAGGCCTACGGAGTCGATACCAATTGGTACATCGACACGGGGGCCACTGATCATGTCACGGGCGAGCTGGAGAAGCTGACAGTCCGCGACAGGTACCATGGGCATGAGCAGATCCACACCGCCAGTGGAGCAGGTATGGATATCAGCCATATAGGTCATTCTATTATTTCTACTCCTTGTGATAAGCAACTTCATCTAAACAACATCCTTCGCTCACCTCATGCCAACAAAAGTCTTATTTCTGCCCATAAACTAGCATGTGATAACAATGCCTTTCTTGAGATTCATCCAGATTCTTTTTTTGTCAAGGAACAGGGTACGAGGAGAACAATACTTCGCGGTAGATGTCGTGCCGGCCTCTACCCCCTATCATCGAGTCCTTCATCTTCGTCAAAACAAGCTTTCGGAGTCAATAAGCCCTCGACCGCCCGGTGGCATAGTCGTTTAGGGCATCCCTCGTTTGATGTTGTTCAACGAGTTCTTAGTCAAAATAAACTTCCTTCTTCAAAGGATAATTCTGCAGATTTTGTTTGTGATGCTTGTCAAAAGGGGAAGAGTCATCAACTCCCCTATCCCAAGTCTAGTAGTGTGTCTAGTGCTCCTTTGGACCTTATATTTTCCGATGTGTGGGGTCCGGCTTGTGCTTCTGTTGGAGGCAACAAGTACTATGTAAGCTTCGTTGATGACTATAGCAAGTTTACGTGGATCTATCTTCTCAAGAATAAATCTGATGTGTTCTCTCGCTTTCATGATTTCCAAAACCATGTTGAACGCACCTTTGATAAAAAGATCCTTGCTCTTCAATCCGACTGGGGAGGTGAATACCAAAAGCTTAGCTCATTTTTTCAACGAGTAGGCATTGAGCATCATGTATCGTGTCCCCATGCACATCAGCAAAACGGTTCTGCAGAACGAAAACATAGACACATAGTTGAGGTGGGTTTATCTCTTTTAGCACATGCCCATATGCCATTGAAATATTGGGATGAAGCATTCCTTGCAGCCACTTTTCTTATCAACCGTGTTCCTAGTCGTGTAATTAATTTTGAAACACATTTAGAACGACTCTTTCAAAGGAAACCTGAGTACTCCTTTCTTCGCACGTTTGGATGTGCGTGTTGGCCAAATTTGCGTCCATACAACTCCCACAAACTTTCTTTCCGCTCAACTAGATGTGCCTTTCTTGGTTACAGTAATCTTCATAAAGGATACAAGTGTCTTGATATTTCTAGTGGTCGCCTATATATTTCTCGTGATGTGGTTTTTGACGAGAATGTCTTCCCCTTTGCCGAACTACACCCTAATGCCGGAGCACGTCTCCGTGCTGAGATCCTACTCCTGCCCACACACCTCCTATCTTTTACACGTTTTGATCAAGGAGGAGAACTAATAGATGATTTTTTGGTTGCTAATCCTACTAATTCTGCTTCTGGAGAATTTTCTGGTACGCAGGACAGTGTGCATGGAGCAGGAGCTTCAGATGCTAAACACGAGGCTGATTCAGGTGCCGAATCTGCCTCGGGATCGCTCGCTGGATCCCCGACACAATCCTCCTCGGGATCAGCAACGGCGACAGGAGCAAGCGGGGCCGGAGCTGACGCGGCTCCAGGTGCTGGCTCCTCATTGGCTCGCGGGCCGCTGTCGGGTGGCGCGGGTCCGCAGCGTGGGCCTGGCCCCGCACATGGTGCAGCTGGTAGCCAGGCGACGGGATCGTCTGCGGCTTCTCCAACGGCCACACCACAGCCGCACGGCTCAGCTGCGCACACGGGATCCGCATCGACGGAACCTTCGACGACAGATTATGCGGCGACAGCGTCCGGGTCCAGCTCTGCGGCAGAATCTGCTTCTCAGGACGTGCCCGGATCTTCTGCACCGGTGCGTGCTGTGACCAGGCTGCAGAACAAAATTCAGAAACCGGTGAAAATGTATCCCGGGATGATTCGGTATGGAAATTTTTGCTCCACAGGTGAACCTGAAAATGTGCAAGAGGCATTTGGTGATCAGAAGTGGAAACAAGCAATGGATGAAGAGTACATGGCCCTCATGAGAAATGAGACGTGGCATCTTGTACCGGCAAGGCAAGGGAAGAATGTTATAGATTGCAAGTGGGTATACAAGATAAAAAGAAAATCTGATGGTACCATTGATAGGTATAAGGCTCGGTTGGTAGCCAAAGGGTTCAAGCAGCGTTATGGGATTGACTGTGAAGACACCTTTAGTCCAGTGGTCAAGATTGCTACCATCAGACTTGTACTTTCTATTGCAGTATCACGAGGCTGGACACTTAGACAGCTCGATGTTCAGAATGCGTTTTTGCATGGCGTTCTGGAGGAAGAGGTCTATATGAGACAACCACCTGATTTTGACCAAGGGAATGGATTGGTATGCAAGCTTGATAAAGCTTTATATGGCTTGAAACAAGCCCCACGTGCATGGTATTCGAGATTGAGCACAAAACTTCAGCACCTTGGTTTCCAACCATCCAAGTCCGACACATCCTTGTTTTTCCTTGCCAAGGCCGAAGTCACTATGTTTGTTCTTGTGTATGTTGATGACATCATTGTGGCTAGCTCAACCTCGGCTGCGGTTACAAATCTACTACAGCAACTTCGGGGAGATTTTGCGTTGAAGGATTTGGGTGACTTGCACTATTTTTTGGGTATAGAAGTGAAGAAGGTGGCCGATGGTATCACTCTTTCGCAAGGGAGGTACATGAAGGATTTGCTCAAGCGTGTTAACATGAGTAATTGCAAAGGTATGACTGCCCATGAAGGAATTCCACTCCCACCTGATGATATAACTCGGTATAGGAGTGTGGTGGGGGCACTACAATACCTCACTATGACACGGCCGGATATTTCTTACTCGGTCAACAAGGTATGCCAGTATTTACATTCTCCTACTAGTGTGCATTGGACAGCGGTGAAAAGGATTATTAGATATCTGCAGCATACTTTGGATCTTGGAATGAAAATTCTGAAATCACCTTCACTTCTTGTTAGTGCTTTTGCTGATGCCGATTGGGCAGGATGTCCTGATGATCGGTGCTCTAAAGGAGGATTTGCTGTGTTTTTTTTTACCCAATTTGATATCATGGAGTATTGGAGTGCCAGAAAGCAAGCAAACAGTATCACGTTCGAGTACAGAAGCCGAGTACAAGGCCTTAGCCAACGCCACAGCGGAGATTATTTGGGTACAATCAATTCTTGGAGAGATTGGTGTACCACAGCCGAAAGTTGCATGTCTTTGGTGTGACAACCTTGGTGCAACGTATTTGTCCGCTAATCCAGTGTTTCATGTAAGAACTAAGCATATCGAGATAGACTTCCATTTTGTTCGTGAACGTGTGGCAAACAAGTTATTGGAGGTCAGATTTATTCCTTCTAGAGATCAGGTGGCTGATGGACTTACAAAACCTCTCCCGGTGAAACCACTTGAAGATTTCAAACGACATCTCAATTTAGAGAGCTGTGTTTGAGGGGGCGTGTTAAACAAGGTTGCTAGAGAGGTTTAGATATTGTTGTACCGTGGCTTGTACTCCACGTATATGAGTAGATAGACTCGAGTTAGTTTGAGTAGATACGATGCTAACCTCCTGTTGTAATCTCGATGTAATCCCTGCCCCTTTGTGGCTATATATATGATGCACATGGCAGCTCTAGAGGCATAGCCGAAACCCAATCAATCTCCAGGTTTTATATAGAGCACTTGTACATGTTTGATGTGGACCTACCCTTCAGGTGTCCCAACATGATGATAACTGGTGCACGTATAAGCTAAGTCTCAGTAGGAAGCCTGCCAGAAGATTACGTCTAAGGCCCACGAAGGGGGCCCAGCAAGGAGAAGTATGCTCCAAGACAAGCGAAGCTTAGGTCGGTAGAGACCTACCTCACCTGTAACCTGATCGGATGCAAACTCTCGAGACCCAGCCTCCTATATAAAGGCTAGGAGGGCCGCCGATTTAGGACAGGCAATTAGATCGACATCTCGTCAGGACGCCATTGTCGCTCCATTGTACACCTCATACATTAATACCAAACAAGCGGGAAGTAGGGTATTACCCTCCGGGGGCCTGAACCTGGGTAAATCCTCGCTTGTTAGCCTTCGATACTATCAGCGCTACCAAATCTCTCTCCCCTATCTCAACCCTATGTACCGAACCATCGGATTTGCCGTGGTACCCCACGTCAATGTTCCACACCAATTTTATTCAAATTGTTTTAAAATGTTTTACTATCTTTCGATTTTTTATTTATATTCAGGTTAGAGCATGTGAACCCAGGAACATGCCCAAGTTTTTTTGCGAAATGGGCCCTGACATTAAAAGAAACACCAAACTATATAAAACATCTCAACAAAAACGAAAATTACAACGACATTCTTGAGATGCTCTTAGCACTTAGCAAATGATAAACGTGAAAGTCGTAGAGACCTGTATCCTTAATTCGTCTTACATGGGAAGGAAGATACTCCCTCCGATCCGAAATTATTGTCGTGAGGTGTGCTACCAAACTATACGTGCAGTTCATTTCATCCGACGGGATTGGATCGAGGTAGTAGTAATCATGAAAGTCACGGCACAAGAAGAAATAACGTGACTGGCGCGCCTATACGAAGGCAACGTGTTCTGCTAGACTCTCAACATCCAAAGGCCTAACACGTTTCGCTGCTGATCGAGCAACATTGTTGGAGGCTACGCGCGGCACGGAGATGCTTGACGACGGATATTATAAGAGCATCAGCTACCAAGGGCAGTGGCAAAGATAGATTCGATCGGCGACATGGGAGGTGCGTCGCTGCTGCGCCTAGCAACCGGCTTGCTCGCTGCCGGCATGGCGGCGGCGGCAACACCCGAGCCAGTGCCGCCGCCGCTACCGGTGCTGCCGCTCCCGTCGGCGGCGCAGCTGGCCTGGCAGCGGCGCGAGGTGATCATGGTCTTCCACTTCGGGATGAATACGTTCACGGACTCCGAGCTGGGCACGGGGACGGAGGACCCCTCCCTGTTCGCCCCGGCCGCGCTTAACGCCAGCCAGTGGATGGACGCGGCAGCGGCGGCCGGCGCCTCGCTCGCCATCCTCGTCGCCAAGCACCACGATGGCTTCTGCCTCTGGCCGTCCGCCTACACGGACCACTCCGTACGCGCCAGCCCCTGGCGAGGCGGAGGCGGCGACGTGGTGCGCGATTTCGCCGACGCGGCGCGTGTTCGGGGCGTCGACGTCGGGCTCTACCTCTCGCCGTGGGACCGCCACGACCGGAGGTACGGCCGCGAGGTCGCCTACAACGAGTATTACCTGGCGCAGCTCCACGAGCTCCTCACAGGTTCAGTATAGGACGCGTGCATGCATGTACGTCGCATTCGACTGACTGAAGCTCAAATCGCCATTGTTAATCGGGTACGTAGGTATGGGAGCATGTCGGAGATCTGGTTCGACGGCCACAAGGAGGACAACACGACCAACATGACGTACCACTTTGACGAGTGGTTTCAGACCGTGAGGCAGCTGCAGAGCTCAATCGTCATCTTCTCAGACGCCGGCCCCGGCGTCCGGTGGGTCGGCAACGAGGACGGGTTCGTCGGAACCACATGTTGGTCCACCGTCAACCGCTCCATGATAACAATCGGCGCGACCGGCATCGAGGAGTACGCAACATGCACATATATGCGTGTGATGACATGCACGTTGCACTATAACGAGCTAGAAAAAAACGGTTATTTGATCCTCACAATTATTGATTTGACTCACTAGAAAAAATCTCGGTTTTCCACTAAATCGAGATAGACGGATCAAAAAATTGAGTCTCGTTTAATCACGAGTTAATAGCATAAAACCACCACATTTCAAGTCAAATTTCGAAAAAACCACCACTTTGTGTTTTGATAGCAGGTACCCACTGGTATTCGCGAAATTTGTTGCAATGTGCACTGATCACAAATTGAACGCGAATTGACACGATTTCTGACAGGTGGGACCCACCAGTCAGGGCTTACGTGGCAGAAGGTGTTGACTTTTTGCTGAGGTGGAACCGTGGGCCCACATGTCAGACAATAAAAATTTAAAAATATCTCGAAAAATAAAAAAATATCTCAAAAATAAAAAATATCTCAAAAAATCTAAAAAAATAATAAATATCTCAAAAAATAAAAAATATCACCAGAAAATAAAAAATATAAAAATATCTCAAAAAATAAAAAAATATCTCAAAAATAAAAAAATATCTCAAAAAATCTAAAAAAATAATAAATATCTCAAAAAATATCGTAAACATAAAAGCACGGTACGAACTTTTATGCAACGATTAGGTTCGGCATTTTTAGAAGAATTTTTTACCGAAGAAGAGCTAGTTTTTTCTTTGATGTTCACCAAAACAACCCTTTTTTCTTTCCGTGGATCGCACAGTGAGCGTATTTGGTATTTTGATATTATACGTATCAACGACCTGGTGAAGCCTCTTAATTAATCATTAAACAGAACTAATAAACAGAAAAAGTTTGATAAATAATCGAGATAAACTTTCATATTTTGCATTCTGAAATGTTCCTTTTATTATAATAAAGAGTAGGGGAATCCACTTTTAAATTTACGAATAAAAAAAATTAGTAGAACTTCCTCTTTGGAATAGAAATAGGCTATTTCTACATAGGGAAAGTCGTGTGCAATGAAAAATGCAAGCACGATTTGGGGAGGGGTTTTTCTCTATTGTAAGAAGGAAGAATTATCTCTATTGCAATGAAAAAATAAAAAATATCACCAGAAAATAAAAAATATAAAAATATCTCAAAAAATAAAAAAATATCTCAAAAAATCTAAAAAATAATAAATATCTCAAAAAATATCACACCAGATATTTTTTGAGATATTTATTATTTTTTAGATTTTTTGAGATATTTTTTATTTTTGAGATATTTTTTTATCTTTTGAGATATTTTTAATTTTTTGTTGTCTGACATGTGGGCCCACGGTGCCACCTCAGCAAAAAGTCAACACCTTCTGCCACGTAAGCCCTGACTGGTGGGTCCCACCTGTCAGAAATCGTGTCAATTCGCGTTCAATTTGTGATCAGTGCACATTGCAACAAATGTCGCGAATACTGGTGGTTTTTTATGATCAAAACACAAAGTGGTGGTTTTTCGAAATTTGGCGACAAATGTGGTGGTTTTATGCTATTAACTCTTTAATCACCTAAGCTATCATATCTCGGGACAATTTGCCATCCGGTGGTTTTTAACTTTATATAAAGAAGAGTTCCTAAGAGATCTAGTAAAACCCATCTAATATAGGTTATGAGGTGAAGTAAGTTCAAACTTTGAAATAAGAAGTTGCATGTATGAATTTTTTCAAAGTTCAAACTTTTGTCGGAAAAAGTCCAATGATTTTGTTTTCAAGGAATCATTCATGGTAAAATGCTCCGAAATATGATTGTTTATGGGGTTAATTTAGCCAAACTTCTGAAGGTTAAGTTTTAAGCAGGCCAATCCATTGATCAAATAGTGTAGGACAGTACAAATTGCCTCTCAAAAGTCCAGAGGTTGCTATGATATTTTCTGTAATTACTAGAGCCTAACAATGGATTCTCTGCTTGTTAGGTATTTGAACAACGGCGACCCCGTCCTCGTTGCCGACCGGAGTGCGATGTGACGATCCGGCCGGGCTGGTTCTGGCACAGGAACGAGACGGCCAAGCCGCTGACCCAGCTGCTGGAGATATACTACACCTCAGTCGGCAGGAACTGCGTGCTGCTTCTGAACGCGCCGCCCAACACCACGGGCCTGGTTGAGGAGGCCGACATCGTCAGGCTCCGCGAGTTTCGAGCCGCCGTCGCGCGCATCTTCGGCACGGACCTCGCCGAGGGCAGCACGCCAGCACGGTGAGGGCCAGCAGCGAGCGCGCCGGCGACTTCGCGGCGGGCAACGTGCTTGACGGCCGCGATGAGACGTACTGGGCGCCCACGGCCGAGGACGGGCGTAAGAACGGGTACTGGATCGAGCTGCGGCGGCCGGCGACGGCGCGGGCGTTCAACGTGGTGAGGATACAGGAGCACGTGGCGCTGGGGCAGCGCGTGGAGCGGCACGAGGTGTACGTGGACGGTGTCGCCGTGGCCCGTGGCACGACGGTGGGGTACAAGCGGCTGCACCGGCTGTCCGCCCCCGTCGCCGGCCGGACGGTGACGATATGGTTCGCATCGCGGCGTGGGCCGCCGCTGGTGTCGGCGGTGGGTCTGCACTTCGACCCTTACGCAACCAACCTGATTACCTGATGTGGTGAAGGGAAGACCGTTGTGCGCACACAGAGTCGAAAAAAGGATACCACTAGGGGCGTTCAGTCCCGCGCCATCCAATTAGGCATATTGCAGAAAAAAACATGTACTAACTAACACTGTTGATTGCATTGCATCAAGCAAGGTAGCAACGTATGTTTGGCGCTACTGGAGCCTAGATGGCAGGGTTTACATGTTCACCGAGTATTTCGGCTATACTTGCAAGCAGCCCTTTCCTTTTTTTTTTTGAACCAAGGAAGCCCTTTCCTTGACTAGTCTCACTCTCGCCTGATGACTTTGGCCTGTGATGTTCAGTTATGAAGTTTAAATATTTTTGAAATTCAGTGTACCTCAAAAGGTACCATCAATCGAACAACTGAGTAGCATTGATCCGTCACCATCTTCAAATTAGTGTAGTTGGTCTTTGGGACATGAAGTTAAAAAGCAGCCTTCATATTTACACAGCTGAATCATAGCAAAACAGCGAAAACATTGCAGCCCAGTACTACACGGGGAATAACGGAGTTGGCACCCTTCAGAATCTTCAGAAAATTCCCTCGACACCATGTAAACTGTATGTGGGTTGAGTGGATTGTGTGTGTGCGCAGCGCAATTCAGACGAAAGTTCTGCCCGACTTGTGTCGGTGTCGGCGACGACGGCGTCGTCGGGCGTCATTTTTCTCTATGGAGACATCTCCGTGAAGGTTCGGCATCTACCCAACCGTCGTGTTGTTGTCTCCAGGTGAAATCATGATTCAGTGTGTCCGATTAACGATATAGACGTTGACGAGGGGTGGACTCGGCAAATCCCTGGGTTGTGTACCCCGGGTTGATTGAAGGGGAGAGAGATGAGCGCTGGTGATCACGACGGCTGACAAGCAAGGCGTTTACCCAGGTTCAGGCTCCCGGAGGATAACACCCTACTTCCTGCTTGTCTGGTTATTGATGGTGAGTTGTGGCTACAATGGCGAGATGGCAATCTCGCTAGGGTTTGTGTGGCGGCTATGAGCGTACCCTAGACGAAGGACCCTCCTAGCCTTTATATGGTAGGCTAGGTCTCAGGTGAACGGTGCCGATGGCGCTTACAAGCATGGCGGGGTCGCATGACCTAGCGTCGACTATCTTGGGCCGCACGTCGTCCTCCTTGGGCCTTCCTTGGGCCCTCGTCATAAGGCTGATGGGCTTGGCGTGACCCAGGTATCCCCACCGTGGGGTAGTCGAAGAGTGACCCCACGACAGGAGCCCCCGAGTGCTTAGTCGAATCGTAGAGTCGGGTAAAGGACTCCTTCCTCCTGGGCACGCCGTCGGGTTCCTGAAAGAAATGAGTAAAATTGGTCGACTCCCCGTTCAGGGCTTATGGAGGATTCCTTAGTCGAACTGTCACTTCCAGGGTAAAATACCGTGAGTACAGCCTTAGTCGGTGATTTTTCGACTGCTTTGTGTTCTGAGTCACTCGGGAGCGCGAACAGCGCTCCCGATGGGAGTAGCCCCCGAGATTAAGCTGAATTGCTTGCAATTGAGGTTAAACTCAATTTTTCTTCAGTCGAAAAGCCCGCTCCCGATGGGAGTAAAGAAGGGACTCGACATGTTGGAGTCGCGACTGGCTTTGCGTGACTTACTGTGTATTCGGCCTGTTTAGCTTACTGCACAAGTTTCTTCAGCTCTTGGAGCTTACTGAATCTTCTTGCACTCGAATGAGCTGTTCGAGTTTATTCGGCTCTTAGAGCTTACTGAATATTTTTGCACTCGAATGAGCTGTTCGAGTTCTCGATCAGCCCATTGGCGTACTTGCTACGCCTGCGCAGTTGACGTCAGTGCTGACGTTTTCTGGCTCACTCTGTGTCCGACGGGACGTGACAGTGCGGGCCCACTGTCAGTATTGACTGGAGACAGCGGTTGCCGCTTTTTTCTGACCGTTGGGCGCGAAAATTTCGCGGTGTGATGATGGCGCCTTGATTCCCGCGCGTAGTGGGCGGCGTGGCCGTCGACGGTTGCTATCCCGCGCGACACGTGGACGGCCAGATGATGTTGCGGAGAGCGGTTTCAGCAGGGATGGCCAGGATTGACTGACCGCGCGGTATATAATTTTCACCGCGGCGGTGAACAGTTCATCCATCCCCATTCCTTCATCGTCTCCACTGCTTCTGTTCCGCCATTGTTGCGCTGCGTGCTCTCTGTCAGCTTCTAGTCTTCACCCTCCATGAGCAAGGCCGCGATGAAGAGGGGGAAGGCTGCTGCTGGCGCCGTCGCCGCCGCCGAGGCGAGCGTGATGAAGAAGCCCGACGGCGACTGGGTCAAATCGTCGGTGAAGAAGGCCGACCTCGAGGCCCTCCGCGCGCAGGGGCTGCTGCCGCCGGATAAGCGACGGTGCGCGCTCCTGGGAAAGAGGTTTCCCCGCTCCTCGCGAGGGGGAACGCGTTTGCTTCGTGGATTTCCTTCCGCGGGGTTTCGGGTTCCCCCTCCACGATTTCGTCCGTGGTCTCTTGTATGCTTATGGGATTCAGATCCACGATCTGACTCCCAATAGCGTCTTGAGCATCGCGAGCTATTTCGTGCTCTGCGAGTGCTTCCTGGGAATCGCCCCAACTGGCTGTGTGGAAGTCGCTATTCCTCGTCAGGAGGAACGTGGGGAAGAGCAAGCAGGTGTACCCAGTCGGCGGCTTCGGCATCCAGGTGCGTGGCGACACCTCCTACTTCCAGATGAAGAAGTCCGACTCCGTCCAGGGCTGGCGGAAGAAGTGGTTCTACATCAGGTGCGACCAAGCAGGGCTTCCTGAATTCGCGGCTGATCGCGAGTTGCGGAAGACGAACGCGTGGGCGCACCCGCTGTCGAAGGAGGACAGGGAGGCGACTCAGCCCTTGCTGACGCTACTTCGTGGCCTTCTGAAGAGTCTCGGGCGCGAGACGGGTGGAATTCACCTCATCGCCACCTTCTTCAGGCTTCGGGTGCAGCCGCTGCGCAGTCGCGTCCACCCATGTGGGCGCGTGAGGATGCTGGCAATGAGCTTGATGATGACGCAGTCGAGTCGAAGGTGAGGAGCATCACTAGTCTCCGAGCCGCTGACCCGTGCAACGTCAAGTGCCCAGTCGAGCCATATGGGCCTAATAATCCTGTGCCTGAGGTGAGCTTCGTTTGCTTTGTCTTGTATCTTCTTCTGTCGAATCCTTTTGCCTTACTCGAACGCTTCATTTGCTGACAGGGTCGTTCGAGCTACGTCAGTCTCCTCCGTTGATGGAGAATGGACCTCATGAAGAGGCAGAGTTCCCTGAGGACGAGGTTGATGACGATGAAGTTCCCTCCGCCACCTCTCCGAGTGAAGAGTTGGAGGAGGATGATGAAGATGAGGAGCCGCTGCGGAAGCGGCAGAGGCGAAAGGGTGGCGACTCTGGTTCTGCCTCGTCGCCTGTGAAGGAGGCGGGTGTGAACGAGGAAGAGACGAGCGAGTCCTCTTCGGGTGCTAGGCACCCGAGTGACCTGGCTGAACCTTTGGTCGTGCCTCCACTCGGCTCTGCACCGCCGACCGAGTTCGCGAGGATGGCCTCCGTCTCCTGGGAAGTGAAGATGATGATGTCGTCAGGTTAGTCGCATAACCATTGCTTTGTTTTTGTCGAGTGTGCTTTTTCACTTGCGGGTCCTTGAATTGAGTTTTTTGTCACAGCGACCGTACTGGCGCTGCTGTTTCTTCCCCTCGTGAGATGGAGCACACTTCTGCTCCCATGATCGAGCAGACTGCGAGGACGACCGGAGAGGAGGCTCTGGCGGGTGACGTTTTGGCCTTGAAGGCTTCGACCTCCGCCATGCCAGAGAGGTCTGCTGATGCGACTCCGGTGACGCTGGGCTGCTTGAGCATGTAAGTGTTCTTCGACTCCTTCTGCAAGATCTGTATCGGGTGCGCGTACAGCGCTCCCGATGGGAGTAGCCCCCGAAGATGCGTGACTAGAATAGTCGGGCGTAGATTAATGTCTTGTGTTTCCTGCAGCCATTTTATCGCCAGCAGATGGAGGAGCCGCAGCCTTCGTTCGCATGGAGCAGGAGAGGGATCAGCTCCGCACTGCTCTGGAGCAAGCGAATAGTAAGTGTGAACCTTGTGTTCGAGGGGTGCTTCGACTGCCTTTATTGCTAACTTTGCTCCGTTGATCCGTAGGCGAGAAGGAGAGCATGAAGACGCGGGTCGCGGAGCTGGAGAAGTCGCTGGGTGAAGCCCAAGAGCGGGAACAAGCTCGGGATGCTCTGGAGAAGACCCAGGTCGACCGCTTGCTCGCACTCGCAGATGTTGTTGGAAGTAAGTTTTTCGGCTCAGTGCCTACTTTGCCTTTCATCGACTTCTGACGTCTTACGGGTGTGGATTTCTTTTGAACAGAGACTTGCGGAGGTGCTCCTCCAGAAGGGACTTCCAGCGAGAGTGTCGGCTTGGCGGAGGCTGTTGGCTTCGTCGACCGCGTCTGCGCGTATGCATCGGCAGCGCTGCAGCAGTCGACGGCGGCACTGCAGAAGTCGACGGAGGCCTTAGCGACTGTGCACCGGAGTATCTTTCCCAGCAAGCCGCCACCAGCTGCTGTTGACGCACTCGCGGCTCCATTCGAAGGCAATTCGAATGTCCTGGCGGACTTCACGCGCGCAGACGGTACGCGGCTCCGAGCTCACTTTCCAGCTACTTCTTGGTCACCAAGTCGTAGGTGATTTTGAGAAGGTTGTCAGCGACTTCCCTCGGAAGCCTGATGGCAGGACCGCGTCCCTTAGCGGTGTGAAGGTGCAGGCGAGCCAGCTAGCTGCGAAGTTGGTCGCCACCTTCGAGAGGAGGATTGCCAAAGCTGCAGAGTTGGCTGCTAGGAAGAGCCGTTCCCAGTCGGAGTCTGTAGTGTAGACTTTTTCCTTTTAGGACTGCTTCTGCTTTTGGGCTTGAGTCTGTAATGCACTTTATATTGTGCGAGTGAACATGCTGATGATGAAATGTGAATTCACTCCCTCGGGGGTGCAGTCGCCGAGTCTTTTTTGATATCTGGCTTGGATGAATTATGTTGATTCTTTTCCTGGCTTGACGCTGTCAATTCTTGGCAGTCTGACATGGGCGAAGCTCCTGACGTTGCTGGAACGACTGGCGCGGACGATGAGGAGGACACCACTTCGGCTGCGCCTACTCGTCGCCGCCGTCAAGCTCCTCCAGCTCCTGTGCGAAGCGTGAATGATCAACGAGTGATCACCTTCATGAGGAACAAGGTTCTTGAGCTCGAGTCGAAGTTGAAGAGCGCAGAGCTGGAGTTGGAGCGCTTGAGGTCGCGGCCCGTTGCGCCGTTCTCCCAGCGAGAGGAGTTTCTGCTAGGCGAGATAGACTTGATCAGTCGACAGCTGCAAGGTTGGCCTTCTAGCGTTTTTGCTTCGGCTTCTGTGTCTTCCTGCTATGCTTAATGCTTGGCCTTGATGCAGATGTAAACTCTGACTTGAAGGCTGAGCAGCTTTGAGTGGACGAGCGAGTAGAGAAAGAGGCCGCCGGTGACTCACCCGAAGCGCGCCAGTTTTGGTCGAACAAATCCAGAGGTAGTGTACTGGCACGAATGCTGGATCGCACCTGGCGGGCTGCTGTGCTCTTGGAAGGTTGCAGAAAAACCCTCTGGCAGATCAACAAGGTGTACTTTCCTCACAACGAGCAGCCGAATGGACTGACTGCGCTTCTGGAGAGGTTCCGTGAAGGCGGTGCGTTGAAGGAAGTCGTGCACGCTCAACTTGTTGCCGGGGCGAACGTGGCGTTGGCGTACGTTCGAATGCACCGGCCTAATCTTCCATTGCACAAGGTGCTTGACGGCTTGTCTGGAGAGGGTGACTATGCCGATACTCTTGCGGCTGCGTGCCAGATGATTCAGCATGTTCAGAACTTCAGCGAGCACCTTGTAGGGCCACTTGATGCGCCAAAGGGCGAGCCTGTAGAATAAGAGCAGTAGAGTGCTGTTGCATAGCGTTAGCTTGTAAAAGAAATTTTCCGAGTGGAAATATGAGTGTATGTATGTCGAGATGGGGGTAGCCCCCGAGTTAGTAAATTGTATCCTGTAGACGTCTGTAAACCTGTATGGCGCAGCCCCCGAGCGGATCGAGTGCGGCCTAGGATTTTGAATTAGACATGTGCGGCGCAGCCCCCGAGTGCTTCGAGTGCGGCCGAGGTGTGGCGAGTCAGACCTGTGCGGCGCAGCCCCCGAGTGCGTCGGGTGGCGACCTAGGTTTTCGAGTTGGACCTGTATGGCGCAGCCCCCGAGTGCGTCGGGTGCGGCCGAGGGTTTTTGCGAGTTAGACCTGTATGGCGCAGCCCCCGAGTGCGTCGGGTGCGGCCTAGGTTTGACTTAGACCTGTGCGGCGCAGCCCCCGAGTGCTTCGAGTGACGGCCAAGGTTTGATTTAGACCTGTGCGGCGCAGCCCCCGAGTGCGTCGGGTGCGGCCTAGGTTTTTGACTTAGACCTGTGCGGCGCAGCCCCCCGAGTGCTTCGGGTGACGGCCAAGGATTTTGCGAGTGACCTGTATGGCGCAGCCCCCGAGTGCGTCGGACGCGGCCTAGGTTAGACTTGGACCTGTATGGCGCAGCCCCCGAGTGTGTCGGGTGGCGACCTAGGTTTTCGAGTTGAACCTGTATGGCGCAGCCCCCGAGTGCGTCGGGTGTGGCCTAGGTTTTTGAGTTGGACCTGTATGGCGCAGCCCCCGAGTGCTTCGGGTGGCGGCCTAGGTTTTTGACTTAGACCTGTGCGGCGCAGCCCCCGAGTGCTTCGGGTGGCGGCCTAGGCTTATGTTGCTTTTTTGACTTAAAAAGTAAAGGGGAGAGCTTGTTCCACGAATCACTTCATTGATTTTTGCGAGCAGGCCGCCTCATTAAAACCCTTCCAGTCCCCTCAGGTACCCTGGTAAGGGAAAGAGTGCGTCTGGAACCTGCCGCTTCTTGAGATAGTACACTTTGTTACAAGGGGGAGTCGATTAGGCGTAGAAGCGGCGCAGTTGCGCCACGTTCCACGGGTTGCTGCAGACTGTCCCTGTCTTCGAGTCTTTCAGGCGGTAAGCTCCGCCGCCAATTGCCTCTGTCACGATGTATGGACCTTCCCACGGGAGGCTAGTTTGTGCACCTTCTTCTGTTTGAGGCGGAGGACAAGGTCTCCGGGGACGAACGCTCTGGGCCGCAGTCGCCGTCTGTGATAGTTGCGTAAGTCTTGCTGATATACGGCTGTGCGGGTAAGGGCGATGTCGCGTGCTTCGTCCAGGGTATCCATGTCGTCCTCGAGTGCTTCTTCTGCCTCGGACTCGTCGTAGGCCACCACTCGGGGTGCATCGAACTTGATGTCGCATGGCATGACTGCTTCTGCGCCGTAGACCATGAAGAATGGCGTGTATTGAGTGGATCTGTTTGGCGTAGTGCGCAGACTCCACAGCACGGATGGCAGCTCTTCGACCCAGGCGCCTGCAGCGCGCCTCAGTGGTACTCGCAGACGCTTCTTGATGCCCTTGCAGACTAAGCCATTGGACTTTTCGACTTGCCCGTTGGACTACGGGCGAGACAGATGCGTAGTTGAGCTTGATGCCTTGCTCGGAGCAGAAGTCCTTGAACTCTTCGGCTGTGAAGTTCGTGCCGTTGTCGGTGATGATGATGTGTGGCACTCCGAACCTGAAGATGATCGACCTGATGAAGTTAACTGCCGAGGAGGCAGTCGAACTTGTGATAGGCACGGCTTCGATCCACTTCGTGAACTTGTCGACTGCCACCAGGAGATGCGTGTGTCCTCCTGGCGAGGACTTCTTGAGTGGACCCACCATGTCGAGCCCCCATTGTGCGAAGGGCCAGGCAAGTGGGATGGTCTTTAGTCCTGAAGCTGGTGCGTGCGGCTTGTTGGCGAACTCCTGTCAGCCGAGACATTTCCTCACGAGTTCCTCTGCATCTTGCATTGCGGTGGGCCAGTAGAATCCGGCTCGTAAAGCTTTGGCCACTAAGGCTCGACTGCTGGCGTGGTGCCCGCAGATGCCAGCGTGGATCTCGAGTAAGATGGCTTGACCGTTGGTGGCTCTAGGTTAATAGTGCCAGAAACAATGCTTGTACGTCACACGTCAGTTGGGAACCCCAAGAGGAAGGTATGATGAGTGCAGCAGTAAGTTTTCCCTCAGTATGAAACCAAGGTTTAATCGGACCAGTAGGAAAACGAGGTTTGCTTCGAAGGTGTTGGTGGAGGAGTGTAGTGCGGCGCAACACCAGGGATTCCGGTGCCAACGTGGAACCTGCACAACACAATCAAACTACTTTGCCCCAACTTAACAGTGAGGTTGTCAATCTCACCGGCTTGCTGAAAACAAAGGGTTAAACGTATCGAATGGAAAATGATATTTGTTTGCATAAAACAGTAGAGAACAATGATTGCAGTAGATTGTATTTCAGATGTAAAAGAATGGACCGGGTCCACAGTTCACTAGTGGTGTCTCTCCAATAAGATAACTAACATGCTGGGTAAACAAATTACAGCTGGGCAATTGACAATTGATAAGTGCATATAACATGCATGTGTGAGCTGTGGTGTCTACTATGAGATTCATTTGGGCATTACGACAAAGTACATAGACCGCTATCCAGCATGCATCTATGACTAAATAGTCCACTTTCCGGTTAACATCCGTATCCCTTCCAGTATTAAGTTGCAAGCAACAGACAATTGCATTAAGTAATGTGCGTAATGTAAACAATACATTCGTCCTTGAATAAAGCATTGCTGTTTTACCCCTAGTGGCAACAACACATCTACAACCTTAGAACTTGCTGTCACTATCCCAGGTTAAATAGAGGTTGAACCCAACTATCATGCATAAATACCCCCTCTTGGAGTTACAAGTATTCACGTGGCAAGGCTTCAACAAGTAACGGAGAGCATGCAAGATCACAAATGACATAGACATGATAATATAACTAGGAAACGTGCCCGTGCGTTGCAACGGGTAAAAAAACTTTGTTACACGAAAGATGTTATACCACAATCATGATCTACTTAATTTGCACAAAACACCGTAGTTTGGAATAATTAGTTGCAAAGAACACAAATTTTATCACTAACAACATTTCACCTGAATTAGACACATCACACGTACCTGCGGTGCAGTACCAGCGTGGGATCTCCCCATTCCCCACTCGCGCGCCCAAGAATTGCAGCCATGCTCGTGCGCTTATCGCTTCCGTTCGCACGTCTGATCATATTTGAATCCCTGGGTTTTAGTCGAGATTGGTGTTGTGCTTGAGGTCTATGAGGAGCCTCTCCAATAGAACAGGATGGCGTCGACGATGCTGTTTCAGAGAGTTTTTTGTTTTCAAGGCGTGGTCTACTCTGTCTCACTGAATTCTCTGATAAACTCAACACACAGGTTAGGTGGATGGAGATACAGAGAACGAGCACAAACACAGTAAAACGAAAAAAATAGTGCGCGTAAAGAATTCGTCCATTCTGACTTTACTTTTATTCCATCACATACCAGTACAGCAGTAAGCAGGTACGATCAAAATTGTTGAAACCGACCAAAATGGTTTCAATGGGAAAAGAAGTTTCGTAATCTTGCCTTCGCTCCCGACGCTCCCGTGCACGCAACGTCGCAACGCATGTTCCTCCAGTCCTACGGCCAGTCGTGCTCCTCCGCCCCAGGCACGACGCCGCCCAGGTAGGCTGTACGACGCGGCCAAACTCCCCTACTTCCTCCGGGAATAATGTCCTGCCTTCCGACCGACCACCACCGGACTCCATCTCCTCCACGCCGCGACGGTTAGACGGTTGAGCCAGCAACTCGAATTGATGCGGCCCCTTCATCCCTCTCCCATGCGCGAAAGATGCATCAACTCACGAGTGCTCGGAGTAGATGGAAACGATGCAAACGACGGCAACCGGAGTCTGGGAAGACGGCGTCAATTCGCTCGACTCAGGGCACCTCCGCTAGATTCCTTCAGTGGGGACGATCAGCACGGTGGCGCGGACAGGTTCAGCGCGAGGCAGAGGTAGTTGGCGGCTCTAGCTATGGGGCCAACAACGGCCGCAGCGGCGTCTAGCTAGGGCTATTCGAGCAACCGGAGTCTGGGAAGACACATATTATTATTTAACTACTGATTTACGAAGATATAAACTACTGTCCGGAGAAAACACAAACATGCAAGCCGTAAAAGCTACCAGACATTCGCCCAAGATTTTACTGTATCCTACTGTCATGTATTCCACGGACCATTATCCAAAAGGGCATATCACTTGCAAAAATAAAGAACAGATAAAATATCTAAACAAAGGCGGTAATGATTTTACACGAACCGAGGTTGTAAGCTTTAGTTGATGGCAAGAAGAAACATTAGTGATTTTATGCTCTCTCGCCCCAAAAAGAGCTGTAGTGGACATTCAGCCAAACTTCACAAAAGGGATTTCCTGGACGGATATGTTTTGTGTAGCATACAAAGCAATAATACCATCATTAGAAAATGTATTGGCATCAATAGTGGAGTGATTTTAAAATAACATCAATTTAATTTACAGTGGCCAAACTTACCGAACAGAAAGCTCACACCAATTTAGCTGCCAGTAGGACAACAACACAGATACCGGGAGAAATAAATAATAAGCACATGCCCTCATTTTATAGTTTCACTTTCAAAGTCATCCCTGCAAAAAATTAAAATAAAATAAAATAATGCCCTTGGCAATTCTTCTCTCGAATAGAGCATCATAACATGACCAGGTATGCAGCCGATTGAAATTGGTACAGCTTATTGCCTCTGAATAAATCTTTGCATGATGCATACAGTAGATGGACTACCAATAGTTGTTGGCTGGCTGTCTGCATGCTAACATTGCTGGCGTGGGCGTACGTTATCTGATCTTATTATATGGTGCCCCCAAACTTGTCGTCATGCTTCACACAGGCTACCGATTGTAGTCCAATCTATTTCGTCGATTCGAATCAGATGCCAAAAGGTTGTGTTACAGCCACGCAGATCCTGATTGCCGGCATGATCTAGTCTTTCCGTGGAGGTCTGGCTTGTGCCAAATGTAGCGGAGCTATGCAGCCCGCTGCCAGCCGCCCAGCTTTGCCTTTCTTGCCGTTAGAAAAGATTGCATCTGAGATCAATCGCACCTCCGCCTGGCATGCACCGCTTATTGAGTCGACGCCACTAATGTATGATGATGTGTTCCTTGTGATCTTCCTCCTTACACCGGCCAAGTCCTCGAAGAAACGTCCTCTGCTTGCATATTATTCCAAATCGTTGCTGTACTTGAAGAAACGACGATATATATGCCGCTGGCAGGACAGCGGAAGCATAGTCAATGCGCAGCATGATCGCGATGCATTAGTCGGTGATGTCATAGGCTCTTTCCCATTAGTTTATACGAACGTGCAGAGCCACGGCGCCGAGGCGGTGCACATCCACGACCGGATCGATTGACGCGCTCCAGGTCGTGCGCGGCGGTGCCGGCCTCGGCATGCCGCCGCTAGAGAAGTTCAGGAGCGGCAACTGGCAAGCGCATCCATGCCGACCTGTGCGCTGCGCAAGAGGTCCTTCTTCTCGTCAGCGGAGTCGCTGTTGTATGTCCGCACAGGTCTCGCTGCCGCCGAGGTGCGCGCCCAGCGTGATAACGACGATCTATGACGGCCGGTGTTCTCCGGCAAGAGAAAATCGTCTTGTCCTCGTAATCGGTTTTGATCCTGCGAGTGTTTGGAAAAAAAAAAGGCAGACTACCATGATCTAGAATCAACAATGGGGAGACAGCCGAGGAGAATTGGAGAAGAGACGGCCTTGGAGGAGACTGAATCAAGAAAACCCGAGACGACGGGCTGTAAAAATAGGCCACGAACCTGCAGACATAATCGATGCACTTCGGGAGTCTTTTATTTCGCGTCAAGTTGGTTGCCGAGCTGATTAGGAATCGGTTTCCTTCTATCTCGCGTCACGGAAGGAAGGACGACGTACGCGGCGATCCCATCGATCGGTGACATACAAACGAAATAATGTAAAACTTTCGAACCGTTTTTTAACTTATGGGTGGCAGGGTGGGTAATTATTTACAACTTCAAGGGCAAATCTAATACAACGACACACCAAACCGCGGAAGGCTTAGCGCTTTTATTATTAGGTAAAGATATTCAGCTCCACATAGGTATCAATATAAGTCAGATCCCAGCAAACACAACATGTAGCATTACAATAAGATGATCTTGATCATGATAGGCAGCTCACAAGATCTAAACATGATGGCACAAGTGGAGAAGACAACCATCTAGCTACTGCTATGGACCCATAGTCCAAGGATGAACTACTCACGCATCACTCCGGAGGCGGGCATGGCGATGTAGAGCCCTCCGGTGATGATTCCCCTCTCCGGCAGGGTGCCGGGAAGAGCTTCAGGAACCCCCCGAGTTAGGGTTGACGACGGCGGCGGCAGCGAATATGTTCTGGATGAAAGGCTCGGTATTTTAGGGTTTTCGCGTCTCGGGGAATAAATAGGCGAAGGGGCGATGTCGGCGGACCCCCGAGGGGCCCAAACCACCTCCAGGCGCGGCTGTGGGCCCAGCCGCGCCACCATGTGGTTTGGCCTCCTCGTGGCTCATCTTCGTCTCTCCTTCGGACTCCGTGTACGTGCTGGAAAAATAGGGACCTGGCCTTTTGTTTCGTGCAATTCCGAGAATATTTTCAGAAGTAACTTTCTGAAACCAAAAACAGCAGAAAACAGGGAACTGACACTGTGCCATCTTGTTAATAGGTTAGTCCCAGAAAATGCATAAGTGATACGAAGTGTATATAAAACATGTAGCAAATGGTATAATATAAGCATGGAACAGCAGAAATTATGGATACGTTGGAGACGTATCAACCGTCGACTGGGTCGACGCACCTTTGGAGTACTCCTGAGATGATTCGCTTGTATAGCTCCCCCTTGATGATGGTGAAGCCTTTCGAGCGGCGAATAATGCGCTTGGCTTCGACTGAGTTGACTGGCAGTCTCTGGTGCAGCATGTACGCCAGATATGGGCTCGTCCAGGTGGGCTCGATTAGCAGAACCTCCATTGGCTCCTTCTCTTTGCCTGGCGGGTCGGTAGTGCTCGTTGATGGTGTGGAGGATCCGGGCGTGGGTCGAAGTTTGACAGACCGCTGCGTGATGCGCTCAAGGAAGACGCCGGTGGCACCTGCGCCTTGTCTGAGCCCAGGTTGGCGAGGGCGTCGGCTTCCTCGTTGCTTTCGCGGCCGATGTGCCGCAACTCGCAGCCGTCGAAGGTGCCCTCCAGCTGGTTGTACAGGTCTCTGTAGGCGATCATGTTGTCGGCGATGGCGTCACAGGCCTTCATGGTTTGCTGCACGACGAGGTAGGAGTCGCCGTAGATCATGAGGTGAGTGGCGCCGCAGTTCTTGGCCATTCGCATGCCATGGATTAGGGCTTCGTACTCAGCCTCGTTGTTGGAGGGTGTTGGGAAGTCCATCTGTAGCACGTACTTCAGCTTGTCGCCTTTGGGGGAGATGAGGATGACTCCTGCCCCGGCTGATCTGAACTTTTTGGAGCCGTCGAAGTACATTGTCCATGCGTTGGACAGGTCGGGGACATCTGGCAGCTGGGCCTCTATCCACTCGGTGGTGAATTCTGGGAGCACTTGGGCCTTGATTGACTTCGGGTGAGCGTATTTCAGCCCCCAGGGTCCTAGCTCGACGACCCACTTAGCGACTCGTCCTGTCGCGCATTGGTTGGTCAGGATGTCGGAGAGCCCGGAGGAGCTTACCACCGTGATCGGGTGCTCGGAGAAGTAATGGATTACTTTCCTTGAAGTCATGAAAACTCCGTAGGCCAGCTTCTGGTAGTGCGGGTAGCGCTGCTTGGACAGGGTCAGCACCTCGCTGAGGTAGTAGACAGGTCGCTGACAGGGTGGTGTGCCTTCTTCTTCTCGTTCGACTACGAGTACCGTGCTGACCACCCTGTTTGTGGCTGACACGTAGAGGTATAGCGGCTCGTTCTCCAGTGGAGCCACCAGTACTGGGGAAGTCGTGAGTGTTTTCTTGAGTTGGTCGAACGCGACTTGCGCTTCTTCTGTCCACTCGAACTTGTCTGTCTTTTTCATCAGTTGGTAGAAAGGCAGGGCCTTTTCTCCCAACTTACTTATGAACCGGCTGAGAGCTGCGACTCGGCCGGCTAGGCGTTGCACCTCGTGAAGCTTGGTCGGTGCTGGCATTGCGAGTATGTTTTGCACCTTCTCAGGGTTGGCTTCGATTCCTCTTGCAGAGACGAGGTACCCAAGCAGTTCTCCGGCTGGCACGCCGAAGACACACTTGTCTGGGTTCAGCTTGATCTGATACTCGTCGAGGGCGGCGAAGACCTTGCGGAGGTCGGCGATGAGGGTGTCCTCCTTGCGGGTGGTGACGACGATGTCGTCGACGTAGACTTGGACGATCTGCCCGATGAGCCCTTTGAGGCATGCTTGCATTGTGCGCTGGTACGTGGCACCAGCGTTCTTCAACCCGAAGGGCATCGTCTGGTAGCAGAAAACGCCGTCGGGTGTGATGAATGCTGTCTTCTCCTCATCGTCGACGTTCAGTCTGATCTGCTGGTAACCTGAGTAGGCGTCCAGGAAGGACAGGCGTTCGCAGCCTGCAGTCGAGTCGATGATCTGATCTATCCGCGGGAGCGGGAAATGGTCCTTGGGGCAGCATTTGTTGAGGGCGGTGAAGTCGACGCACATGCGGAGTTTCTTCGTCTTCTTCTTCTCCACTAGGACTGGGTTGGCGACCCAGTCCGAGTCCTTGATCTCTCGGATGAACTTGGCATTCAGCAGTCGATCGATTTCTCTGCTGATTTCGTCTCGCTTGGGCCCGGAAAAGCGTCGCATGGCCTGTTTGACGGGTCTGGCGTCCTTGTGGACCTTTAAGGAGTGCTCGGCGAGGTTCCTGGGTATTCCTGGCATGTCAGAGGGTTGCCATGCGAAGATTCTCCAGTTCTCACGTAGAAACTCGACGAGCGCGCCTTCCTATGCGGGAGTCAGACTCGACGATACTTTGACCGTCTTGCTGGCGTCAGTCGGGTGGACCTGATGGGTCGTTGTGTCGTCAGCCGCGTTGAAGGCAGCGTCCTTGGCTGGTTTCTTGCGGGCTGGGAAGATGGTCTTGTCGTTGTCGACTGCCATTGCCTCGAAGTGCTCTTCGACTCCGAAGAATTCGGAGATCTTGCTGAACTCGCGGTCGCAGCTGTTGGAGCGGTCGAAGTCGCCGTGCACCGTGATGACGCCCTTGGGTCCAGGCATCTTGAGCATGAGGTAGGCGTAGTGAGGTATCGCCATGAATCTGGCGAAGGTTGGGCGCCCGAGTATCGCGTGGTACTGCGACTTCCAGTCGACTACCTCGAAGTCGATCGACTCCCTCTTGAAGTTTTCGGGTGTGCCGAAGATGACGTCGAGTGTGATCGTTCCCATGGGCGTGACTGCTTGCCCTGGTACTATGCCATGGAAGGTGGTCTCTGATGCCGCCAAGTCCGTCGTTGGTCTGTTTATCCTTCTGAGGGTGTCGGCAAAGATGATGTTAATGCCACTGCCTCCATCCATGAACACCTTTTTCAGGGTGTAATCTCCGATCAGAGCTTCGACTACCAGAGCGGCGTGCCCGGGTCGTGGTACTGCAGGCGGGTGATCTGCTCTGGAGAAGTGATTGGTGTCTCTGACCCTCTCAGGTAGTCGGGTACTGCAGGTGGACAGGTGATGGCTTGGAAAACTTGGCGAGTGATAATCTTCTGGGTCCTGTTTGAGGGGCGCCCCTTCTGTATCATGTTGAGTTGTCCGCGTGCCGCTGGATATGCGTCCTGGATCACCGGTGGGGCATCTTGCTGCGGCTGCTGCTGCTGCTGCAGAAAGGCTCCCGCCGCCTGTGCTGGATTGGCGACTGCGGGTGCGGGCGCTGCCTGGATGGCCAGCTGCGCGGCTGGCTGCGCTGCGGGTGCTGGAGTGACTATCTTCTGCATGGCTTCGTATATTTTACGTGCCTTTCGACAGTCCTTCAACAGGTGGTTGGATCCCCACTTGCCCGTTTCCGGGTTCCTGAACATGTGGTGCCTGCAGGGTTGTTCCAGCTCTTCCGCTGGGCTTAGTGTGCGTTTCTGCCACTCGCGTTTATGGCCTCCGTCGCTGCGGTAGTTGCTGCCGCCGCTTCGGTTGTACTGCCCCTGGCTGTATTGGCGACTCTGGTCCCCGCCGCTTCGACTGTACTGTGCATGGCTGTATTGGCGACTGCTGTCGCGCGCTTCATCCTCACGGGGGGTTTGGAATCCCGCCGCTACTAGCTCGATTGAGTCGTTGCCGTTGTAACGCGGCTTCTTCTTGTGGCGCCCTTCTCGCCAGTTGCTTGGTCCGGCTTCGTCCTTCGGGGAGTAGTGTGAACTATTGCGGACCGAGTCCTCTCCGTCTGCCCACTGGTTTGCTATCTTCATGACCTCGATCATGTTTTTCGGCCGGAGCCTACCAAACTCCTCGCGGAGGTCGCGGCGGGAGACGCCGTGCATGAAGGCATCCATCACTCGGTCCTCCGAGGTGGTCTCCATGGTGTTGCGGAGCAAGGTCCAACGCTGGATGTATGACCGGAGCGGCTCGTCTCGTCCTTGCTTGCATGCTTGTACTCGACGAACGTCGTCGGTCTCGAGTACGTCCCAGGAAGGATTTAACGAAGGCTTCCGCGAACTCGTCCCACGTCCTGAAGGCGTTCTTGGGTTGAGTGTTGAGCCACCCGTGCAGAGCCCGTGAGCATCAGCTGGATGTACTGCATGGCCGTAGTCGAAGTACCGCCCTGGCAGCTGCAGGCTATGAGGTAGTCTTCTAGCCAGAGTCTTGGGTCCTGCTTCCCGTCGTACTTGACTGCTTCTGCCGTGAGCTTGAAGCCCTTGGGCATTCTTGTGTCGCGTATGTTGAAGCTGAAGCATGCGGCGCCGCACGGCTCGTAGTCGCCGTCGTTGCGGTCGTAGTCGAAGTTGGACGTGCTGACCGGCCGCTGGATGCGGCTGCGGTCTACCGTCCTTTGTGTGATGACGTTGCGGAGGTCTTCACCTGGCTGCGGTTGTCGCAGTTGTCTTGTCGCCGGGGCTGCGAGTGCTGCGGGCTCGTGGTCGCGGCGATCTCGATCTTCTCGCGCTTTTTCTGTCGGCGCCTTGTTTACCAGTGCGTCTTCGAGTGCCTTGATAGACATGATCTGCTGCTTGTGGAGGAGAGCGCGCGAGTCGCCCTCAGGCGGCTGTGTCAGCCGCAGGTATGTTTCGACTGCCATGAGTGCGGCTCCGGGTGTCTTGGGGACGGGTATTCCGTCTGCGTCTTCTATGTATGATGACTCGAGGTTGCGGGTGACTCTAGCGCGGTCGACCTCCGTCATCAGGGGCACGCGGGCTCTGTGGCGCCTTGCTCCTTGCGAGACCTCTGTTGAGGCAGTGAACGAGTAAGCGGCCCTCCTGGCGCTCGACGCGTCGGCCTCCTCCTTGCGTCGGAGGAGCTCGGCCTTCTCTGCGCGGAGTCGTTCGCCTTCCTTCCGCAGCAGGTACTGGACCGCCATAAGGTCCTCCCGGGGTGCATCCGGTGGGGGGTATGTGCCGTCCTCGACGTGCTTCAGGGCTTTGATTGCCATGTCGCGGGTGATGGTGAGTCGCGTCACCTGGTCCGGCATGACCACCTCCAGTGGGTATGCGGGTTCGTCGTCGTTGCCCTGCGGCCTCTGGCCGATCATGAAGACTTGCGCGGGGTAGATCTGGGCAGTGGGACGGGAGCTGCCACTGCTGCTTCCTTCGTCCGAGCCGTGCTCGGAGCTGAAAATGGGTGCGACGTGGTGGACACCACAGTCGCCGCCGAGGCTCCTTCCCTGGAGTTTCGCGACCTTCGCCGCGGACGTGAGGAGTGATGTCGCTGTCGTCGACGTGGGCGCGATTGGCTTGTTGACGATCTTGCGAGTCGATGGAGACGCGAGTGGCGTGGATGAGAACGGCGCGACCTTCGTTGCGCGCGAAGGCGTGGTCGACGTAGTCGAAGTTGACGTAGATCTTGGCCTTGCCAGCGACGCGATCGAGGTAGTCGAAGTAGACTCGATCCGCGCGGTGGTCGACGAGGTGGTCGACGTAGTCGTAGCAGATGCGATCTCCGTGGTAGCCGGAGACGCTGATGGCGCGGCCGCGTTGGGCGCGATCTCTGCCGCAGCGGAGGCGGTCGGAGTAGTCGAGGCGGACGCGATCTTCTCAGCAGTCGAAGATGCTGTCGCCGCAGTCGCAGCAGATGCGATCTCCGCAGCAGGTGGGGGCGTGGTTGGCGCAGCCGCGGCAGATGCGGGTGCCACCACCGCGGCGGTGCGATCGCCGTGGATCTGAGTACTCCACAGCTGTCTACGAAGTAGTGCATGGTACCGAAGGTGAGGCACATACCTACGTGCAGATCGGCGTACACCGAGCGGTGGGCCGGCGGGTGGAAGGTGTACTCGAAGGAGCCGAAGCAGATTGGCTCCTTGGTGATGCAGACGTCGGTCTTCAAAGTTGATGGAGCCGGTGCGACCATGATTCCAGCGCTCGTTCTTTCCCACAGACGGCGCCAATTGACGAGGGTGGACTCGGCAAATCCCTGGGTTGTGTACCCCGGGTTGATTGAGGGGAGAGAGATGAGCGCTGGTGATCACGACGGCTGACAAGCAAGGCGTTTACCCAGGTTCAGGCTCCCGGAGGATAACACCCTACTTCCTGCTTGTCTGGTTATTGATGGTGAGTTGTGGCTACAATGGCGAGATGGCAATCTCGCTAGGGTTTGTGTGGCGGCTATGAGCGTACCCTAGACGAAGGACCCTCCTAGCCTTTATATGGTAGGCTAGGTCTCAGGTGAACGGTGCCGATGGCGCTTACAAGCATGGCGGGGTCGCATGACCTAGCGTCGACTATCTTGGGCCGCACGTCGTCCTCCTTGGGCCTTCCTTGGGCCCTCGTCATAAGGTTGATGGGCTTGGCGTGACCCAGGTACCCCCACCGTGGGGTAGTCGAAGAGTGACCCCACGACAGACGTCTTCTATGTCGCTTCTTTGTTGAAAACATCATATAGGAGAATTTCCGAACCGAGGGATGTCTTCTTTTTACCATGTGTGTTTTCCCTTACGAGTACTTTATTCTGGTGAGGCTTGCTCTCCCAATGGTAGTAAACGCATTCATTTACATTGATTTCTCGTCCTTAGTGAAACCATCTGGTCCTATCTCGGTGGGTTGAAGTATATGCTTTCCGCAAATTTAACTTTATTTTCTATCTATTTTGTAATCGATCTCTGCCATGTCTTGTGCCTCACGATCAACTCTTTGGCCTTTTGATATATTTACTAATATTCACGTGATTGCTATATATAATTCAATTGCTTTGATTGTTTGTGATACAAATGTGTGATTCATTTTAGACCATAGTGGGAGTATCATACACTAGCCATGTCGGTTGCATTATGTTTGATGGAACTTGATTAAATAAACACCTCTTCCAATTATCAGCAAGGTCGATCACATAAGGCCACTAATCTGAACTTAGCAAGCACACCGTCGTTGTCTTAATGGGAAGGACGTTGGCCTAGTACGTCGTCAAGCCTTCAGTTGTGTTACCAAAAGGGCATGGGTCGTAGGGTGCGTTGGCCTGAGGGTTAGGATGTGGCGGCACCGGTTCGGCTGGTGTGAGGGCATCGACCTAGTATGTTGCGCGAGGGAAAGTCGATGAGCAACGAGCAGGAGAAGAAGAACCCCATTGTCGTGGTTGACGGAGGCCCCGCCTGGTGTGGGGGGGGGGGGGGATTCCCTCAGATCTGGGAGGACGGCGATCAACCTTTGTGGCTGTTTTCGAGCGCTTCAGGCCGCTGAACAAGCATCGATGATGACAGTGGTGGGCGACGGCGGTGGCGGCATCCTCGTCCGGGCAGTGCGGCGGCGTGGGTTGTGGATGGCGTGGGCAGTGCGAGGAGTTCGTCGGTGTGGGTTGAGCGTACATACAACAATTTGGTTGGGGATGTGTTCTTTGGCAGGATGGTCATCCGAGATGGGTATGTTGCGTGAGGGAACGATCGAGAAGCAACGAGCGGGCGGGGTAGATCACGCCAAGCGATGTAACAACGTACGAACTTCCATTTAATAGTAAATATGTCACGCTTGTCACTAATTTGGCCATGTCCAAAAGGCCTTGTACACCATTTGTAGCCCTTTGAGCATATTGTCGTGACTTCAATGTGTATGTCCACATATAGTGCCATATACTGGGGTGCATACACGGAGAATACCACCTTAACACAGCGGTGCAAAGTTGGGGTGTTACAAATATGCATTATAAAACCTTATTCAGATATTTATGAGAGAACAATCTTTAGATATTTGTGCCATATATTTAATGGGAATATAACATGTACATATATAGTACTCGTCATGTGGATGACAAATACTAATATATGGAGGCATAGCTTTAGTTTTATTTTTCTCGAATCTGGAGAGACCTGAGTTAGTGAAAGTTTATCGAAGGTGATGTATAACAAGAGTAGCACATATAAATATTGAATAGATAGTTAAATTCAATGTAAATATCTATTTATGGTCATAGTTTAAAATTATATAACAAATAACATAATATATTAAAATTTAATGACAATACTATGTTGTTAATTTTGTTAGTTATTTTTTTATGGACGGATATATGAAGTAAAATATTTAGTATAAATAACTAATACTACCTCAATTTTGTGAGAGGGGTGTATTTGTTTTTTAACGTTGTTCCACAAAACAATGCCCCTCCTCAAATAAGCACTAGTTTTTCCTCGGTCAAACATTCGTCTCCTCGTGCGCGTGACTGTTTCCTGGGATGGAGAGGTCAATGTGTGTATGAAGTGGAATGAGGAAGACACGTCGTGTCGTGGAAGGAAACCAACCGAGTGAGTAAGGAGATGGAAAAACATGGCCACTTTCAAATTAGGCAGACCAACAACGTGTATTGAACTGCATGTACGGTGGGTCTATACTCTCACTTTGACCTAATCACGACACCCCTCATGCCCCATCTGAATAAGCAGGCATGGATAGTAGCGGTATAATGGAGGACTTCACAACCGTGACGCATCGTCTAGTCACAGTTTTTAATCAATGGAGAAAAGGAAAAGAAAAAACATCAACTCTAAAAGCTACGTGTTATCTTTTTTTCCTACGTGATGCATCAACAAACAAATGTTACATGCTATAATAGCATCTCTAAGAGCATACCCATGTTTTGGGTACCAAACTGATTTTGGCTATCTAAGAGAGTAAGATTGGGTATACAATATGCTGTTCGAGCATACATAAAAACTGGGCATAACCATATTTATTTGTGCATATACTGACATGCAGGCAATTCTAACATTCAGACATTTGTGCAAGAAATTGAGTTGGTGGCATTGCGGCACACATGCGAACAACAAAACAACTTTGGACTAGGCCACACAAACGCCGCACTCTGCCATCCACACATCGCACATAGAAAACATGCCGCGTCAACCACACACATACACACCTAACACGGATGTGCACGCACACACCCAACACGCCGAAACTTTTGCAAACATAGAATGTTCGAATGAACACTTGAAATTTTTGTTTGAATTGTTTTGATATTTGATAATGTATTTAAATGCATTTTACATAAATGGATGAATCTATACTTATGAGAGTTTGTCCCATCTTTCCACTACCTGTATTTCTTTATTTTTTGAGTGCAAGCAGCCACTAGGAGTTTTTTTTAGATAAGCAGCCACTAGGATTTTTTTTTGAGATAAGCAGCCACTAGGACTAGGAGTATACCTGGCCATGGGCCGAGCCGGGCCTAAAAAAGTCCATGGGCAAAATCCCAGGCCCGGCCCCATCTGACTTTCGGGCCTATATTTCAGGCCTAGGCCCTCCCATGAGTGTAAAATCCCATCGGGCTTTTGGGTCTCGGGCCGGGCTGCTTCATGAAAACGTCAATATGCAAAGCCCAGGTCCATGCGACATTCGGGCCGAATTCTCAGGCCCACCCATGGCGGTCCAGACCCTGGAATTTTGGATCGGGCCGGGCTTCCCATGGCCAGTTATAACTTATAACGGTCTGTGGTTGTTTCTCAAAAATTGGGCCTGTGGTTGTTGGAAGAAGAGCGAATGCGGTTCGTTCGCCTACTCAGCCATGAGTCGATCAGGCTGGCCCAAACAAAGTCGGTAATGTCCAGGCCCAGCCCAGGAACCACTCTAGCCAGGACAGGTCCACGCTTTCCACGGTGGACACTTCCGCAACGGCCACGCTTCCCTCCCGCAACCAAAATATCTCCATCGCTCGGCCGGCGGCGCCCCACCTGTCACCACCTCCGCCAAAGAAGCTGGTCCCCACCTGTCAGTGACTCACCGCCCTAGGGTTTCTTCCACCGCTCCGTTCCTACATAAACCTCGAGACGCCGAACCTCCCTTCCCCTCTTTCCCGGCTGCGCATCCCTCGCCAGCCTCTCGCCGCCGCCACACGTTCTCCCCCGTCGATGCCTTCCATCGCCGCCGTCCCCGAGCCCATGGCAGTCGACGACTCCGCCTCCAAGAAGGCCAAGCGCAAGCAGCTCAAGGCCGCTGAGGCCGAGGCCGCCGCCGCCGCCGCTTCCTCGGGCAAGAAGGAGAAGAAGGAGAAGAAGCGCAAGGCCAAGGCGCCCTCCTCCTCCGACGAGGAGAAAAGCAGCACAAGCTCCGAGACGGAGCCTACGTCCAAGAAGGCCAAGAAGGAGAAGAAGGCCAAGAAGGTTGAGGCAGAGGAGGAGGAGGGGAACGACGACGGGGAGCTCACCGCCAGCGGCGAGGACGAGCCCGCCGACCCCAACGCGCTCGACAACTTCCGGATTGCCGAGCCCCTCAAGCAGAAGCTCAGGGCCAAGGGCATCAACGCCCTGTTCCCCATCCAGGCCACCACCTTCAGCCTCCTCCTGGACGGCAACGACCTCGTCGGCCGCGCGCGCACTGGACAGGTGAGTGAGATGATCCTCCCGTTTTCTGTGGCTCGTTCGATATGTTTATGACCTAGTGGCCCTTGTGGTTTGTCAGTTAGTGTTATCCTCTGCGTTTAGATCTAGTTGCGAGCTTGCTGAGTGAATGTTGTATGATCAAGTCCAGATTTTTATCTAAATGACATCTAATTTAGGACACTCGTAAATTCGAGATAGGGATAAACCTAATGGCATTGCTTGCACTGTTTGAAAGTATGATCATGAGCAGAATTCCATGGATTAGGGACTGATCATGTTTGGTACGCTAACCCTGGAAAGTAAATCCCTGCTGAGTGAATTTTATATAATCATGACCAGAATTTGATACAAGTAACATCTAATTTACGACGGACACTTCGCAAATTCATGAGCAGAATTCCATGGATTATCATTTTTGCTATGCTGACCCTGAAAAAGTAATACCTTTCCGGCCCTAGCTATGAGGAATATCAGTTTTTATCTTTTTGTTGATGTTGATGTGCTGAAAACTTTGGATAGCCGACTAAAATATGTTGATTATAGGGCAAAACGCTGGCTTTTGTTCTCCCTATATTGGAGTCATTGGTTAATGGGCCACACAAGGCAACCCGAAACACCGGTTACGGCAGGCTTCCCAGTGTTTTGGTTCTGCTACCTACCAGAGAGCTAGCCAATCAGGTACAGTGATGCTGTCTGATAGTTGAGAAAGATAAATATTTAAGCACTATTCTCACTATCCCAAAATAAAATTTCAGGTGCACGCAGACTTTGAGTATTATGGCGGAGCATTTGGGCTTTCTACGTGCTGTGCTTATGGAGGCTCTCCTTATCGTCCTCAAGAAATGGCCCTGAGGAAGGGAGTTGACATTGTTGTTGGGACTCCTGGCCGTGTCAAGGTATTCTTTTTCTCTGTTGGTCCCTAGTTCACTAGATCTATAACTTTGTTCTCATGTTCGTGGTATCTCTCTCTTCCCCAGGATTTGATTGTCAAGGGAACACTCAATTGTAAGTCCCTGAAATTCCGTGTCCTTGATGAAGCTGATGAAATGCTTAACATGGGATTTGTTGACGATGTCGAGCTTATTCTTGGTACGCCCACATCCCTAGTACTAGACTTTTGTTCAGTTCTTGTCTCTTGAGTTCTCATGGTTATATATACTTGTGTTTTAGTTTTGTTGAGCCGCTTCTCTGTATGGAGTGACAAATGGAATACCTTACTTACATTGTCACTTGCTTGCCTGTTTTCTCTAAATACCTTTGTTGTTTTAAACAGGCAAGGTTGAGGATGTTACAAAAGTACAGACACTTCTGTTCAGTGCTACTCTACCAGAGTGGGTAAAGAAGGTATGAACCACTTCGACCAAAAATGTTATCCATGTTGCTAATCTTGTTGAATGAGCACGTGGACTGACTATACTCTTGAATGATCACAGCTCTCAATGAGGTTCCTGAAAGCTGACAAGAAGACTGTTGATCTTGTTGGCAACGAGAAAATGAAAGCTAGTGCATCTGTCAGGCATCTTGCTCTTCCTTGCAACCGTGCTGCAAGCAACGAGTTATTCCGGACATCATTCGATGCTATAGCCAGTATGTACTTCGATAAAATATTCTTGTTCTACACTAACACAATTCTCCCTAGTTTGTACTATAATTTTACATTTGGTTTCAGTGGAGGGCGAACCATTATTTTCACTGAGACAAAAGATTCTGCATCTGAGCTGTCTGGCTTGATTCCTGGATCCCGTGCCTTGCATGGAGATATTGCGCAAGCTCAACGTGAAGTAAGTGATTCTGTTTTGACCATTATGGCCTTACTCTATTTGTCCCACTCATGGTGTAAGAAAAAAAGGCATGTTCTCCGTGCAAGCAAACTTTTCAACTCCTAATTTAGCATTGAATTCCCCTATAGTTGCTGAAGTCATGTTGTTACCATGTTCTGATTTATTATCTGGAACATTGTTCTTCTTTTGATGCAATAGAAGCCCTATTGTGTACGTTATGACCTGTGCCCTGTTGACTTAGATTCTATATCAGAGTCTTGATTCATTTGTAATGTGCTTGTAACTGTCAAACACAACTATTCTAGTGTATACTGATTACTGGATGATTTTATAGGTGGTTATTGCTGGATTCAGAAGCGGGAAGTTCCTTGTTTTGGTTGCTACAAATGTGGCAGCGCGAGGCCTTGATATTAATGATGTGCAGCTTATCATTCAGGTATGCCATTTTCTGCAGTTGATTTAACTTTGCTAAGAACTATGCAAGCAGCTCACTGATATGATATATTCCAAATCTCTAGTGTGAGCCTCCAAAGGATGTTGAAGCTTACATACACCGGTCAGGTCGGACAGGGAGAGCAGGAAATACTGGCATTGCTGTCATGCTTTTTGAACCCAGATATAAATACAGTTTGACCAGAATAGAGAGGGAGTCTGGGGTGAAGTTTGAACATGTATCCGCGCCACAGCCCAGCGACGTGGCACAATCTGCTGGCAATGAAGCAGCAGATGCCATTGCAAGTGTGTCTGACAGGTAATATAGTCTGATTAGTTTATGCCTGGTATAACAGATTCTGTGTTGGATTGAATAGTGCCATTAACTATGTTGCTGGATGCAATGCAGTGTTATTCCTGTTTTCCGTCAACAAGCAGAGGAGCTGTTAAGCTCTTCCAGCATGTCAGCAGTCGATCTACTAGCCAAGGCCCTTGCAAAGGCAGTTGTAAGTTTGTTTCTCGTTTTATATTTGTATTGCCATGCTTGCTGTTAATCGGGTACTAACATGAATTGTATTTCTTAGGGCTACACGGACATAAAGAAGAGATCTTTGCTCTCTTCTATGGAGAACTGTACTACATTGCAGCTTACAACTGGCAGCACGATGTATACACCATCGTGAGTAACTAAGAGTCCCAGTTGCTGGTATTTTGGTCTTATATAGAGCTGGATCTTTTTCTGAGACTAAAAAATGTATTACGTGTGCAGGTATGTTCTTTCTACCTTGAAAAGGTTCATGCCAGAGGATAGACTTTCAAATGTACAGGGTGTAGCCCTTACCGCTGATGGTAGAGGCGCTGTATTTGATGTTCCTTCAGCAGAGGTTCAAGATTATCTTACAGGTATACCATTTAAATATCATTTGACTAGTGTAGTGAAAATTTATATTTATAAAGCAGAGGTTCCATCCCTTTTGTATATTTGGGTATACCATGGCCTCACTCAAAACTGCTTGATGATTCCCTGCAGGCGCAGAGAACGCAGCTGGTGTGACACTCGATGAAGTGAAGGAACTGCCAGCCTTGCAAGAGAGGGAGCAGCAGTCAAGGGGTGGTGGCCGCGGCTACGGTGGTGGCAACCGTGGTGGCAGGAGATTTGGCGGCGGTGGTGGTGGCCGAGGCAGTTTCGGTGGGAGAGGCAGGGGAGGTGGCGGCGGGAGGTTTGGCAGGAGGTGAACACCTGAGAGCGGTATAATCAATTTTTGATGGGAATGTGAGAGATTGGCACAGGGAATCGTCAAAGTTTTGACTGCGCCGTGTATCGGGTCTTTTTCTAATTTTATTTGTTAGTGTTTGTCCCCGAGATTATGACGATCAAAGTTTGCAACCGAAGTGTAAAATATTGATCTGGTACTCAGACACTGGTATGAAAGAAAGCTATGTGTTGTTTCGAAACAAATGAAGCAATCAGCTTTCACCTGCAATTATAGATTTCTGTTGAAACAACTGATCAAAGTTTAGATGCAATGCTGTTGAAACAACTAGATTTCTTATGTAACCAAAGCTTTAGCACACTGCTTCCGGTGTGTTGCTATCGCTCCATTGCTTGTGACCCGACAGTAGTCGTAGGCAAATGAAGATGTGTGGCTAGATGGTTTTGTCCCCATGCTTATGGAATTCTGATATCTACAGGTAACCAAAACCCTCTTGTCATTTCCCTGTCGCTTTGAATGGTGGTTGTAATGTTTTCAGCTCAATGATGCAGTTGCAGAAGCAAATGATGTATCGATGTATAGTTGCTTGCAATCATGTAACGTGACTGCAAAATCAAGGCATTTTATTTTCATAGTTCCAAATTCAACCAAAGCGAAACGTCATGGGTTTCGAATTTAGATCGAATCCATCTGAAAAAGAATGTCAAGAAATGCTGCTGCTTCCTATCGGTATCACTATCGCTAGTGGTTATCGCTAGTGGTTGGGCCCGACAATCGCTGATGGGACGACGTAACAGAAGTAATTGGCGTGTGGCCGTCACATCACGTCGGTTGCGTAGGGGTCGAGGTGGAGGCCCACCGCCGACACCAGCGGCACCCCACGCCGCGCCGCGAACCACACCTTCACCGTCCGCCCGGCGACGGGGCGGGCCAGCCGGTGCAGCCGCTTGTGCCCCACCGTCGTGCCGCTCGCCACGGCCACGCCGTCCACGTACACCTCGTGCCGCTCCAGGCGCTGCCCCAGCGCCACGTGCTCCTGTATCCTCACCACGTTGAACATCCGCGTCGCCATTGTCGCCGGACGGCGCAGCTCGACCCAGTACCCGTTTTTCCTGCACCCGTCCTCGGCCGTTGGCGCCCAGTACGTGTCGTCGGCCCCGTCGAGCACGTTCCCCGCCGCGAACCCGACGCCGCGCTCGCTGCTGGCCGTTGCCGTGCTGCCCGCGGCGAGGTCCGTGCGGAAGATGCGCGTCACGGCGGCGCGGAACTCGCGTAGCCTGGCGACGTCGGCGTCCTCCACCAGGCCCGTGGTGTTGGGCGGCGCGTTCAGCAGCAGCACGCAGTTCCGGCCCACCGAGTTGTAGTATATCTCCAGCAGCTGGCTCAGCGGCTTGGCCGTCTCGTTCTTGTGCCAGAACCACCCAGGCCGGATCGACACGTCGCACTCCGCCGGCACCCAGTCCGTGCCCCGCGGATCGCCGGTGTTGATGTACCTGACACCGCACGGAATCGGTCAGTCAACAACAGAAACAGATCAATTCATGGCCATGCATCACGTGTGTGTAGTGAGTGAGCGTACTTCTCAATGCCTTCGGCGCCGATCGTTATCGACGAGCGGTTGACGGTGGACCAGCAGGTGGTTCCGGCGAAGCCCTTCTCGTCGCCGACCCACCGGATGTCCGGGCCGGCGTCGGAGAAGATGTTGATGGAGCTCTGTAGCTGCCTCACCGTCTGGAACCACTCCTGGAAATGGTACGTCATGTTGGTCGCGTTCTTGCCCTTGGCGCCGTCGAACCAGATCTCCGACACCCTCCCGTACCCGGTGAGGAGCTCGTGGAGCTGGGCGAGGTAGTACTCGTTGTACTCGACCTCGCGGCCGTACCGCTGGTCGTGGCGGTCCCACGGCGAGAGGTAGATCCCCGGATCGACCCCCCGCGCCCGCGCCGCGTCGGTGAACTCGCGGACGAGGTCGCTGGCGCCGCCGTGCCAGGGGCTGGCGCGCACCGAGTGGGCCGTGTAGGCGGAGGGCCAGAGGCAGAACCCGTCGTGGTGCTTGGCTACGAGGATGGCGAGCGAGGCGCCGGCGGCCTCGGCGGCGTCCATCCACTGGGTGGCGTTGAGCGCGGCCGGGGCGAACAGGGCCGGGTCCTCGCGCCCCGTGCCCCACTCCGAGTCCGTGAAGGTGTTCATCCCGAAGTGGAAGAACATGATCACCTCCCGCCGCTGCCACGCCAGCTGCGCCGCGTTCGGGATCGGCAGCACCGGCAGCGGCGGCGGAACGTGCGTTGCCGCCATGGCCATGACGGCGGCGAGCACGGCGGCCGTAACCAGGCGCAGGAGCGGCGCCGACGCGGCTGCCATGCTATCTTGTCCTAAGTACGGCTGTCTGTTATCCAGTCCAGCGCAGCTGCTGTATATATGTACTGACGCGCCACGGGTATAATGAGACGCGGGATCCCGCGAACAGCGACGTGACGGGAAAATTTTGGTGGATCTGATTGTTTTTCCTTGGTACCAAACAAATCACGTATGTACCAAAAAAATGCACTGGCAACGATCTCATGAATGAGCTCAGTATCTGGTTCAGGAAAAAATTGATCTGGGTACAGCAACCTAGTGTAGCAAGTTGTGAATGGTAAAATGGAATAGTGTTCATAACTGAGAAGGTTAGGAGGATGTTGTACCTCCAACCAAGCAGAGTTCAAACACTAGGTTTGATTCTGATGTTTCTCATTTAGCTAGAATATTCTTCAGCGAGTGACGACGTTTTCGTCGACAGCGAGACGCCTGTGTTGTCAATTTTAAGATCCAACCCGCCAGCTCAGTTTTCCAGAGGTGCTAATAGGGGTAGGGTGTACATGTGTGCGTTCATAGGGGTGAGTGTAAGTGCGTGTATGTGAGCGTTTGCGTTATACTCCCTCCGTTCCTTGATGTAAGGTGTATAGTTTTTCAGTTTTTTTTTTAAAATATGGTATAATGCGATTTATGGACAATTTACCAATCCAAAAATGAATCATAATTTATAGAGTGTATTGTTTTTAATATGTGTCTATTAGGAACTCATATCTTCTGATTTTTGTTACAAGAAAATGAGTCCACCGCATGCCAAATACCTATATCTTAATTTCTGTCCAGAAAACTATACACCTTATATTCAGGAACGGAGGGAGTACTGTGTTTCGCAAAAAAAAAAAATCATATCTTCTAATTTTGCTTGAATACATGAACCATAAAATATTGCATAAAATATGTGAATCACTTTCCTAATAAAATCTGGCTGTAATCAATATTGATTTTATTTGCTTCCATATTTTTCGGAAGACAGTAAATTTTGGCCCAAAAGTGTTCTGCATGTTGAAGAATATAATATGGCCAGTCGGGGCCATTCCTAATATAATGACCTTTCCTAATTTAATCTGACCGTAATTAGTTCTGACCAAAATTTCCTTCCCTTTTTTTGAAGGAAAAAAGTTCCCTTCCCTTTAATTTAGGTGTCCATCCTTAACTTCTGATTGCTGAAACATGGATGCGGTGCATAACACGATAATAAATATGTGTGGGTCGTTACCTTCAAAATGGGGGAGGACTGACAGATTTAATTGGAGATAGCAAAGGGTGTCACGTGAAATGTGCAAGAAACAAGGCACAGATCGTACAGTTGGATCGGGCGCACGGGATAAGACCATGGCGTACACGACGATGTGCAATGTTGTTTTCGCTGAACAAACGTCCTGGATGGGTTTGTATGAGACTACGACGTGAGCCCTGTCACTTGGGATTGACGCACTTGTTAAAGGGAGCGTCTACCTATCGCCCAAACATGACACATAACTATGTGATAGCAAGATATATAGCGTCAAACTTGGTAGTATCACAGAGATAATACACAACTAACAAGTTTGGGTAGAAAAATAACCGAAAATATGCGGCGACAATGGTTTATCTTGAAGTTTATTTCCTAGTGGATACTGGTTTCCGTTGGAGAGGTGTGGAGGTAGAATGTACTCCAATAGTCAAATTGGCTCACCTTATTTTCCTCGTCTCCTCACAATTCAAGGTTCCACAATTCCACTATGCATGAGGTGCTCTTGAGGGCAGTCACCAACTCTATGCAAATTGTCGGGGCAATCTCCACAACTTAATTCGAGGCTGCCGAAGCTTGCTCGAAACTTCTCACCAAGATGGAGCTCGGGTCGGAGACGGGACGGCAGCCGCTGCGCTCGTCCTATGCGCCTCGCCTGTGCTGGTGTGCGAGACAGAGATGAGAGCGGTGCTCTTCGTTTTCTTCAAGATGGTGCATGCGTGCTTGGGCATTCTATGTTGTTTCTCCAATAGGCCAAAGGCTCGTAAGCTAGCGGGGGGGGGGGGGGGGGGGGGGGAGGGTTTTATTCTTCCAATTCTAGAAAAATACTAATAAGTACTAATTTAAAAAAATCTATTGGGCTGGAGGGGTGAATGGTTCTATTCTTCCAGTTGTAGACAAAGTAGTAAGTACTAATTAAAAAATCCGTTGGGCTTGGGGGGGGGGGGGGGGGGGGGCACGACCCCCTGACTGCTACATAGCTCCGCCCGTGCCGTCATGTCCATGCCGGCGGCGAGCACGACCGCCACAAACAGGCGAAGGAGCAGCGACGCCGACACGCCTGCCATGCTATCTATTCCTCCTACGGATGTCTGTTATCCAGTCTAGCGCAACTGGTTTATATATGTACTGACGGGCCACGGGCTGTAATGAGACACGGGATCCCGGCGAACAGCGACGTGACGGCGGAGAAGCGACGAACGCCGTGAGCAGCTTACGACGCTTGTGACTTGCGAGTCTATCTAGCGTAATGCGGCGAATGTCGCGCACGTGAAGCGTCAGGTTCAGGCATGTCTGGTGTCTACTGTCGGCTCCATTGCTGTATCAGGCGTCAGGTTCAGGCATTGAGATTTTGAAAAGAGTATAATTCATCGGAGGTCACTGGATTTGAGGCCGTTACTCGCCGTTGTCACCGTACACAGACATACACAAATTACGGTCACTCAATACGCGGTGGTGCATCGTACAAGGTCACCGTCGAGGCCGTAGCGCAGCATCTAGTTGTCGGAGAGTGGAGCCCGCTGTCAACCACTGCCGGAGCTGTCGAAGTGAACGTTTTCTAGAAAAAACCCTCCATCTACGCGACACACGGATGAGCCCCTCCGCCACCGAACTAAAAGCGAGCGTAGAGAGCGGTGCCCGTGCCCAAATCCCCAATCCCTCCCAAATCCTCTCCTCTCGCTGAAACCCTAGCTAGAGCTCGCCGTCGTAGCAGCAGCGCCGTGGCTGCAATGTCGTCCGCAAGTTCATCCCGGTGCTCGTCCCGTCGCCGCGGCCCCTTCATCCCATCCATTCCATGCCCCGACTGTCGCCGCACCGTCGTGAGGATGACCTCCACCACGGATGCGCACCCAAATTGGGTTTTCTTCAAGTGCGAGAAGCATGGGGTAGGTGCTCGATCTTGACCTGTTTGGGTTTATCGTTTGGGCTTGTTCTGGATTTGCTTCTTATCTCTCTGCATTGTTAAGTGTTCACTGAATCTTGCTTTGTTTCATCTTCTAGCATGGTTGCAATTTCTTCCATTGGGAGTTGCAGTACGTGCAGTTCTTGGTTGATCACAACTACATCACTGGGAATGATGCAATCGAAGCATTGGGATGGGCAGAGGAGAGGAGGGACGGCCTGGAGCTGAGGCTGGAGGAACGTGCAGCCACCCGTCCTGGACAAGATCAGATGGTGGTCAACATGCTCAAAGAGGTTGTGCAGCTGTTGCAGCTTGCATGCCTTCTTCTGAAGATTGCTCTGGGTCTCCTTGTGGTTGCAGGAGTGGGTACTCTGTATCTGAAGAAGTGAGTAGTGGTGTAGTGATCAGTGGTAGCAGTGCTGGTGTGAAGTAGTGGTAGTGGTAGTGGCAGTAGTGGTATGTGGCAGTATGTATGAACTGGTAGTAGTGGCAGTACGTTTGAACTGTTGTTTTGGTGTTGTAGTGATGTATGAATCAATGCATGAACCATCTATGTTGTATGAAAGAAGAAGTTTGTGTGAATGAATCATCTATGTTGTATGAAAGAAGAAGTTTGTGTGAATGAATCAGCTCTGGCATGAAGCACCTATCTATGAACTGTTGTTTTCAGCCTGTCAAGTGTCAACACATATATATGATCACAGTATATATGATCACATAAGATATGAACCCAGAAATACACAGAAACATGGTCATGAACCCAGAAATATGATCACAGTATGCCCAGAAATTGACAAACATAACATAAACTTGTCCACACATATATATTAGATAACAAACATAACCATCAGTTGGTTTTGGTGACTGCAAAGTACCAGAGCAGTTTCACACATGGTATATATTACAAAATGGTCATGAACCTGGCATTTAAGATAGTCTAGCACATGTATGACATTAGTGGGTGCACAAAATGAACATGAACTTGACAGTAAAAGTTATTTTGAGCGAAATTCATCAAACATGTTGACCTTCTTGCCCTGGTCTGCACCTTGCAGAGGGACAATATTCTCTGTTGTCCTCATCTGTTTTGAGTACCTTGCCTTTTTCACTGCCCTCTCTTCATCTTGCATCTTTTTCTTGGCTAGCCTTTGTTCTTCTGCCTCTTTTTTCTTTGCAAGCCTCTGTTCTTCTTCCACCTTCTTCTTGGCCAGTCTCTGTTCTTCTTCCACCTTCTTCTTGGCCAGTCTCTGTTCTTCTGCTTCTTTCTTCTTCTTCTCAGCTTGTCCCTTCTTTACTTCAGCAACAATTTTTTGACCTGAGCCCTGGCTTGGCTTGCTTGTTCAGCTCAGCATCGTATCTTCTCTTCTCCCTTCTCTCTGCAGCTTCTCTTTCTTTCTCTTGAGTTGCCTCAGCTCTCCTCTGTCCTGCTCCAGCTTCTTCCTTGCATTCTCCTCTGCTTTCTTCACCTCAGCTTCATATCTGGCTTGAAGAACAACTATCTTCCTTTCTTCTATTGCCTTGTTCTTCTCCCTCTGCATCTGTAGCAGTTTCTGAGCCAGTGCACCTTGTCTCAGTGTACCAAGCATGGTCTGTTGCACATTTAGGTTTTCTTGAGCCTGAGTGATGAAGGTGGAGGGAGGAATTGGCCTAGCTTCCACAATTCTAGGCATAGGCCTCTGCACAACATAGATCAGATGGTCAGAAACATTGGTGTGACACAAAACAACAGTAACAAAGTTACAAAAACATGCAGAAAACAATACATGTTGTGCCATTGCATTAACAACAACATGCTCTCTTTGCTGGGAAGAGCTGGCACCTTGGGAATCATTTCCAGGTGGTATGACTGGCTCTTCTGCTGCACTTGGAGGGGTAGGAACTGCTGCACTTGGAGGATCTTGCCCTGCTTTCAAGTAAGGACATCCTCCAATGTTGTGATCTGGTTCTCCACAGTAGTTGCAATGTATAATCACTCCATGCCTCGACAACTTCTTCCCTCCACCCTTGCATCTACCTCACCAGGAGCCCTTCTTCTGGACTTTGTTGGCCTCCCAACGTGCCTCACATAATGAGGTGGCAAGATAGTAGGTCCATTGGTCTTCTCCCATTCTGTCTTGTCTCTGCAGGGGTATACAATGTTTCCACATGCCCTTTTGTACATATCAACAAAGTAGCAGTTGTCCACATAGTTCACAGGGTCTAGATTCTCATGTCTCATGCAAGAAATGGCATGTGGACAGGGAATACCACACTGTGCCCATCTCATACAAGTGCAAGTCATACCCTACAGGTCAACAATGTAGTCAGATGCTGTGGATGAGAACCTATCTCCTACCTTGAAAAGACCATCTCCTGCTCCATCAGAGAAGCAGTTGTTTGATCATTCTATGTTCTTATCAAGCTTCTTCTGAATCTTGGGACATATGGTGCTTTTGAAACCTTCTACTTCTATTAGCTTTGTGTAATGTCTTGTCATCAGTTGATCCTTCATCCTGTCATACATGCTAAGAATGGGCAGTTCTCTGGCCTCTATGATGTATCTGGAAGCAAACATTGAAGGAATTAGTTATACAAAAGATGACCTGGCAAGCATACATGGAAAATATGTCAGATGAAATGCTTACTTGTTGAACACCTCACAGTTGTTCAATAGGATATCACACTTGGGTATTTCACTTTGAAATACCCTAACCCATGTCTCTGGGTCCAAATTTTTAAGCCAGGCATGTGCATCTAGATTTAATGTCTTCATATACTCCGTGTTTGCCTCATACCTGATGGGTGTGCTGCTTCTAGCTATTGTCCACAACTGGTTCTTCAGAATATCACCTTTGAAATGCATTTGGAAGTTCTGCCACATGTGCCTAACACAAAACTTATGCTCTGAGTCTGGGAATTGGTCTCTTACAGTATTTATCAGGCCCTGCAATCAGTATTACACAAAACAGTCAGATAAAACATGCAAGCAGTACACATGAGTGAGACAAGTAAAGAAAAGAAGCAGTTAGCAATTACCTTCTGTTTGTCTGACATAATTGTCCATGGTTCAGTGTTAACAATATCAAGGTCTTACTTCAAGGTCTCCAGAAACCAGTTCCAGCTCTCACCATCTTCAGTCTCGACAGTAGGAAAACTGATAGGAAATATGCAATCATTGGGATCAATTCCAACAGCTGTTAGCAACTGGCCTCTGTATCTTGTTTTGATAAAGCAACCATCAAGAAATATTATGGGCCTGCACCCTTCAAGAAAGCATCTCTTACATGCTTCTAAGCTTATGTAGCTTCTCTTCAATCTTGAGTTTGGATCCAAGGACACAAAGAATGAGCTCCCAGGGTTGCTTCTTCTTAACTCATTGGCATAGTCCCACAGAAGAGTGTACTGGCCTTCTTCATCACCATGGATCTTCTTCATTGCCAGTCTTCTTGCCCTTTGTAGCTTGCTCCTAGAAGGTGTCATACACCAGTCCCTCTGCACAATCCTAGAGAAAATTTTCATATTCATATCTTGATCTGCTCTAAAGCTCTCAAGGTACATCTCAGCTAGAAAGTTAGCTTTGAATCCATGTATATTCCATTTCCTGCTGCAGGTATGCACACCATCATACCTCTTGATCATCCAAGAACCAGTCATGTTATCAACTGAAGCCCACAGGTACCAAGTGCATGGTTTTTTCTTACCACCATAACATTTTGCCTTGATCCTTTTCAAATCATTGGTTGGAATCTTAATGTTCCATCTGTTCTGACAAGTGTACTCCTTGATAGCCTTTCTAACCATTGTAACTGACTCAAACTTCTGCCCTACCTTGAACTGGACATTTTGAAGATCTTCTTCTCTGAATGTCTTGAACCTCAAGTCAAGTCTTTCTTCGTCTGAGTCAGGTCCCCATGAATCTTCTTCCTCTGAAGCTCCATCTCTGCAAACCTCTTCTTTTACTTCAGTCTCTGAAACAGTGTCTGCCTCCAAATCATCATCATCAGTTAGGTCATACTCAGAGTCTACATAATCTGGATCATCTTCTTCATCAGAACCCTCTTCACCATCTGTTTCTTCAGTGTTTGCTGCAGCAGCTTCAACTGTTTGTGCATCAGAATGCTCAGGGTACACTGTCAAAATTGGGATTGGTTCATCTTCTGCTGCAGATGGAGCTTCAGTTCTCTGAGGCTTGCATGGACTGATCACTGGAGGTAGATCAACAACAGGAAAGTGCTGGACATCATCCCAATTCATTGTCCTCACTGAATCATCATGATCTAGGTATAGACTGATGAAATGGTGCCCCAAGTCCACAAACTTTAACATTGCAGCTGCATCGTCTTCAGTCATTAATAGCCTCAAACCATTCTTGCTAAGAGTAAGAATGGGGATGCAGTAGTGAACCTTCAACCTCCCTTGCATTTCATATCCAATTTCCTCAACTAAGTTCTCAACCCTGAGTGGTGACCAAGTCACAGAATCTACTTGATCAAACCAGATAGATGAACCATTTACATAGCTTCGGTTAGTGCCACTGCCAAGAAAATATCCCCCATGGTTCATTTCAACAGAGAAATAAGCATTAATTACGATTCCTTGCAAATATTGTGTCACAAATCCATCGTTATAACGAGCAAAATTGCATCTTTCAGAATGAAAATCCACATCTTCATAAACCCTAGAGAAACCCCTAACTGAAACTACGAAAATCCATCATCTGTAACTGAAGCAAAACAACAGAACAACTCATATAGCTAATATTCGACGCTTACAGCAACAAATGGACGCTACGGACGAAGAAATCCTAACCCTAACGTCAAGAAGGCGATATCTAAGCACAGATTCATGCCAGACCGCGGACTAACCGTAGACTGGCGGAGGATCGCCGTCGGGTCGCCGCCGCGGTGACATCGCGGCCACGTCGACCACCGCCGCCGCCGCCGCCGCGCGCTCGGGAAAAACTCTCCAACAAGACCAACCCACCAGCGAAGCCTCCTCCGCAGCGGCGTCGTTCCCTCTTCTCCTCCCTCTTCTACCTCTACACGAAGAAGACGACGAGCTCTGCGCTCACTTTAGATCGGTGGCGGAGGGTCTCATCCGTGTGTCCCGCACAGAAGTAGGGGGGTTTCCAGAAAACGCTCACATCGACGACTCCGACAGTGGCTGACAGTGGGCTCCACTCTCCGACAAACCCCCAGATACCGCGCTACGGCCTCGCAGGTGACCTTGTACGATGCACCGCCGCGTATTGAGTGACCGTAATTTGCATATGTCTGTGTACGGTGACAGCGGCGAGCAACGGCCTAAAATACAGTGACCTCTGATGAATTTTACTCTTGTGAAAATCAGAACCCATGGTGATAAGTTTTGACAAACTTTTGTTTTGTATTCCAAAAAGGTAAGGGCTTGTACTTCGAGCGGTGTATTTGTGTATTTAGCGCGACCATTTTTTTGTATTTCACATGTGTACTTTTACCCTGACTTCTTTATACCTTTGACTGCGATTTCTGTGTATTTATACTCATCCATTCGTGTACTTGTGCTCCGAATTTTGTGTGCACTTTATGCTATGACTTCTGTGTACTTGTATTCCGCATATTCCCGTATACTTCTACTACATTTTCTGTTCACATTTTCTATTTTGTTTGTGCTCTACGATAGATAAAACGATTTCTTTTTAACCTTTCCCTAATACACATACACGTCCTGAGTGGGCTCCTACACTACGTGGGCCGTGTTACTTGAGATTAACGCACATGCTGCCATGTTGGGGCCGATTGCGCAGCATTGGGTTGGGCCACGATAAACGGCCTTTCTTCCACTCGGCGTATCCCAACAGAACATGGATTGGCCCTAAAAAATTAATACATAACATGGCGTGGTCTCGGTTAGTACCGTTTGGTAGTTCGGTCCTCGTTTAATATGCTTGGAGCCTAGTACAAGTTATTGCAGACTCAGGGTGTGTTTGGTTCAGCTGTGGATTTTAGAAAAGCTGCTGTGAACTGTGAGCTGTGAAAAAACTGCTGTGAGTTGAGAACTGTGGCCAATCTCGTCGGAGCATCGCCGGAGTTGGCCGAACCTCGCCTGAGTGCACTGGACCGTTCGTGTCTCACCGGCACCTCGCCGGAGATCTCCGACCGCTGCGCCTCCCCGGAGTTGGCCGGACGGAACCTCGCCTGAGCTCGCTGGACTGTTCGTGTCTCACCGGCACCTCGCCGGAGTTGGCCGGAAACCTCGCTTGAGTTCGTTGGACCGTTCATGTCTCACCGGCACCTCGCCGGAGTTGGCCGGAACCTCGCCGGAGATCTCGGACCACCATGCCTCGCCGGAGTTGGCCGAATGGAGCAAGGTATCCGAGGGATGCAAGACTGATCGATCATTGTTTCCTAGTCATCTAGCTAACTCATACGTATAGTAGTATATTTATTTTTTGTGAAAGAGCTCATACGTACATGTGCCTCGGCAAGTACTTGTTCTGCCTTGTCGATCAATGGAGGCGGCAAAAGGAAAAGAAAAAATGGAGGCGGCGAGCACATGCGTAGCCAATAGCACCTCAAAGCACCATGTTTAGATCTGGCAGTGGGGAATATGGATCGCGACCGGCTGGAACTTAGACCACGGCGGCAGCCGCAGGTGCAGAGGAGTCTAGGACGGGGCGGAAGGGGCTGGAAAGGGACAGGCCGCGCGCCGCCAGAGTCGACCGGCCGGAACAGGCCGCGCGCCGCCGGAGTCGGCCGGCCAGAAGGAGCGGCGGCGGGAACCCCTGGTGGCTTTGTCTCCCGTGAATCGTGATGCCATTGGAGGCGTGGAGAATATGAATCAAGCTTACGATGGATGCGCGAGAAATTAGAACGAAGCGGTATGCTCACTTACGCGTGGCATTGGTGGGTAAATACTCGCCAGTTTTCTAGACACAACGCAGTAGAAGCAGCCCTACACCTGCTGTGGAAAATACAGTATGAGAAGTTGGCTGCTTTCAAAAATCTGCTTTGATAAATTATCCCTTTGGTTAGCTTTTAGATTCCTGACAGCACAAGCTGGTTAGAAAAGCAGAACCAAACAAACCCTCAGTCAGATGTAGCAAATACATGGTTCTATTTCATTTGGGACGGGCACCGGGGGCGTTGCATTTTACCTTTATTGAACTCGTCAACACGCGCGGCACATGGAAACGCAGTACTGATTCTTTGTTCTCGATACACCACTGGGAGATTTTTATTATACTGTTAGATTCTAGATAGGAGATTTCTATATGAGAAATAAGTCGCCAACGACACGGTTAGCGCTTTACGAGAAGACGCAACATTGCATGCATGGTTGACCTGACCAGGAGAAGTGGAGTAGTCTATATATATTCCCTGGATAATCTGGCCCTCTCACTCCCCTCCATAACCAGAGTCCACAACTTGACTGATCGAGCTACTCACATCTCGTCCAAGTCACCAAAACGAAATACTGATTCTTCCTCGTGTTCGATCGAGTTCCCTCCTCGGCGTCTAGCATGGATCACCCTCGAGTTCACCCAGCCACGGAGTGTCCGGCGGGCGACGTGGAGATGGGCCAACTAGCAGGCGGTGACTCGGCTGTGAACCACCAGCACCTCCCGAATACCTGGGCCGGCAACGACGCCAACACGCTGCTGGTGGTGGCCACGCTGATTACCACGCTCACGTACCAGCTCGGCACCAACCTTCCCGGCGGGTACTGGCAGGAGACCATGTTGCATGACGGCAGGCTGTTCCGCGCCGGCGACCCCATCATGCGCGACCTGCACACGGCCAGGTACTGGGTGTTCATGGTGGGGAGCTGGATGGGGCTGGTGTGCTCGATGCTGATGACGCTGAGCTTGCTGATGCGGATGGCGGTGGACTCGCCGCCAGTGCGGTGGTCGTTCGTGGTGGCCTACTCCAGCCTCATCCTCACGTTCGTCGTGTCCGGGAACAGGACGCCGCTGTCCCTTGACATCCTCGTCTGGGCGGGCGTCCTCGCCTTCTTCTGGCTCGTCACCCACTTCCGCCCGGAGTACCGCAAGCGCATCGCCCAAGTGTTCTGCTGTAGTCGCACCACAACCTAACTACAGATCCCAGGTCAAGCGCAATAGGCCATAACATATACTCCCTCTAATCCGAAAAGAATGTCGCAGGTTTTTCCTACAAGTTATACGTGCTACGCTGCTTAAGTATGGAAATTTTGCCGGTTCCCATAAATTAACCCTGCATTGTATGTGATTTGGGTCTTGTTTCCCTTTTTTTTTTGCGATTCGATAACAATTCATTCAGTGAAACCAGTAGGGTTACAATCAAGCTGAAGGCAATCAGTAAGGAACCTTGGAATCATGTTTACCCAAGTACACCTTTGCCTATCAGCACTAGCACTTTTTGCACACAGGTGAGCAGCAACATTCGCTGTCCTATGAACAAAATTGAAATGAATACTAGAGAAAACCCTACTCAACTCCTTGACCTCCTTCATGATGGTGGCCACTTCCGATCTGTCTTCACCAGGTTTTGTCCACAGATTGACAAGCACCTGAGCATCACTTTCCAATTGAACTTTGGTCTTCCTCAAATCGATGGCCATTTTAACACCATCCCTAAGGGCAATAGCCTCCATAGCAAGAGCACTAGCAGCATTATGGTAGAACCTTGATCTAGCTTGCAGCAAAACCCCCGAGCAGTCACGCATGAGACAGCCAGAGGTACCCTGGAGAGTATATTGTTGGAATCCAGCATCAACATTGATCTTCACAACATCCCCCTCAGGCGGTTTCCACCCCACTCGACTTTTAACCTTGGCAACCATACCAGTTTCAGAACCTGCCTTCCACATGTCAAAGGCGACATCAACCGCCCATTGCACACTGGTTTTCATTGGCTTACCCTTGCCACCATGTTTGAGAGAGTTTCGAGCACTCCACACGGCCCAAAGCCCACACAGGATCAAGCACGATTTCCGGTCAGATGTTGCTCTACAAGTAATGAGATCAGCTGCCCAAGACTCCGGATGCAAAACAGGAAATTTGACACCAGTAAGCGTGCATTTGGTGAGAGCATGGAGAATAGTCTCATCGCCACCACCACAGATCTCACAGGTAGCCATTCTTTCAATATGTCTTCTCTTCATAATATCACGGCAAGGGATGTATTCCTTAAGCACCCTCCAAAAGAAGCATCTCACTTTGGGGGGTACCTTGAGCTTCCATAACTTCACATAGAAATGATGGGCCTCACCACGAGAACTAGACGCCTTTTGATCATCCACGCTTCAATCAGCAGTTTGTAAGCGGATCTGACAGAGAAACAACCATGCTTTTCAGGGGCCCATGCCCAGAAGTCCTCAGAGAACTTGCCCAGAGGGATACTGCAGACATTTTTCACATCAGCAGGCGCCAGATTGGAAGTTACCTTCTGTCCATCCCATTCAACATTACCATCCACCAACAGATCACTAACCCGCTCAGCAGTAGCAGCACTAGGCCGATAGGTAGGTTTATGGCCGAAACTCCCAGGAATCCAAGGATCAGTCCACACCCTTGTCGAATCGCCATCTCCAATTCTTCTAATAAGCCCCTTGTTTAGAGCCTCTCGCCCATGCAAGATAGCCCGCCACACATGGGAAGAATTTCTCTTTTTACCTGCTTGAAGGAAATTGTTGTTGTGGTAGTACTTGCCACTCAATACCTTCACACATAAAGAGTCAGGTTTAGTTAAAAGCCTCCACCCCTACTTAGCCAACATAGCTTGGTTGAATTTTCTAATCTCTCTAAAACCCATGCCACCAACACATTTAGGAATAGCAAGCTTGGGCCAACTAGCCCAGTGCATTTTAGATTTCTTTTCGTCATCTCCCCACCAAAATTTAGCAAGGATGCTAGTGATATTCTTGCATGTTTTGGCCGAGAGCATGAAGCAACTCATCGAGAAAGTAGGGATAGCTTGACCCACTGCCTTGACCAGAGTTTCCCTAGCCGCTGCACTCATCAATTTAGAGCCACAAGCAGCCACAAGATTCTTGAGTTTTGTAGGAAGATGCTCAAAGGCCTCCAAAGTGGAGCGGCCAAGGGCCGTGGGCAGACCCAAATATTTCTCCCGAGAGCCTCCACCAAGATATCAGTAGCGTGGTGCACCTCAAGCCTCACCTTTTGGCTACAATTGGCACTGAAGAAAATCGCAGATTTGCTCTTATTTACCAGTTGGCCTGAACCCTTCTCGTAGTTTTCGAGAATATCCCGCAGCCTATTAGCCCCAGCAGCCGAAGCTTGGGAGAAGACAACACTAGTAGGGAAACCCTATATAGGTAGGTTGGCATTCTGTGGCGCACCCTTAATTGGTGCGCCACAGAATTATTTCTGTGGCGCATGGTTTTGCATGCGCCACATAAATTTGGAATTCTGTGGCGCACGAAAACCAAATGCGCCACAAAAATATGGCTTTCTGTGGCGCACCAGGTCCTGTGCGCCACAGAAATTCACATTTCTGTGGCGCACCTAGCCCCGTGCGCCATAGAATTTCTGATTTCTGTGGCGCACCCAGTCCAGTGCGCCACATAAATTTACAATTCTGTGGCGCATGTGTTTCCGTGCGCCACAGAAAGTCCAAATTCTGTGGCGCATGTGGCATGGTGCGCCACAGAAAATCCCAGATCCAGATCTAGATCCAACTCACTGGTCAAACCCACGCCACACACTTTCGAAAAAGAAAGAAAAACACCACGCCACACACCCACGCCTTATCTTCTTCTCTCTTTCTTCGTGTGGGCACGCACGCACGCCTCGGCGCCGGCCACCGCCATGGCCGCCCCAGCCACGCCGCGTCTCCTCCCCCACCGCCTCCTCCTCCCCCGACCCCGCCTCCCCGCACGACGCCTTCGCCTCCGACCCCGTCCTCTCCGCCTTCCTCTCCCCGTCCTTCTCCCCCTCTGCAGCGCTCTCCCACTGCCTCGCCGCGCCCGCCCAGGCCCCAGGCCCCCGGCGCCGCCGCCGCAGCCCCTCTCCTTGGCCAAGCGCACCGGCTACCAGCCCCGCGTCTCCGGCGAGTCCGCCAGCCGCCCGTGCCCACGGTGGCGCTCCACTTCGGCGGCGACGAGGGCACAGCGCTGACGCTTCCGGCGAGGAACCTGCTCGTCGCGATGGACGACGACGGCGTGTACTGTCTGCTCGCCGCCGTGGATTGCTGGAGGAGAGGGGCACCGGCTGGATCCCGACGGGCCAGATGGTGGGCGACTCCCGTGGCCCCTTCCCCTCGCCCCTTCCCCTCCCCACCACCTCCACTCTTCCTCCGCCACTACGGCGTCGACGGCCTTCGAGCTCTCGGACCACCCGGTCACCTTCTCGCCCAGCCACCACCTCAGCGCGCTCCACCTCGACGAGGCGCAGGCCGTCAACGCCACCCGCGCCGACGCCACCGACCGCCTGCTCCGCCTCCTCATGCTCTCGTTCCAGCTCTCGTTTCCCCGTGGGTTCGAGCTCCACAAGAACGTCCAAGTGGCACTCTCTGTATCCCCACCCGAGCCTCTCTGTAGCAGCGGTGGCGGCGAATTGCTGGTCCAGGCGGCGGCGGACTGCTGGCCCGCTGCGGTGGAGGCGGAGCTGCGCTCGCTCCGTCTCCGGCCGTGGCTGGCAGCTTTTTTTTTTAAACTGAAAATAAGATTATGTGGCGCATGGGTTTGTAGTGCGCTACAAAAATCGGAGTCTTTCTGTGGCGCACCCTGTCGGTGCGTCACAGAAAAAAAAATTAGTGGCGAGAATTCTGTGGCGCACCCAGCACAGAATTCCAAATTGGTGCGCCACTAATAGCCAATTCTGTACTAGTGCAAGGCAGTCATCTGCAAACAATAGGTGAGAAATCCACGGGCAGTGAATGCCAACTCGCACGCCTCTTGAAATATAGGCAGGGCCACTAAACTTGAGCATACAATTGAGCCCGTCACCACATAAAAGAAATAAGAAAGGTGAAATAGGATCCCCCTGACGAATACCACGGGATGGTCTGAAGAACTCCGAGTATTTCCCATTCACCCGGATAGACAGCGATACAGATTCCACACATGCCATGATTCTGTCCACCCATTGGTTACAGAACCCCAATTTAAGCATGATTGCTCTCAGGTAGGTCCATTCCACCCTATCATACGCCTTGGCCATATCAAGCTTGACAGCACATGCCCCAGTCTTCCCCTTTTTCCTTTTAAGGTAGTGGATACTTTCATAGGCAAGCAAAACATTGTCGGTGATCAGTCTCCCAGGCATAAAGGCACTCTGCTCTTTGATGTCTACGCACGTTTCTATTCTTGTAGACAGTGTTGGACCTCCAAGAGCAGAGGTTTGTAGAACAGCAGCAAGTTTCCCTTAAGTGAAGCACCCAAGGTTTATCGAACTCAGGGAGGTAGAGGTCAAAGATATCCCTCTCAAGCAACCCTGCAATTGACATACAAGAAGTCTCTTGTGTCCCCAACACACCCAATACACTTGTCAGATGTATAGGTGCACTAGTTCGGCGAAGAGATAGTGAAATACAAGTAATATGGATGATTATAAGTAGTAATTGCAATCTGAAATAAAAATGGCAGCAAGCAAACATGTAGCAGAACTTGTTGTAAACGGTGTTTCAATGCTTAGAAACAAGGCCTAGGGATCATACTTTCACTAGTGGTATCTCTCAACATGTTAGCACAACTGAACGCAAGTAAGTGCTACTCGGGATTATTCTCCTTCTTGGTGACACAAGAGTACTATGCGTAGGGATGCAAAAGCACTCCTCAAAGTCTGAGTAAACAAACACCACAATTCCCAAGAATAAGCCATGATAAATATCTAAATTATTCATAGAGTCAAACACAAGTACCCACACTGTCACCTTGATACCGTGTTATCACAATGACTCCGGGAACTAGATAAAATCACTTGAGTAGCATAAACATTACATATGAATTCAGCGATACTAGCATACTCATGATCACATAAAGATCACACCATGGGAGAGAGAGATAAACCACATAGCTACCGGTAGAGCCCTCAGCCTCGGGGGAAAACTACTCCCTCCTCATCATGGGAGTCAGCAACGGCGATGAAGATGGCGGTGGCGTCGATGGAGATGGCTCTGGGGGCAATTCCCCGTCCCGGCAGCGTGCCGGAACAGAGACTTCTGTCCCCCAAAACTTGTTCTGGATGGTGGCGGCACTGCGGACCTCTTCGTGGAATATGACTGATTATTTTAGGGTTTTCGCGTCGGGGGCAATATATAGGCGAAAGGACGATGGTCGGTTGGGACCCGAGGGCTCCTCACCACGTGGCGGCACGGCCCAAGGCCCACGCGCGCCATGGCATGGTGAGGGCGGCCCACGGCCCTCCTCCTTCTCCCCTTGGGACTCCGTGTACGTGTCGGGAAAATAGGAACGTGGCTTTTGTTTCGTCCAATTCCGAGAATATTTCAGAACAACTTTTCTGAAACCAAAAACAGCAGAAAACAGGAACTGTGTGGCATCTTGTTAATAGGTTAGTCCCAGAAAATGCATAAAAATGATATAAAGTGTATATAAAACATGTAGCAATTGGCATAATATAAGCATGGAACATCAGAAATTATGGATACGTTGGAGACGTATCAAGCATCCCCAAGCTTAGTTCTACTCGTCCTCGAGTAGGTAAAACGATAACAACAAAATAATTTCTGAGGAGACATGCTTTCACACAATCTTGATCAAATAATATTGCAAGGCTCATGTCATGAATGAAGTGACTCAAAGCAATGGTCTATAATTTGCTAGCAAATAGATAAAGAGTAAACAACTGAATCATATAAGCAAAAACTTTTCATGAATAGTACTTTCAAGTCAAGCATCAAAAAGCTTTGCATAAGAGTTAACTCATAAAGCAATAGATTCTAAGTAAAAGGCATTGAAGCAACACATAGGGAGATTTAAGTTTCAGCTATTGCTTTCAACTTTCAACATATATGTCTCATGGATAATTGTCAACACAAAGTAATATAACAAGTGAAATAAGTAAGCATATAAGAAATGATGCACACAAGGTTGACACAAGTGTTTGCTTCTGAGATAGAAAGAAGTAGGTAAACTGACTCAACATAAAGTAAAAGAAAGGCCCTTTGCAGAGGGAAGCAGGGATTAAATCATGTGCTAGAGCTTTTTAGGTTTTTGAAATCATATAGAGAGCATAAAGTAAGTTTTTGAGAGGTGTTTGTTGTTGTCAACGAATGGCAGTGGGCACTCTAACCCCCTTGTCAACCACTTTCAAGAGCGGCTCCCATGAAGGACGTTATTTCTACCAGCAAGGCAGATCATCCCTCTTGTTCTCTTTTGTTTACACATGCAGTTATTCACTGGTATCATTGCTTATCTGATTGGATCAGGGCAAAAATGTGAAGAGAATTAAGCGGTTAAAGTTGTAATTAATTGGGACTGGGCACCCCATTTGCCAGCTCTTTTTGCAAAAATTATTGGATAAGCGGATGTATATGCCACTAGTCCATTGGTAAAAGCCTGTCAGGAGTAAATGACAAGGTTGAAAGATAAAACACCACATACTTCCTCATGAGCTATAAAACATTGACACAAATAAGAGATAATAGCTTTTGAATAGTTTAAAGGTAGCACATGAAGTATTTACTTGGAATGGCAGGAAATACCACATAGTAGGTAGTTATGGTGGACACAAACGGCATGGGTTTTGGCTCAAGGTTTGGATGCACGAGAAGGATTCCCTCTCAGTACAGAGTTTAGGCTAGCAAGGTTGTTTGAAGTAAACACAGGATATCAACTGGTACAGCAAGACTTACATGAAAACATATTGCAAGCATTATAAGACTCTACACTGTCTTCCTTGTTACTCAAACACTTTTACCAGAAAATATCTAGACCTTAGAGATACCAAACATGCAAACCAAATTTCAACAAGCTCTACGGTAGCTCTCCACTAATAGGCTTTAACTACATGATGCAAGAGCTTAAACATGATCTACTTGAGAGCTCAAAACAATTGCAAAGCATCAAATTATCCAAGACAATGATCTACAAGAATAAGCATGTCTTTTCCAATACCATCTACCACATGTAGTATTTTTTGTTTCCAACCAAACACCAATCAATTTATTTCAACATAAAACTCTTCAAATAATATAACAATGAAACAAGAGAGTACTTCTCTACAAGAACTAACAGCTCTGAACAAGAGATGCATGAAAAACAGGAGCTAAAAGCATTGCAGTAGCTAGTCAAGAATACTCAACAAATATAAATGAAGGATACGAGTATTCACATGAAAAAGCGGAACGTGTCTCTCTCCCACACAAGAATTCTAGGATCCAATTTATTCAGAAAATGAAAATAACAAAGCAAAAATAAAAGCACACAGACGCTCCAAGTAAAGCACATAAGATGTGAAAGAATTAAAATATAGTTTCACTAGAGATGACCTGATAAGTTGTTGATGAAGAAGGGGATGCCTTGGGCATCCCCAAGCTTAGACGCTTGAGTCTTCTTGAAATATGCTTGGGTGACCCACGGGGGCATCCCCAAGCTTAGGCTTTTCACTTTTCTTGACCATATCAGATCATCCTTCTCTCTTGATCCTTGAAAACTTCCTTCACACCAAACTCGAAGTAATTCTCATTAGATGGTTAGTGCATAATAAAAATTCTCATATTCTGTAATGACACAATCATCAACAAAACTTCTGGACATTAGCTACAGCCACTGATGTTTTGTGGAGCAAAGAAATCCACTCAAACACAGTAAAAGAGAGAATGCGAAATAAAAGGCAGAATCTGTCAAAAACAGAACAGTCTGTACAGACGAATTTGTTCGAGGCACTTAAGTTGCTCAGATGCGAAAAGTCCAAACTAATGAAAGTTGCGTACATATATAAGGATCATGCGTGAATTTTTTCAGAATGTTTCAATTTTTCTGGAGTGCATACAGCTCAAAACCGTGGACAGCAAAAATCTGTCCCTGCGCAGAAATCCAAATATAGCATCAACTTTCTATTAGAGACTTTACTTGGCACAACAATGCGATAAAATAAAGATACAAAGAGTTGTTACAGAAGTAAGCAAGCTCCTTGACTCAATAAAATAAAAATAGCAGAAAATAAAAATAATGGGTTGTCTCCCACAAGCGTTTTTCTTTAAAAGCCTTTTAGCTAGGCATGATAATTTTGATGATGCTCTCATATGTATAAGAGTTGAATATAGAAGAGCATCAAAAAGCAAATATCAAACACATTTAAGTCTAACCCACTTCCTATGCAAAGAAATCTTGTAGGAAAATAAATCAATGAAGCACAAAGTGACTAGCATAGGAAGGCAAAACAATTGTAACTTCAAAACTTTCAACATAAAGAGAGGAAATTTAATAACATGAAGATTTTTATAACCATATTTTCATCTCTCAAAATAATTGTCAGTAGCATCATGAATAAACTCAACAATATGTCTATCACATAGAGCATTCTTATCATGATCCACATGCATAAAAGTATCATTACTCTCCACATAAGCATAAACAGTATCATTAGTAATAGTGAGAGTAAAAGTATCACATCCATCATTGTAATCATCATAAATAGGAGGCATAGAATAATCAAAATGATTTTTATCCTCAATAGTAGATGGGCTGAAAATATCATATTCATCATTGCAAACATCATATATAGGAGGCATATCATAATCAACATAAACTACATTCTCAATAGTAGGTGGACTGAAAATATCACAATCATTATAATCATCATAAATTGGAGGCAAATTATTATCAAAGCAACTTTCCTCCTTAAAGCTTGGGGGACTAAAAATATCATATTCATCACAACCAGCTTCCCCAAGCTTAGACTTTTCCATAGCATTAGCAATAATGGTGTTCAAAGAATTCATGCTAATAACATTGCTATCACTATTATGCAAACAAGCCTCCATAGGTTTTTTAATTTTCTCTTCAAAAGCATCATGTCCTAATTCTATATAAAGTTCATAAAGATCTCTATTTTTTTTGTTGTTTTCCATTAAGCCTAACTAGTGAAAATAAAAACAAGAAGCAAAAAGAAATAATTGCAGAATCTAAAGGAGATAACTTCGAGCACTCAAAATAGCTTAGTAGCCAGAGGATGTGAATACCTTTTACCTTACCTCCCGGCAACGGCGCCAGAAAATAGCTTGATGTCTACGCACGCTTCTATTCTTGTAGACAGTGTTGGGCTTCCAAGAGCAGAGGTTTGTAGAACAGCAGCAAGTTTCCCTTAAGTGAATCACCCAAGGTTTATCGAACTCAGGGAGGTAGAGGTCAAAGATATCCCTCTCAAGCAACCCTGCAATTGATATACAAGAAGTCTCTTGTGTCCCCAACACACCCAATACACTTGTCAGACGTATAGGTGCACTAGTTCGGCGAAGAGATAGTGAAATACAAGTAATGTGGATGATTATAAGTAGTAATTGCAATCTGAAATAAAAATGGCAGCAAGCAAACATGTAGCAGAACTTGTTGTAAATGGTGTTTCAATGCTTAGAAACAAGGTCTAGGGATCATACTTTCACTAGTGGTATCTCTCAACATGTTAGCACAACTGAATGCAAGTAAGTGCTACCGGGATTATTCTCCTTCTTGGTGACACAAGAGTACTATGTGTAGGGCTGCAAAAGCACTCCTCAAAGGCTGAGTAAACAAACACCACAATTCCCAAGAATAAGCCATGATAAATATCTAAATTATTCATAGAGTCAAACACAAGTACCCACACTGTCACCTTGATACTGTGTTGTCAGAATGACTCCGGGAACTAGATAAAATCACTGGAGTAGCATAAACATTACATATGAATTCAGCGATACTAGCAATACTCATGATCACATAAAGATCACACCATGGGAGAGAGATAAACCACATAGCTACCGGTAGAGAGATAAACCACATAGATAAAATCACTGGAGTAGCATAAACATTACATATGAATTCAGCGATACTAGCAATACTCATGATCACATAAAGATCACACCATGGGAGAGAGATAAACCACATAGCTACCGGTAGAGCCCTCAGCCTCGGGGGAAAACTACTCCCTCCTCATCATGGGAGTCAGCAACGGCGATGAAGATGGCGGTGGCGTTGATGGAGATGGCTCCGGGGGGCAATTCCCCGTGCCGGCAGCGTGCCGGAACAGAGACTTCTATCCCCCGAAACTTGTTCTGGATGGCGGCGGCGCTGCGGACCTCTTCGTGGAATATGACTGATTATTTTAGGGTTTTCGCGTCGGTGGCAATATATAGGCGAAAGGACGATGGTCGGTTGGGCCCCGAGGTCTCCTCACCACGTGGCGGCGCGGCCCAGGGCCCACCCGCGCCATGTCATGGTGAGGGCGGCCCACGGCCCTCCTCCTTCTCCCCTTTGGACTCCGTGTACGTGTCGGGAAAATAGGAACGTGGGCTTTTGTTTCGTCCAATTCCGAGAATATTTCCAGAACAACTTTTCTGAAACCAAAAACAGCAGAAAACAAGAACTGGCACTGTGGCATCTTGTTAATAGGTTAGTCCCAGAAAATGCATAAAAATGATATAAAGTGTATATAAAACATGTAGCAATTGGCATAATATAAGCATGGAATATCAGAAATTATGGATACGTTGGAGACGTATCACTCTTCAGATATGATATCATCTAGAATATGCCGTAACCGATTAGCCAACACCTTGGAAGCAACCTTGTAGAGGACATTGCATAAAGCAATGGGTCTAAACTGAGACAGCTCATGAGGTTGCTTGATTTTAGGGATAAGAACAAGAATAGTTTTATTAACCTCAGAGGGCATGTCCCCTCCTTCCAAGAAATTTCTATCCACTCTACAGACCTCAGCTTTCAGGATCTGCCAATGCCTAATATAGAACCCAGCAGTAAACCCATTAGGGCCAGGGGAGGAGTTTGGTTTCATCATAAACAGAGCCTTCTCAACTTCCACATCAGTGAAGGTAGAGCATAAGTCAGCATTCATAGCATTAGTAACCTTTGAGGGGACAAAATGCGTGATTAGCTCAGGTGTAGAGACATCTTGAGCTCGGAAAAGATCCTTGAAGAAGGTCGTAGCCAGATTCTCCAAGTCAGATTGGGTGCTGCATATAGATCCATCCTCCCTTTTGAGGGAAGAAATCTTATTTTTCCTTGCTCTATTCCTGGCTTGGGCATGGAAGAAACCAGTGTTCCGGTCTCCCTCTTTGAGCCACTGAATCCGAGAGCGTTGGCGAGACATAGCCTCCTCTCTAGCCAGCAGTTCAGAGATTCTATTCATCAGATCTTTCTCCGCTCTCGTCGGACCAGACCTCAAGTTTCGGCCCCTCACATCCTCCAGATTCTGTCGAAGCTTTTTGAGTTGGAGTCTAACCGAGCCAAATTCCTCTCTGTTCCACTTGATAAGCCTAGAACGAAGACCACCAAGAGAGTTGTTAAAATCAGTCAGGTTGCGAGCATCCCCAGACCAGCAATTTTCCACAACCTCCTCATAATTCTCATGTCTCCTCCACATGTTTTCATATCGGAAGGGTTTCCCGCCCCCTCATCACCAAGCCAATTTGACATCTTCATCATGATAAGAATTGCGCAGTGATCAGACTGAGTAGTCTGGACATGAGCAACAGTCGTAGCTTCAAACTTTTCAAGAAACTTTCCATCACCAAAACCCCTGTCAAGACACACTTTAATGTTTTTGTACCCTCCTTGACGATTGTCCCAAGTATAGGGCAGCCCAGCATAGCCCAGGTCAGCAAAACCACAGAAATTCACGGTTTCCCTGAAGGCATCCATCATCCACTCCTCTTTTGGAGCACCAGCAATTTTCTCTGAGGCACACAAGGTCTCATTGAAATCCCCAACACAAATCCACGGCACATCAAGTTGTTGTCGCAGAAACTTGAGTAAGTACCAACTCTCCCCACGGAATTGTCTCCTAGGGTCCACATAAAAAACCAGTGAAACGCCATTCAACACTCCCAGTCTCATCACCCCTGATTAAGGCATCAATGTGCGTCAGAGATACGCTCAGAATTTGCACGTCAATGTCTTTAGACCAGAACAACGCTAGGCCCCCACTGTAACAGCCCAAAGTGTGAAAACCTGAGAACCCGAGTAAAATTTTCACTTTTGCATCCCTCATGCATCATGGCATCCATATTGAACTGCTAAACAACTGAAACAAATGGTTTGGCACCATTTAAATACAATTGCCAAACTTGCTCTACCAAACTTCACAACAATGAAAGCATTCAACTTGCAAAATACAAATCCTTGTCGTCTTATATTTGTCAAGGAAGTTCCTAGAGTTCAAAACCATATTTTTGCAAGTGCTTTAAAATTTCCAAAGGAGCAGTATTTTGAATTTAGCAAAAATGCCTCAAACGAACCCTATGAACAAATGTTGCTCCAAACTTTTTATTCTGCAACGCCAATTTTCATGGTGCCTTTACATGCTGTTGGGAGGCTACCCAAATTTTGCCTGATTTTTATAAAATGTCTAGAGGCTTCAAATAAAATTCCCCAAAGCTGCTGGAATGATTTAAAAGAAACAGAAGGACCAATCGGTGATGGAAGAATTTCTGCCAGGGGGCTCTTTGTAAAATCTCCTTTCTTCTTCCTCGTCGCTGTAGCGACCGAAGCGCGAGGAGCTCGAGCCGGACCAGCTCGGCGCCGGGCCCCTCCTCCTCTGCCTCCGCTTGCAAGAGAGCAGGAAAACGAGGCCCACTGCACCCCCTCCCTCACCTGCCTGCTCCCCTGCTCCAGCTCTCCCTCTTTCCTCTCCCCCGCGAGCCGCCATGGCCGACGCACCGCGCCATCGTTCCCCGCCGTATTAGCCCACGCCGAGCACCGTCGTGTGGGGCAAAAGCTCCGCCTCACCGTACTGATCCTCCTCGTGGAAGGAATCGGCCGGAGACGCAAGAAATCGCCGCCGCCGACCACCACTTCGTCGCTGCTGTCCGCGGCTACGCCGCCCGATTCCGCCGCCGCCGTTGCTCCTCCGCGGTCCCCAACCTCTCCACCGTACTTGAGGGTGAGCTACGGGCCTCGCTGCCCCTTTTTTCCCCTCTCCCCTCTCGCGCTGCTTCGCGCTGCTCGCTGAAGCCACTGTCGCCGACGCGCCGTAGCTCGTCGTCGCTCGCGTTGACGCCCGCTCGGAATCGATCCGGAAATGGTTCAGAATTCCGGTCGATCGGAAAAATCCGGCCATCTAACAACTTGATTCCGACAGCATCCAGTACCGTAGTTGCAAATTCCGGATTCAATTCGGAATCGGCCGGATTATTCCGAGTTCATCGGAATTCCGAGTGAATTCCGAAATGTCCAGTGCCCTTTGTTTTTCTCTTCTGTTAACTTATTTTTTCTGTCTTTCTATTTTTTTGTTTAAATACTTATCCTATGTTGGATTAAATACTAACCAGGGATTAATGTAAAGAGAATTTGTAAATGAAATAACTTGTTATCGGTTATTCCGAAAAATGAGTGTGCTATATCAAAATGTCCGGAAAAATGTGATTTACCATTTAAAATAAATATCATGATCATGTCATTTCATCCACATTTAAATCCTAGGGTTTTCAACTACATTGGTCAACAAGTAAATTTGTCGCTTTACTTAAATCTACGGTATATTCGGGATGCGCCCCTTGCGCGTCCGAACTCCGTTTAAATTGAATAGATGAATCATTCCCCTCTCCGAAGATTTAAAATGTCATGACATCATGTGTTTGCGCATTGCCTTCGTCAAAGCTTGTGTGGTGATTGATTGCTTCTCCGTTGTTATGCTTCGATAGATCCAGCAGCCGGGGTCACACCGCAATACCCCGACGATCCCTACTACCAGCACCTTGGTCAAGGCAAGCGTAATCCCCCCTCTGAGCATATCTTATCCTATGTTTCCGCAAATATTTTCTCCACTATAATATTGCATGCGGTTCTAAATGTCAATTTTTTGGATTAGAGTATCCTATAGTTGCATTAAGTTTCCGATGCCAATACCTGTTTCCCTCCTATTATCCATAGGTTTGTATTGTTGGCCTGAGATACTAAACTATGCTATGTTGATGCTTAGCCATGCTTAGGCAAATGTTATCCGTCCGATGGATATTTCATGTTGGAAACAGGTGTGAAATGTTCAGATGATGTGGAGAATTGTGGTGACAGGTAATAAGATGCTAAAGGTGGGGATGAGAGGCCACTGTGGTTGTGGTGCTTTGTCTCGTTCTCGCCGCCTAGGTGCGAGTTCTTTACCTCCCGAACCAAGACTGAGCGTGCAACCATGCGTGAGGCCTATGCATTCGCAGTGCAGGAACCCTCATAGACTAAATAACTCGGCGGGGCTAGCCAGGGTCCTCTAGTTCGGGCTTCCATTTGCGCGTGCGTGATGATGGTGGTATGAACTGGGATGAGGATGGTGGTGTTAGGAAAATGAGTGGCCGTGGGGCAGGGTGTTGTGATCTCGTGTCCTGCCGCCACTGATGATCCTGGAAAGTCCTTAACGAGGGAGAAGTCGACACCGCTCCCACCCAGCCGGCTTTCCAAGGAAGAGAGCTAATGCGCAGGTAATGGGCCGGACGGTACGCGTGGCAAACATTGTACACCCCTGCAGGGTAAATCTTTTCGAAAAGCCGTGTCCACGGTTAAGGACGACTTGGGAAAGGACGATAAGATCATAGAATAACTTAACGGAATGATTAAAAACTGGGTACTAAGGTACCACTCAAGATTGCAAGGTGAGCTTCCTCGAGGGTGATTCGGGGAGGTGCCTTTGATGAACAGGTACATGGTTGATGATGGTTGATGTTGAGAAAGGTGATCAAAGAAAAGAGTACTTCTTACCTCTTTTGAAAATACTCTGAATAGTCGATGCCTTGAGTTATGTTTTCATAAATAAAATCAGCTTTATGCAAAACAGCCATAAAACTTTGAAAGCCTCATCGAGCTAAAGCTCTATATATAATCTTGCGAGTTCGTCGAACTCAACGTCGTTTGTTTTGTTTCAGAGGAGGACTTCACCGACCTCGAAGGTGGGTTCTTTGTGGACGTCGACGAGTAGTCTGGGGTTCCCAGGTGGCAGCTTGGGACATCCCGGAACAGCTGGCGCTGTGATGTTTATCTGTAGGCCTCTTAGGCCATATTTGGATCTTGTTGTTTAGAACAACCTAATTTGCTTCCGCTTGTTGTAATGTTGGGTCTGTGACCTCTGGTTGTATTTGCTATCTTTCTCTATTATAAGAGTTGAACTATATGATTTGTGTCGTAGAGTCTGTGATGTGCCAGTTGTTCCACAAGTCTTGATCTCTCTATTATACATTGAGGGTTGTGCCTGTGTTAAGGCATCAATCGGGGTGTTGCGTTGCCGATGATCCATTCCGAGCAACGCCTGCCAAAGGTTTTGGCCGGGGATTGGTAAACCCGTAACCTCCGGTTGTATCGCTTAACCGGTGACACACAGCATCACTGTATAACAGTCGGGTCGGGGCGCCACAAGTTGGTATCAGAGCAGTACTGCCTGTAGGAAACCCTTCTACTGGTCGATGTTGAGTCTAGTGTTTGTGAAAATATTTTTAACCTAAAAATGAGTTGTGAAAACCATCTTAGGATTCTTTTTACTCCTTATCTGGTTACCCTCTAATCTCGGAGCAATCTTACCTCGATTTGAGTTAAAGGTTTTACTTCTCACTGTTACTTCAAAATGATTAAACGGGGTGGGTTCGACCTTTAGTGTTATGTGTCAGTTGCTCCCGCTGCGTTGCAATCCCAAATCAACTCAGATGTTTCTACCGAGTCAATCATTTGATCCTTTCTTTGGGTTTTAACCCACGGACTTGAACATAAGGTCCCGGATTGTGTCAACTAGAGTGTGTTAAGTTGTGATTTCTTAACTCTCACTAGTAGCACATGATGCTGATCTTTGACCCAAGTTCTATCTTGTTGTTTTCCTTCTCGCAAAGTATTATCGTCCCTAGTCTGTGTACTTGTGTAGACGCTAATGCTATTGTTCGACCATTCGGAGAAAGATACTAACCGTGTCATTGTCAAATCTCCAGAATGGCTCGAGGAGGCCGTGGAGGCCGTGGTGGTCGCGGTAACCACAATGATGAGAGGATGATCTGCCGCCACCACCCTCGATGGCTGAGGTCTTGATGGCCATTGAGGAGAACCGTGGGCGCAATGAGCGCTTGCTTGAGCAGTTGGTGCAGCAGAATGCACGGAGGAACGAGTGCAACACTCTCACTGAGTTCCTGCGCTCGCAGCCACCCACTTTGCTGATGCTAAGGAGCCACTGGAAGCTGATGATTGGCTTCGTGCTTTGGAGCGCAAGTTCTCCGCGCTGCATGTCCCAGTGGCTGAGCAAGTCAACTTTGCCACCTACTCTTGGTTGGTGCTGCTGGCTGTTGGTGGGAAAGCCATGTGGCTTTGTTTCCAGCCAACCATGTCTTCACCTGGGCTGATTTCCGCACTGCCTTCCGTGCGGAGTACATTCCCCAGCCGATCATGGATTGAAGAGGAGGGAGTTCCTGGATTTGCAACAGGGACGGATGGACCTCCGCACTTATGGTCGTGAGTTCAACCATCTCTCTCGTTACGCCCCAAGGGACGTGACCAATGATGCTGACAAGCAAGAGCTGTTCCGCAAGGGTCTTCGCCGCAGCTCCGCTATGAGTTTGCCCTTCAGGTTCCAGACCTATCAGGAGCTGTTCAACCAGGCTTTACTCTTGAGCAAGGAAGAAAGGAACTTGAGCTTCCAAGAGGCCCGCACACGGGGACCACCAGAGTTCCTCGGGTTCTGAGAGCAAGAAGCGCAGGGTGTTTGTTCCCTACAGCGCTGTGCCGCGTGCTCCATTCATGCCGAGAGCCGCGGATACAGGCCACCTCCTCCGCGCCCCACTACTTCGACACTTGGGGTAGGCGGGAGTGGGTACCGTCCTATGCTACCTGCTCCACCTGGACTCACTTGCTACACCTGTGGCCAGGCTGGCCACTACTCCAGGGAGTGCCCCCAGAAGGCACCTCTCGCGATAACTCCTGCACGAGCCCCTGCCACTCCAGCTGGCAAGGCTGGACCTATTGTGCGTGGTCGCCTGAACCACATCTCTGCTGAAGAAGCTGAAGAGGACCCCGGCGTTCTCATGGGTGAGTTACGAATCAACAACAATCGTACAGTTTTGTTTGATTCTGGAGCATCGCATTCATTCATATCCATAGCTTTTGCAAAAGACCACAAAATACCGTTTGAGAAAATGAGCTGTCCCTTGGTGATTGCCACTCCTGGCTCCAAATGGCAAACCGATGGGGTTACTCCTGAGTCAGATTACTATCGGTTACTACTCTTTCCTTTCGCTTGGTAGCTCTGAGGTCAAGTGGCATTGATGTCATACTGGGCATGAACTGGCTAGCCAAATACCAGGCTAATCTCGACTGTGCTGCCAAGACCGTCACCGTGACCAATTCTTCCGGTGACAGTGTGAAGTATTGGTCTGCACTATCAAGACCTCCGTCCTCCATCATACCCAACTCACCTGAGATTCTCCTTTGCTTTATGGAAGGCGAATCCCTCCTGAAATCCAGGACATACACGTGGTGTGTGACTTCCCGGATGTGTTCCCGGAAGAATTGCCTGGCATGCCTCCTGACCGAAGTGTGGAGTTTGTCATAGATCTACTTCCCGGTACCGCTCCAATTTCCAAGAAGCCCTACCGTATGCCGGTGGAAGAGTTGGCTCTGTTGAAAGAGCAAATTGATCAGCTGTTAGCAAGGATTTCATCCAGCCTAGCAGTTCACCTTGGGGTTGTCCGGTACTCTTTGTCAAGAAGAGGGATTCTACCGTGCCTCGTCTAGTCTCTGACTATCGACCGTTGAATGCGGTGACAATCAAGAACAAGTATCCTATTCCTCGCATCAATGATCTGTTGGATCAGTTAGCTGGTGCAACGGTATTCTCCAAGATGGATCTGAGGTCAGGATACCATCAGATAAAAATCAGAAAGGAGGATATTCCAAAGACGGCATTTGTTACTCGTATGGCTCATATGAGTATACCGTCATGTCCTTTGGTCTCACAAATGCTCCAGCTACTTTCATGAGGCTCATGAACTCTTCTTCATGGATTATCTTGACAAGTTTGTCGTCATTTACATTGATGACATCCTCATCTATTCCAAAACCAATGAAGAGCATGAGAACATCTTCGTTTGGTTCTGACACGACTTCGAGAACACCGCCTCTATGCCAAGTTCTCCAAGTGTGAGTTTTGGTTGGATAATCTTGTCTTCCTTGGTCATGTGATATCCGCTAATGGTGTGGCTGTCATTCCCGACAAGATTCAGTCCATTCTGGATTGGAAAACTCCAATGTCAGTCAAGGACATCGTAGCTTTCTCGGATTGGCGGTTACTACCGCCGATTCATCGAAGGTTTCTCCAAGATAGCCAAGGCCCTGACTGACCTTCTCAAGAAGGATAAAAAGTTCGTATGGTCGGCCGAAGCTGAAGAGAGCTTCAAAACACTGAAAGCCAAACTCACGTCCGCTCCTGTGCTTGTCCTGCCGGACACAAGCAAGGATTTCGTCGTCTTCTGTGACGCCTCTCTACAAGGTTGGGCTGTGTGCTAATGCAAGATGGCCATGTGGTGGCATATGCTTCTCGCCAACTTAAGCCGCATGAGCTCAATACCCAACTCATGATCTAGAACTTGCCGCGTGGTCTATGCTTTGAAGCAATGGAGACCATACCTGTTTGGTAACCGTTGCGAGATCTTCTCGGATCACAAGAGTCTGAAGTACCTCTTCACCCAGCCGGATTTAAATCTCAGGCAAAGGCGTTGGTTGGAGTTAATCAAGGACTATGATGTGAGTCTGAACTATCAACCCGGCAAAGCAAACGTCGTGGCTGACGCGCTAAGTCGGAAGTCCTATTGCAACAATCTGATGATTGAAAAGGCCCAACCTGCCCTTCATGAAGAGTTCTCCGTTTGAACTGAAATTGTTCCCTCGGCTACCTTGCAAATCTGGAGATCAAATCTACTCTTGTAGACCAGATTAAGGATGCTCAAACGTGACAAGGGTATTCTAAAAATCAAGAGAACATTGCTAGCGGGAAGGCCAAATGTTTTCTGTCAATGAATCCGGAGTTGTTTATTTTGGTGACCGCTTGGTAGTGCCAAAGAAACAAAATTGAGGGAGCTGATCCTCCAAGAAGCTCATGAATCTCCTCTCTCTATTCATCCCGGTAGTACCAAGATGTACCAAGACCTTCGACCACAATTCTGGTGGACTCGGATGAAACGAGAAATTGCCAAGTATGTTGCTGAATGCGACACATGTCGACGGGTAAAGGCTGAACATCAAAGACCTGCCGGCACTCTTCGCCCTATTGCAGTCCCGAGTGGAAATGGGATGAAATTGGTATGGACTTCATCACCGGGTTTCCCCGATCTCAAAAGGGCAACAATGCAATCTGGGTAATCATTGATCGTCTTTCCAAGGTTGCTCACTTCCTACCAGTCCGTGATGATATACGGGCAAGTCAACTTGCTGACTTATATTTGGCTCGTATTGTTCCATTGCATGGGGTCCCTCTGAGGATCATATCGGACCGTGGAAGTATCTTTGTCTCCAAGTTTTGGCAGAGTTTCCAAACTGCTATGGGGTCCCGTCTCAACTTCAGTACCGCCTACCATCCTCAAACTGATGGTCAGACCGAAAGAGTGAACCAAGTGTTGGAAGACATGCTTCGGGCATGTGTATCTCTTTTGGCAAGGGTTGGGAAAAGTATCTCCCTTTCGCGGAGTTCTCCTACAACAATAGCTATCAAGCTAGTCTGGGCATGGCTCCATTCGAGGCTCTATATGGAAGAAAATGCCGCACTCCTCTAAATTGGTCCGAGACCGGAGAGAGGCACTCTTTGGTCCGGATGTGATCAATGAAGCTGAGGAGAAGGTTCGAATCATAAGAGAGAATCTGAAGATTGCTCAGTCTAGGCAGAAGAGCTACTATGATAAGCACCATCAGGAAATTCACTATGAAATTGGTGATAAAGCTTATCTCCGCGTCTCTCCCCTTCGTGGCGTTCGCCGCTTCGGAATCAAAGGGAAATTGGCACCTCGCTATGTTGGCCCTTTCACCGTTCTGGCCAAGCGAGGAGATCTTTCTTATCAATTGGAGTTACCGGTCAAATTCCCAAATGTACATGATGTGTTTCATGTCTCCCAACTTCGCCGGTGTTTAAGGATCCTATCCATGGGGTCAATCATGAAGAGTGATCTCCAGGAAGATCTCACTTATCGCGAGCATCCTATCCGTGTCCTGGATGAAGCCGAAAGGAAGACCCGTAACAAGACTACCAAGTTCCTCAAAGTTCAATGGTCTCACCATTCCGAGGAAGAAGCAACTTGGGAAAGAGAGTCTAGTCTTCGTGAGGAGTATCCCGACTTCTTTCCGCAACCTTAGAATCTCGGGACGAGATTCCTGTAAGGGGGTAGAATTGTAACAGCCCAAAGTGTGAAAACCTGAGAACCCAGTAAAATTTTCACTTTTGCATCCCTCATGCATCATGGCATCCATATTGAACTGCTAAACAACTGAAACAAATGGTTTGGCACCATTTAAATACAATTGCCAAACTTGCTCTACCAAACTTCACAACAATGAAAGCATTCAACTTGCAAAATACAAATCCTTGTCGTCTTATATTTGTCAAGGAAGTTCCTAGAGTTCAAAACCATATTTTTGCAAGTGCTTTAAAATTTCCAAAGGAGCAGTATTTTGAATTCAGCAAAAATGCCTCAAACGAACCCTATGAACAAATGTTGCTCCAAACTTTTTATTCTGCAATGCCAATTTTCGTGGTGCCTTTAAATGCTGTTGGGAGGCTACCCAAATTTTGCCTGATTTTTATAAAATGTCTAGAGGCTTCAAATAAAATTCCCCAAAGCTGCTGGAATGATTTAAAAGAAACAGAAGGACCAATCGGTGATGGAAGAATTTCTGCCAGGGGCTCTGTGTAAAATATCCTTTCTTCTTCCTCGTCGCTGTAGCGACCGAAGCGCGAGAAGCTCGAGCCGGACCAGCTCGGCGCCGGGCCCCTCCTCCTCTGCCTCCGCTTGCAAGAGAGCAGGAAAACGAGGCCCACTGCACCCCCTCCCTCACCTGCCTGCTCCCCTGCTCCAGCTCTCCCTCTTTCCTCTCCCCCGCGAGCCGCCATGGCCGCCGCACCACGCCACCGTTCCCCGCCGTATTAGCCCACGCCGAGCACCGTCATGTGGGGCAAAAGCTCCACCTCGCCGTGCTGATCCTCCTCGTGGAAGGAATCGGCCGGAGACGCAAGAAATCGCCGCCGCCGACCACCACTTCGTCGCTGCTGTCCGCGGCTACGCCGCCCGATTCCGCCGCCGCCGTTGCTCCTCCGCGGTCCCCAACCTCTCCACCGTACTTGAGGGTGAGCTACGGGCCTCGCTGCCCCTTTTTCCCCTCTCCCCTCTCGCGCTGCTTTGCGCTGCTCGCTGAAGCCACGGTCGCCGACGCGCCGTAGCTCGTCGTCGCTCGCGTTGACACCCGCTCGGAATCGATCCGGAAATGGTTCGGAATTCCGGTCGATCGAAAAAATCCGGCCATCTAACAACTTGATTCCGACAGCATCCAGTACCGCAGTTGCAAATTCCGGATTCAATTCGGAATCGGCCGGATTATTCCGAGTTCATCGGAATTCCGAGTGAATTCCGAAATGTCCAGTGCCCTTTGTTTTTCTCTTCTGTTAACTTATTCTTTCTGTCTTTCTATTTTTTTGTTTAAATACTTATCCTATGTTGGATTAAATACTAACCAGGGATTAATGTAAAGAGAATTTGTAAATGAAATAACTTGTTATCGGTGATTCCGAAAAATGAGTGTGCTATATCAAAATGTCCGGAAAAATGTGATTTACCATTTAAATAAATATCATGCTCATGTCATTTCATCCACAATTTAAATCCTAGGGTTTTCAACTACATTGGTCAACAAGTAAATTTGCCGCTTTACTTAAATCCACGGTATATTCGAGATGCGCCCCTTGCGCGTCCGAACTCCGTTTAAATTGAATAGATGAATCATTCCCCTCTCCGAGGATTGAAAATGTCATGACATCATGTGTTTGCGCATTGCCTTCGTCAAAGCTTGTGTGGTGATTGATTGCTTCTCCGTTGTTATGCTTCGATAGATCCAGCAGCCGGGGTCACACCGCAATACCCCGACGATCCCTACTACCAGCACCTTGGTCAAGGCAAGCGTAATCCCCCTCTGAGCATATCCTATCCTTGTTTCCGCAAATATTTTCTCCACTATAATATTGCATGCGGTTCTAAATATCAATTTTCTTGGATTAGAGTATCCTATAGTTGCATTAAGTTTCCGATGCCAATACCTGTTTCCCTCCTAGTTTTCATATGTTTGTATTGTTGGCCTGAGATACTAAACTATGCTAGGTTGATGCTTAGCCATGCTTAGGAAAATGTTATCCGTCCGATGGATATTTCATGTTGGAAACATGTGTGAAATGTTCAGATGATGTGGAGAATTGTGGTGACAAGTAATAAGATGCTAAAGGTGGGGATGAGAGGCCACTGTGGTTGTGGTGCTTTGTCTCGTTCACGCCGCCTAGGTGCGAGTTCTTTACCTCCCGAACCAAGGCTGAGCGTGCAACCATGCGTGAGGCCTATGCATTCGCAGTGCAGGAACCCTCATAGACTAAATAACTCGGGCGGGGCTAGCCAGGGTCCTCTAGTTCGGGCTTCCATTTGCGCGTGCGTGATGATGGTGGTATGAACTGGGATGAGGATGGTGGTGTTAGGAAAATGAGTGGCCGTGGGGCAGGGTGTTGTGATCTCGTGTCCTGCCGCCACTGATGATCCTGGAAAGTCCTTAACGAGGGAGAAGTCGACACCGCTCCCACCCAGCCGGCTTTCCAAGGAAGAGAGCTAATGCGCAGGTAATGGGCCGGACGGTACGCGTGGAAAACATTGTACACCCCTGCAGGGTAAATCTTTTCGAAAAGCCGTGTCCACGGTTAAGGACGACTTGGGAAAGGACGATAAGATCATAGAATAATATACACGAAATGATTAAAACCTGGGTACTAAAGGTACCACTTCAAGATTGCAAGGTGAGCTTCCTCGAGGGTGATTCGGGGAGGTGCCTTTGATGAACAGGTACATTGGTTGATGATGGTTGATGTTGAGTAAAGTGATCAAAGAAAAGAGTCACTTCTTACCTCTTTTGAAAATACTCTGAATAGTCGATGCTTTTGAGTTATGTTTTCATAAATAAAATCAGCTTTATGCAAAACAGCCATATAACTTTGAAAGCCTCATCGAGCTAAAGCTCTATATATAATCTTGCGAGTTCATCGAACTCAACGTCGTTTGTTTTGTTTCAGGGGAGGACTTTACCGACCTCGAAGGTGGGTTCTTTGTGGACGTCGACGAGTAGTCTGGGGTTCCCAGGTGGCAGCTTGGGACATCCCGGAACAGCTGGCGCTGTGATGTTAATCTGTAGGCCTCTTAGGCCATATTTTGGATCTTGTTGTTTAGAACAACCTAATTTGCTTCCGCATGTTGTAATGTTGGGTCTGTGACCTCTGGTTGTAATTTGCTATCTTTCTCTATTATAAGAGTTGAACTATATGCTTTGTGTCGTAGAATCTATGATGTGCCAGTTGTTCCACAAGTCTTGATCTCTCTATTATACATTGAGGGTTGTGCCTGTGTTAAGGCATCAATCGGGGTGTTGCGTTGCCGATGATCCATTCCGAGCAACGCCTGCCAAAGGTTTTGGCCGGGGATTGGTAAACCCGTAACCTCCGGTTGTATCGCTTAACCGGTGACACACAACATCACTGTATAACAGTCGGGTCGGGGCGCCACACCCATTCAGGCCATCGCTGCTAACACCTTTTGCTTTGTCCATCCCAATTTTCCATTTCAACTCTTCTGCTCTCGTAGCATTCAGTTTGGTTTCCGAGAGAAAAACCAAAGCTGGACGGTGAGAAACCACAAGGCTGTGGATCTCATGAACTGCCTCGGGCCGCCCACAACCCCGACAGTTCAGACTCAGGGAATTCATTGATGATGGTGGGGCTGCATCACATTGGCAGCCTCCACCGAAAAGTTGTTGATCCCCGACTTGTCATTCTTCTGTTTCTTTGCCATTTCCCCCAGGACAGCAGCACCTTGTTGACCAGCAGAACCGGTGCCTCCCCCTTTAGCCACCGGAACTAAGGTGAGGGCTAAATTAGGACAAACACCAGGATCAACATCATCAGCTTCAGTCAGCTCTGGAGCACCCACCAAATCAGTAGGTTTTCGTTTTTTCACAGTTTTTATCACCCCTTCACTTGGGGTAGAGAAGAGGTTCTTGGCAATTTCAGAGACCCTTGATCCCTTCTGGCCAGGGGGTTTAGTTGGTGAATTCACTTCATCTTCTTCAGCCTTTCGGTGATTCCCTTCCATTTCAGTGCGAGAAGTGCGGCTGGAGGATGAACCCAGATGAGATTTCTTGCCACTCCTATCCCGAGAGTCACTGTTCCACGACGCACTAGCGGCCGCTTGACTGAAGGACTGTGGCTTCCTCCTCCAATCCTCCGGGCCCCTGAGTTTTCGATTGAAAGGCAATTTCCCTTCCTTGTCACGGGCAGCAGGGGTGGGCATTCCAGATCCCCATGCCCAATCAGACCACAGCTGTGGCAGAAAAAAGGTATCTTCTCATATTGAAGATCGAATCTCTCCTCTACCCCTTTCTTAGAGGTTGTAACCCATCTTCTAACTGGCTGGTCTAAAGGGAGGGAGACCCTAGCACGCAGAAAACTCCCTGACGCATCACCAAAATCATCCACATCCAGGTGGCAGTTCTTATCAATGAACCTAGCAATCTTCATCCCTTTGGTCTTGTTTAGCCACAGAATTGGCAGATTCAAGATTCGGACCCAGATTGACATTGAGTCAAAATGGATATCAGATGCCCGCAGATTTTCATCAAGCTCCTACAGCAGCACAGCATGCCTCCCGACCATCCAAGGAGAGCCATCAAGAACACGATCTCTGTAAGCCTGATGAGCAAAATCAGCCACAAAAAGATTTTCCCCTAGAGGACGCGCCCGAAAACCGGGTGGATTTCCCCAAGCCGGCCGCATATTGGATCATATGGTCTGGATATGAGTGACGGAGTGGGAGAGAACTTTCCCAACCACAAACCACTTCACCGGCGCAACCTCGACCTCATCCTCATCATCGCTCATATCAACAACCTCTGTCTCATCAGCCAGGATGTTGAGCAGACCCAACAGCGATTCCACATTTTCCTCCTCCAGACCAGAACTGCCAGGAACCTTATCTTTCCCCTTCGCCAAACCGGAACCCGAAGCTCCCCGGCCCGACATTGCTGAACCAGGAGATGATGACCACCCTTCAGAAGCCAGCAGGACCCAAATTGGGCAAGAGAAATCCAAACTGCAGACGAATCTAGCAGGGATAAAGGTTGATACTCACCACAGACGCGTACCCAGGTAGATCGACAACGGGCGACCAAGGGCGTCCACGAGCTGGATCAACGACCAAGCGAAAGGTCTCAGCTAGGAGAGAGACAGCATGCTATGAGGCACCCGTCGACCGAAGTGACGGCCGGAAGCGAGGGGCAGGCGGCGTGAGCCGTTGGCGGCGGCGCTAGGGTTGGGAGTCGCTAGGGGAGTCGCCAGAGCACGCGCTAGGGAGAAAAAAACGGTCATGACACTCCCCAGTCGTCCCTCTGGTTTCCATTTCAAATTGGATCAACTCTCCTCTTCTATAATGCAATGTTGCAACTCACCGCCAGGTTTTGTAATAAAAAGTATGACAATTTTGACGGATCGGAGGGAGTAGTTAATTTGATCATCCAGCCAACTAATTGACCGAGCCCATCATGTATGGGGTTATTAGTAAACGATGATCGCCACTTTTTGTTTCAAGATATATGGCTTCAAATACTGTTGATATTAATGAACTAAACACAATCATTCTTGACAAGTCTTCAACAATTAAAGATGCAAATCACAAAAATGCATTTCAATTATTTGTGAAAGTATATCAATCACTAAAACCCTCGATATAAGAAAGATATGTTGTGTACGGACCACTCACCTATTCTTCAAAATCATCAAACAAACACAGCTTAGTAAGTGGACAATTGCACCGATGGCTGAGCCGTCGAGGAAGAAAGGGCACTTGATTATGTTGGAGTAAAATGTATTGGTCACCACTGAATTTGTCCCTATAATTCACTTTTATCATTGTATTCTTCTGAAAATGTCGATTTACGCTTGTCGAAAACGCTTTCGAGGCCCAATCCACGGTCACTGGAAAAGGCATGTGGTAGAGTTTGACAGTCAAGTCATTGATTTAAATTAGGACACACTAGCAGAAGGAGAGTTTTCATAAAAATGTCAAAGACTAGACGCCCTCCACCGCACGGCCTCGAGCCCACTGATCCGGCAACTAAAGCACCGGTTCAGATCACCCGATCCAAAAGACCTTGATCCCACAGGCAAACATGAGATGCCTATTGGGGTTGATACAGAAGCAACCAATGTTTGGGCTATATCTGCCTTGGTCTGCTCCCATTTCAGCCTTTTTTCGAAAAGGATAGCCGCAGCGTCTCCGTCGATTGATTGCATTATTAAAATCTATTCACACAACGTTGCTAGTTTATGGATCACATAATGTTGACATAGATCAACCATAAAAAATGCTAAGAATATGAAACACCTATGCACCAACATGATATCACGTATCAAGTCGCCAGCCGGCGCAGCCGCACTGGTTGTATAGATCTCGAGCAACCGTTTCCAAACGACTGCCACCAGTAATCTAGTATGTATGTTGTTCCTGCTCTCTATTGGCTGGAGAAAACATTCACATACATATCCAGTCCGTGGCGGAAGGGACAAACCTAGAAAAAACAAAAAAAAACTCTAGATTCATTAAACAGAAAATTACTATGCACATTCCATATAACCTGAAGTAAAGCACAAACACCCAACTCGAGTTCAGACTTTCTAAAAGTCCATTCAACCAATTTTCGAACAAAAATGTTATGTTGGTGGGAGAGATCAATAGGTTAAACGTTATGTGAACCATATTATTCTTGCGAAAGGACATGATATGAAAACAAGTGATGTTTTATTTCCTCTTTGTCACAAATATAACATTTTTCCCACTCCATTCAGGCTGACAACATCATTCAGACCCAAACACATCGTACATCTTAACCAAGTGATTTGATATAGTATGAGTAGTGCTTGTATGTATTCACGACTCACGAGAATCTGATGTGCGCATCGATAGATTAATGTTTTCAGTAATTTATCCAGTTCTCCGAATTTCTCAAATCCTAGGTCCCATGAATTATTGAATAATTCGACATGCAAACTTCATTTTTGTATCTTTGATTTAATGCCATGTACAAACCATCTGTTGGTCAATAGGAATCAGTAATTAGCCGAATAGCTGGTGGTATTAATCCATAAATTAAGCCTGCAAAATCACTTTTGTATAAGATCATGTAATAGGACATATTTTTGCATTTGGCACAAATCAATGGTCGGTTCAAGAGGTCATAATATTATTACTGTTAAATAGAATTGATATATATCATCACGGATGGACGACTGACCAAGTTGTAGTCTTAACTTTGATTTGGCGTGCCTGGCCTAATCCACCATCATGTACAACAAAACTGACGACCTAGTGCACAACGCCCGATCAGCAAACGCAACCTGAATGCGATTCGGTGTCTAAATTAGAGTGCAAATGACATTCCACCTCACGTACATATAAACCACCGTCAAGCTTGATGTATACTATACTTTTATACGAACTCCGTCTTTGTCTAATGTTAGGCACTGAGCTTGTCTGTCCGATGCACGCATGCTAGATAAGATGTTTTTCAAAAAATGATACTCCCTCTGGTCAGGTTTAGTTGTCGCAGAAAATAAGGTAGTCACGTACAGTTGAGTAGCACACTCGCGACAACCTTTTCAGGTAGGAGGTAGTGAAAGATACCGGCATTCCCGTATGCGATTGCAGGTTAATCTAAGATTTCATTCTCTTTATAGCTAAAATTTTAGAGTAACATTTTTTTTGGTGGGGCAAGCTAGCTCTAGAGTAACTTGAGATAAGAGAGGAGACACATCGTCGTCATTGGCGGCACTGATATTAATCGATGGAGTTAAATACAGTAGAAGTCCTTATACTTGTCGGGCTGGCTCGATTTAGTCCTCGTACTTGGAAATTGAAGAATTTTACCCGCGTACTTGTGAATTGGACTCGATTTAGTCCAGAACCATGTTTGCTGTCGAATTTGAGCTGACGCGGACGACATATGGACTGCAATCTTGCACGAACACCCTCCCGTATCTAGAAAGTTTTTCTTCCGCTGCCAGAAATTTGTACGTACCCCCTCCCCATGTGATCCATTAGGCAGCGCCCCGCGCCGCTTCAATCCAGACAGTTATGTTCCACGGAGGGAAAAATGAGGGGGAACTGGGGAACTTGTATAGGATCTAACATTAGATAAAATCTAAGAGATCAAATTTTTGAATGGACAAAACATGTTCAAATTTATGAAACAAATTGAAATACGCATCTATGTTATATATGTAACGCCAAAAATTAGCTGCTTCAAAATTGTCATATTCATACATAGGCAAATAAGAGAAACTTCTGTGCGATGGCCCCAATCCGCCACCATGAAGGGGAACCACCGCCCTCTTTCCTTATCATTGTGCAAAAAAGTTAGGGTTTTTGGTCCCAAATATTCAAGGGTTTTTTGGATATTGATTTAGGTTAATTTAACGTGGCGGGATTTTTCACATATTTACAGTGGTAGGAAGTTAACTTACCGTAATGGAGTCACGCGGGAGGGGCTAAATGCAAGTTTCCAGGCCAGCTTCTCTATTGCAAGTGGGACCCGCGTACACGTGTCGTCCGCGTCAGCTCAAATTCAACACAAACATGCTTTTGGACTAAATCGAGTCAAATTCACAAGTACGCGGGTAAAATTCTTCAAATTCCGAGTACGAGGACTAAATCGAGCCACTTGGACAAGTACAGGGACTTCTACCGTATTTAACTCTAATCGATGCATGGTGCAGAAGGGGAAAGCCGACCTCGCATTGCACCGCTGCTTGGCCACTCCTGTGTTGCATTGCACCGCTGCAGCCATGCCGTCGTAGGTGCAAGATGGCAATGCATGAACAGGGAAGCAAGTACCGGGCGGTTAACTGCGTTGGGAGTAGAGGGCGGCCTACTGCCCGATCGATGCGATCCCAGTACCGGAAGCCGGAACTCACACTTCGACTGTTACAGCAAAAGAAAACAGAGTAAAACTTTTACAGCAATGGAACCAGTATGCAGAGTCGCCCACTTTATATAGTGCAGAGTACGCGCGCTCTGAGAGCACACGAGTTCACCGGCCGGCACTACTACGCAAGACCAACGTACACGATCATGGAGATGGCGCACAAAGCCCACCTCCTCGCCGCCGTCCACCGCCTCCTCGGCGTGCTCACCCTCCTCCTCTGCCTCCTCGCGGAGGTCCTCGTCTTCGTCCTGCACCGCCACACCGCGCTCTACCTCCTCCCGGCCTGCGCAATGCTGCTGCTCCTGCGACGCTCCCGGCTGCTCGCCGACATCGACCTGCTGGACTTCGCGTACCTGAGGCCGCCCCGCGTCTGCGCGTCACGACCTCTGCCCTCCTCGAGCACTTCCGCCTCATCGGCTGCTTCGACGACGCCAGCGTGGAGTTTATGTCCCGGGTGGTCGAGGCCAGCGGCATGTGCGACCAGACCTACTTCCCGCCCTCGCTGCACCGCATCCCGCCGTCCGCCACGCACGCCGACGCCGTCGAGGAGTCCGGGACGCTCTTCTTCCCCACGTTCGACGAGCTCTTCGCCAAGACCGGCGTGCCGCCGTCCGCGGTGGGCGCGCTCGTTGTCAGCTGCAGCGGGTTCTGCCCCGCGCCGTCGCTCGCCTCGGTGATCGTGAACCGGTACCGCATGCGAACGGACGTGAAGGCGTTCAGCCTGTCCGGCATGGGCTGCGCCGCGGGCGTCGTCGGCGTGGACGTCGCGAGGGGCGTCCTGAGGGCGCATGCCGGCGCCGTCGAGTACGCCGTCGTCGTCAGCGCCGAGATCGTCACGGTGGGGTGGTACGCTGGAAAGGATCCGAGCAAACTGCTGCTCAACTGCTTCTTCCGCACCGGCTGCGCCGCCGCGCTGCTGTCGAACACCGCTGGCACAGTCGCGGCAACGGTGCCGGCCAAGTACCGTCTCGTCGCGCTGACGTGCACGAACCTTGCGGCCGACGACCGCGCCTACGCATCGGCGTTGAGGGAGGAGGACGACGAGGGCATCACCGGGTTCAGCATCGGCCGGGGACTCGGCAGCGTGGCGCGGGACCTCCTCGGCGCGCACCTCCCCGCCCTCGGCGCCGCCATACTCCTGTGGCACGAGAAGCTCCGCTACGCCGCGGCGCTCGCGCGGTTCCACTTCGATCGCCGCCATGGCAGCAGCAGCAGCAAGAAGCTTCCAGACGCGCCGAAGCCGAACTTCCTCGCCGCGGCGAAGCACCCGTGGCACGGGAATGCCGATGATACGGAGGCTGGCGGAGGGGCTGGGGGCCGGGGAGAGGGAGGCGGAGGCGGCGCTCGCGACGTTCCAGCGGTTCGGGAACCAGTCGGCGGCGTCGCTGTGGTACCAGCTCGCGTTTCACGAGGCCAAGGGGCGAGTGCGGAGGGGCGACCGCGTGTGGCAGCTCGGCATGGGGAGCGGGCCCAAGGCGAACAGCGCCGTGTGGGAGCGCGTCGTTCCGGACGGCGGCGGCGCCCGCCGCCGACGAGGGCCCCTGGGGCGACTGCATCCACCGATTCCAGGTGAGGGAACCGGCCGCCGCGTTGGCATGAACTGATCAGATGGCACGTATGAGTGCACGCGTGCGGGTGCTGAGTGCTGACTACTGGAGGGATTAGAGGAGAATGGTTGCAAGTACCAGGCTACATGTTGTTTCCGTTGTTTCTTAGACCTTACTGAAGTTGTTGTGTCATTCGCCCGTCGTTTGATACTGTGTAGAAATAACTCGGTACCCATATAGTACTACTGTACTTATGGGAAATATTTGCATCTATAATAATAAATTAAAACATTTAGATCAAAATATTCAGAAATAAAGTTTGCGTCTGTCTCAATCAATTACTCAACAATTTAGGGGTCTGTAATTTTAAACATTCAAAAAACTGAATAATTAAGCCATTCAGCTCATAGCCCTGTTTTTACATGAAAATGAGGCAGAGTATTAATTTCTGACAGTTGAATTCCACTACGTTGAACATAAATTGCTGGAAAGCCATTACGAGGATGCGAGCTTGCCAACAGAAGATTTTCCGATTGGAAGTCCCGGCAATGGCGCAAGCAGGCGAAGAACTGGAAGCAAAGCGGGTTATTGACCACACATCTATAGTCAAATCAGAGAAGAATCCACGGCACAAGCCTAGTGTGAATAATAAAGTGGATGTAAAAAGAAGAGAGGGATAAAAGTAAAGTAGGGAAAGTCAACCAAAACTAGATAATGATGACAGTTGAACATACCCAGGTCTGAATCTTTTTTTTGTTGGTCGACCTAGTTCTTTCCTCGTGGGAGGAGCAACCATGTCTGGACGGAGTTGGTTGCACTTATTCCTATTACCTTGATCTGCTATGAAACCTTCTTCAGGCAGGCAGGCCAGAATATGATTCTTGGACTCTCTCCTCCAACCCAAGGCCATCTTCGATCTTTCTGGTATGGGACAAGATTGGCATGGCGTCTAACATGTGAGACATTGCTACTTCTTATGACTCCGGGTTAGTGTCTCCCATCTGAGTGAGCAGTCCTGTATAGAGCTGAATGATGTAAGCTTGTAGCAGGGCTCTCTCTTTCTGGTACATCATGAGGTGATCAGGGAGGTCTCAGTAAGCCTCTCTGGTCCATCTCCTTAATAATATATGAATTTCTGGGGTTTCAGTTATACCGATGCTGATCATGACCTGCAAAAAATAATCTTCGTTTCAGATAACCCAGATATTGTATTGTTCGAGACATCGCGCAACTTTATGTTCAGACAAGTGTCCATTGATGTTTTATGTACTAGGATTGGGGTGCATGGGCAACGTGAAGAACAAACTAAAAATCAGCAATGACAACATTTCATGGTCGAAAGTGAATAAGAAACTGTAAGCTGAGCATGCCAGCAGCGGATTTGATAACATGGGATAATGACTTCATACATAAGCAAATAAATAGAAGGAACGAGTGACCAAGGAATGAGGAAAGGAGGGATAAGAGATTTATTACTCGTAGAGTGTGAGTGCAAAGCATTCCCATGTGCTCGTACATACCACACTCACATTTAAAAAACTCTCCCTCGGGATCGATAATAACCCCAAACTGCCTCTTCTGGGTAAAAATGTGTTTCACTATGTACCTAGAGCCATCGATCACCTCTTGCACAATGTAAGAACCTGACTCTGACTGGAATAGAGCGATCTCAAACAATTCAAACATGTTGGGCGTATAAATCTTGCTGGCGTGCAGCTCAACTGGAACTCCGCTGTTGAGGATTACACACCCCTGCAAGAGAAGATAACGAATGTAGGGACATATGTCAAGATCATGCATTTTGGGAGATTGACAATGTACGGGGACTCTATAAAATGTATAACTCTTAGACCTTCGTTTGTAAGCAACAAACTTACCACGCGGCAGCGTCTCTCTTGAAAGTTTTCCTTTGCCTCCCTGTCAAACTGAAGTTTCTGATAATGCTTCACGAACATGTTAATTGATGACCAGGGAGGGATGAAACCCTTGAGCATGTGGTTTGCGCTCTGTGAACGTTGGGTGTTGGTCATCCTAGCGCAAAACTTGCCACATCTCTCTCACCTCAAATATCTGAGTTAGGAAAGGGTGATCATAAAGACCATACTTTGCAATGAGAATAGAACATGCGTCCTCGAACTCCTGAAGTGTGGTATGTTGTGTCGAAAGTGATAACATCTCCGAAATGCTTGAACTGCATACGGCTCCTGCCGTTTGTCCACATGAGTGCTCTGATCTTCACTTCTTTATCTGCTAAGCAGCTATCACGAATATTGGGGTCCTTCATCTTCAGTTCTGATAACAGATCAAATGTGTTTCTTCACGTCGTCCTCCGAATGGTCCCTGCTGATGCTTGCACAAAGAATCCTCAGAGACCGCTTGGTAAAAGGGATGTTTTCCAATGATCAGATAAAGCTCCCGTTTACACTGAACACCTTAGTGAGACCGATGTTGTTGTCCCTGAGATTCTTAACAAGATCCTTTATGTGTGAGTCAATGCTCGATGAGATGTCAATGAAACTTTCCCAACTGGTCAGTGCCAAACCATGATTGTGACCTTTGCTGAACTCGAACCATCCATTGTCTGATGTTCCATGCAGACGGATCATGGCTAAGCATCCGCAGCAAGCTGATTTTGTGTTCTGGTGCCTAGGTCTCCCCTGTTCAGACAATATAGACGGATTAAACACGGAATATCCATATGAAACATAATGATGTGTGATTCTGAATTCATCTATTAATATGTGCTTTTTATCTAACTGAAAAACACCTGACAAACCACACACTATGTCCTGCACCGTCTTGCTCTTTGCACTGTTCCTTCTTGACTGCCCGTATCTAATGCCGAATCCAATCTCCCATGAGTAAAGATTGTAAAAGTCATACGCCTCTGGTAATGAATCAAACTCCATCCCTAACTCCGGTGCTATTACAGAATCAGTGCTTTTGCTCTTGTATCTCCTGATAACTTCCTCTAGTGCGCTTTTCCGACCTGAACTTGCTTCCCTTGACTCTGGAATCTCTCCCAGCGGAACCTGCACATTCGTTAAAATAGAATTGTGGTCATGATGCTATTTGTACAATTCCACATGGGATCTCCAACAATATTACATATTGGTGAACTATAAAATATAATCTCAAATAAAGTCATTGGCATATAGCAGCAATGAGTCTGAAAACGTCCTCAGCTATATTTAGATGCCAACAAAGAGCTTTAGACACAAACTTATGATCCAGAATAAGCATGTTTGGAAAGTCACTTAGCTCATCGTGATTGGACAAAAAACGTGCATTAACATTGATTTCTAACCATAATAGTCCAAATATGATCCCCTATATTGGAATAAATACAGATGAACTTTACTTTATCAATGCCTCACCGAAAAATATTAAAATATAACATTGATTTAAGTATCAGCATGATGGCTGCTCTGAAACATGGGAAGAGCATTGTACCACTTTCAGACGCAAACTGCAACTAACAGGAAACAATTCCGGTAAAACGAACCTCTTCTTCCAGGGGCGATGAGGTGGTGGTGGGGCACTCTACTGGCAGATAGGGAATCCCGGGTTGATTGCTCGGGGGAGCGGGATTCTGGCAGATCTAATCCTTCGCTATTGCAGAATCCTCGAGCGAAGCTTGTATTTGGGCTGCTGCAGCTTCCTCGGAAGCTCCTCTCGGACTGCTTGGGTCAGAGCTGGATCCTGATGTAGTTGTGCGTGGGCTCTCGTCTTCGTCCTGGGAGGGAAAGCGGCACTACCACAGTCAAAGTTCGAACCCTGGATTGGGGGTTCCATGCTGCAGCGAAAAAGGGAAAAATCAGATTCGGACAGAACAAGAGTCTGAATGTGTTAACAAAACTGATCGAGAAAATCACCTGAGAAGCAAATCAGGCTTCCAGTAAGTCCATGACTTACAAAGTACATTACCTTGCTGTTTACGTGATTTTAGTGGATATAACTACACGATAATCATACATATGGCTGATCCCTCCTATACCTCAAGACTTTCTGATTTAAGACTGAAAAGGTCAGTACATCGGGTTTTATTCCCCTATCTACCATTTCTTGAAAAAGATCTTCCGCCTTAGCCATTTCTCCCTGGCTGCAATATCCATTTATAAGAGCTGTGTATGCATAAAGATCAGGAGCAAGTCCTTTCTGCAACATTTCATCAAACAGGCCCCGGGCTTCCTCTAAATAATCTGCTTTGCACTTCCCATCAATCAATACAGTGTAACAGGGTACATCAGGTTCGATTTCCATTTCTTTCATAGAGCTGAGCAACTGGTTCTGCTTTGCTCTAAGAAGAAAGCTCCTTCTCTCCTTACTAATGCCCTGCCAGCATCTCTGCAGGTCCTCTTTTAGGTGACCATCCAGTAGCACTGTATATGAAACTACGTCAGGCTTAATACCTAAACTTGTCATCTGAACAAATAATGTGCAAGCTTCTTGCAACCGACCAACCTTGCAGTAAGCATTCATTAGTACAGTGTATACAATAACATCAGCAGAAAGTCCTCGCTGAACCATATCATGGAACCATCGACGAGCGTTGTGCATATCTCCTTTATGACAATAGGCTGATATGAGCTTGCTATATGAAATTAGATCAGGAACAACATCCTTTTCTAACATGATGCTGCATACGGTTGAAGCTCCCTGGCATTTCCATCCCTACAAAGGTCATTTATCAACTTTGAAGGTGAGAAACGATCCACAAGTTTTCCTTGCTTAGCAACCCTAAGAAAAAGAATGTAAGCATGATCAGTCCAGCCAGAATTCAAATAGCCACAAACCATTGAGCTGTACAATACTTCTATGTGAGCAATTCCTCTCTCTTCAACTATATTAAATAACACCTCCGCTTCACTAAGGTTGCCTCTTCTACAAAACCCCTCAATTGCTACACCATAAGTAAGTGAATTAGGCTCTATCCCTTGATCCTGCATATGGTCTAGAAGGTCAAACACCTCTGTGACAAGACCACTTTTGCAAAATCCACTGGCCAAAATGTTATATGTAACCACATCTGGCTTTACATTGTCCTTCAGCATCTCTTCAAACACTTGCTGTGCATTTGGTATATCTCCCTTCAAACAATAACCCTTGATCAGGCATGTATAGTGGATTCTGTCAGGTGCCAGACCCTCAGTCTTCATTTCTCCCAGTAGCTTAACCGCATCATCCATGTTCCCAAGCTTGCAATAAGCATCCATAGCAATGTTATACAGAACTCCATCTAGATGGAGTCCCGAATCTCTAAATTTCTGGAAATGCTCCGTAACATGAGATGCCATGCCTCCCTTCGTAAAGCATTGCAGAAGATAACTCACGATGTGGCAGTTTATTTCGAGACCATGGGATACCATTGCTTGATAATGATCCAACACCTTAAGTATGTTGCCCTCTTTGCAGTAACTGCGGATGAGATAGCTATAACCATATATATCTGGGGTGAATCCTAGTCTGGTTTTGTTCTCCAATAGCTTTTCAACCTCCTCCAGTCTCATTTCCTTGCATAGTGCATCCATTACCTTGTTATAAGCCATGGCCTCAACTTGAACCCCCTCTGATGATCTCTTGCAGAATAGCATAAGCTAAATCAATCTTTCCGCAGTCACAAAGACTAGTTATAAATGATGAGTATCCATTTATATCTGGTGTCACTCCCATTTCAATCATCTCAACCCACACTTGGAATGCCTTCTCTGCCTTCTTTTCTTGAAAAAGAGACCTGGTTATAACGCCTAGTGCATGAGCATCCAAAGTCAAGCGAAATAACTTCATTTTCTCATAAGCTGATAAAACAATCTCCGAGTCACCGCTCTCAGCTGCAAATTTGATAAGTACGTTGCAAGCCCAAACTGTCGGGATAACTCCAAGCTTACAGAGCTCACCAAAAAACTCTACCGTGTCCCGTGCATGTAGCAAGAGATGTACGCCGCGATTAAGCAATTAGTCGCAGACAAGAGGAGATACGAATCAGTGCACGTTCTCCTGAGGTGATCCATGAGCGGCAGGATTTCAGGACCGCGCCATAGGTCGTCGGCGAGACGATCTCACGGAACAAGGAAAACAACATCCTCCCCTGGCCCGAATGGGACAGAATGACGACGATCTCCGCGTAGGTAGACAAGTCGTGGCTAAAGCCGATGCTCGGTGTCCTTGAAGTAGGCGACCGCAACATCAGGCCTCCTCTTCAGGTACTGTAGATTCCGGATGACTCTAGCAGGGCTCAGACCACGGCTTCTCTGGGCGCCTCGTCGGCGTTGTCGCGCCTGGAGGAGTAGTCGGCCGGCTGCACTAGTACTGCAGCAGCGAGCGCGGAGAAGCGGCAGAGAGGTGATGGTTCAGTGACTGAAGCTCTGACGTGTCTGCACCATTTGCGCTGCTGCAGCCGCCACAGGAGCATGGGAGATACGATCTGCAGTGGCGGATCCAGGAGTTTGAAGCAGGGTGACCCACCTTCATATAACATTTTAACACAAATAAGATACCCCAACATACTAGTACACAATTTAGTAATACAGTAGAACTATTACTTGACAATTCTTCAACAATATCTTCCATAGAAAATTCCAATCCTTCAATATTCAGTTATACACTGAAGACTACATGTTATTGGACTGACATCAAACCTAAGTAATCAATCATTTGTAAACAACGAAGAATTGGAGGTTTGTACCTGACTCGGCTGAACAATCAATCGGTCAGTCCTCTTGCGCTGGAGTGCTTGGAGATTTGGAGGGTCTGCTTTTCTTCTGGCTATTCCACGCCGTCGGAGAGAGCGACGGGAAGGAACGGATTGCCGCTGGCACGGTGGCACTGGACGCCATGGCGGGCGCGGGGGTCCCAGCTTTGTGCTCTCGGATAGGGTTAGGCGAACCGGGGACGGGGATGGAGGCGGCCAGGCGGGGAAGGACAGACTCGTCTGGGGGAGACAGCCCAGGGGCGGGACGGCGAGCGGCGCGGCCGTGCCGGCAGCCGGCGCCTCTATCTATTTTTTTAGAAGCTGGCGTCTCCTCTTGATTGCGTGGATCACACGTTCGTTGGGAGACCCCAAGAGGAAGGTATTATGCAGTGTAGCAGCAGTTTTCCCTCAGTATGAAACCAAGGTTTAATCGAACCAGTAGGAGCAAGAAATCACTTCTGAAGGTTGTCAGTGGCACACTGACGTGGAATCTGCACACAACACAATCAAACTACTTTGCCCAACGAAACAGTGAGGTTGTCAATCTCACCGGCTTGCTGAAAACAAATGATTAAACGTATGGTGTGGAAAACAGTAGTAAATTGCAGAGAATGAAAAGGAACAGTGTTTGCAGTTGGTTGTATTATGAGTGTAAAAGAATGGACCGGGGTATGACATGATGATTACTATGATATTCATGTGGGCATTACGACAAAATACATAGACCGTTATCCAACAGCGTCTATGACTAATAATCCACCGCCCCGTTGTCATACCGAGTTCCCTGCTGGTATTAAGTTGCAAGCAACGGATAATTGCATTAAGTAATGTGCGTAATGTAAACAAATGGATTAGACCTAACGGCGCACCTTAAGCTAAGCATCGGTTATTTTATCCCTAGTGGCAACAGCACATCCACAATCTTAAAAGTTATTGTCACTCTCCCAGATTACCGGAGGCATGAATCCATATCTAGCATAAATACTCACTCTTGGAGTTACAAGCATCTACTTGGCCAAAGCATCTACTAGTAACGGAAAGAATGCAAGATCATAAATAACATAAGATAGATTGATAATCAACTTGACATAATATTCAATATTCATCGGATCCCAGCAAACACAACATGTAGCATTACAATAAGATGATCTTGATCATGATAGGCAGCTCACAAGATCTAAAACATGATAGCATAAAGTGGAGAGACAACCATCTAGCTACTGCCATGGACCGTACTCCAAGGATGAACTACTCACGCATCACTCCGGAGGCAGGCATGGTGATGTAGAGCCCTCCGGTGATGATTCCCCTCTCCGGCAGGGTGCCGGGAAGAGCTTCTGAACCCTCCCGAACTAGGGTTGACGGCGGTGGCGTCTCTGGAACTTTTCGTGGATAATGGCTCGGGTATTTAGGGTTTTCGCGTCGGGAGAAATAAATAGGCGAAAGGGTGGAGGAGACTGTGGAACACCTCTTTTTCCACTGCGAGTTTGCCAAAGGTTGCTGGGCTGCTCTGAACCTCACCTTGTCGAGTGATGAGTCACTTGACAGAATACAACTGCTAACACATGCCAGGAATAACTGGAGTAGAGCCATGTTCATGGACATTTTTGCTGTGGCTTCTTGGAACATCTGGAAAGAGAGGAACAACTTCTATTTCAATGGGATTACACCTGAGTTAAGCTCCTGGACAGCAAGATTCAAGACAGATTTATCCCTTCTAGTTCATAGGACAAAGGAGGAAAACACTCTTTCATTACATCCTTTGTTTCTAGTCTATAGTTCTTTTATCTTATGTAATCTGAACCCTCACGCCATGTAAATATGCTTGGGCCCTCTTAAGGGATGCTTTAATATAGAGGCAGTAGGAGCCTTTTCTACTGTAATAAATGTTTCAAAAAAGGGCTTCCATAGGAAAAATTTCGTAGGACCCTCCATAATTTCTACGAAATTCCTACAATCCAAGGAGTCGCTTATTGGGATATTTTTTAGTCACTACGTAGTGATTGGTGAGGAGTTCTTCTCTGTCCAACCCATCTATTTATATACTAAAAGCAAAATGAGTTAATTTTTTGAGACACCACGTTAATCCACATCATCTTAATTAATTTTAGTAGTTAGATCTAAAATGAATGGCTGATATTTTATGAAAAAAAAGAATAGTTACATAAACATATGTGACACGATTATGTTAACGTGATCACACATGTTACGTCCGCATAAATAGCTGCGTCCGTTTCAAAGACCAGCCGTATGTGCACAGGACTAAGGAATAGCTTGGCTGTTAATTAATTAAAAAAAACACCGTTGGCTGCTCTCCGTAAAAAAAAAATCTTGGCTGGCGTGACGATAGCTTCATGCGGAAAAACAAATCCTTGCTGGAACGTGGTGGGCTGATGGCAAAAGGTAGGGACTGTTAGATATGCACAGGGACAGTTTAGAAAAAAAATTAAACTGATCAATACGAGCACTCTCCGTTTTATTTGCCATCTTTATGAGTTTGAATAAAGAGGTAGAAATAAATATAAACATTCATAATATTAAATTAGTATAATATGGAAATAAATTTTATGATGATTTTAATAAAAAATATTCTAGAAGTTTATATTTTTCCTATATATTTGGTCAAAAAATTTAAAGTTTGATTTTGACTACACGGAGGATGCGGGGTAATTATGAATGGAGGAAGTAAGTTGTTCCTATGATTGAATACGCATAAATGACAAAATATTTAACTGCCATCAGACCAAAACCCGCATAAAACACCGGCAGAAGTTCGAAGTCATGGAGTTGTAAAATTAATGAAGTAATGATATTAGGCGCACGGTGTACATTGTTCTATGACGGAATTGTGGAATTTTAAATATATTAGCACGACATTAATGAAGTCCAGACTCTAGCCACGTGTACCAAATTTATTTGACTTCGCAAAAAATGCATGTTGAAGTTTAAAGTTCAAAGGAGTCACAACATTAGTCGCAATATCAACGGGAGGTCTCTCACACTAAGAAAATTACCGCCTTAATGATACACACATGGCTGAATCAACACATATTCTCGCAAGGATGAGAATGTCCCTCCACTGAAGAACATTAGTCGACACACTATTAACGGAACGTCCCTCATACTATGAAATAATTTGGCTTAATGATACACAGAGCGCTAAGTCATCATAGATTCCCACTTGATATGTTTAATTGTTAGTGTCCACACGGCCCTCCATAAATTTTTTTATCCAATAACCAAAAATATCTTACGAATTGTTTTGGCAGATATTGCTTGGTTTGTATATATGATAGACATATTTGGATTATTTTATGTGTCTTTAGCTCATATATCAAAATCAACATAAAAGCATATGTCAGTCCAATTGTACTTTCAAATTGAGAAATCATTGGGAGTCTTGAACTATGATATCTAAGCCACGTAGTCATTTTGAATAACAGAGAAAATTACATGTGACTGGGTGAGTAAAACCATTGAATGAAAATAAGGATAATTTAAGTAGTTTGCAAAACTTAGAATCATACTTCTCCAACTTTGACTATTGATGTACAAACATGTTAATAAATATGCTTATAAGAAAATAGTTTAAACATATAAAAACACACTCATGTTTCTATAACGTTCCACAAACTAACATGGAGTGAGTAAATGAGATGGAGAAACATGACCACAAGATAATTTTCACTATTTAATGTGACCTACCTAGGAGGATATACGTTCTATCTTGATTTAATGATTCTTTATAAAAAACATACTGATATATCATCAAGTAAAAACTACAGTTCGGTTTACAGATCGAATATCATGGGTGTTTGAACATATGGCATAGTAATCATTTGCCACAATTTTAGATTATCAAAGATGTTACTAACATACGTGATATTTTGCTTACCAAATATATTACAATGCTGTAGAACCATTTAATTATTGTCACATAAGGTGATATCAGTGGAAAACATATTTTTATTTCTTAAACACTTTCAACCAAATATAGATGATGCCCTCGCATTGCGAGGGCCACCTGCTAGTTTTTAGAAAAAGCAATACTATTCATAATACATCTACATGGGGTGGGAAATCAGTAAGTACTCTGCAAAGGGGATTTGCTCTCTGTCGAGCGAGCGACTGCTCACGCTGCGGTGTGCGTCGCGCAACGTGTGGGTGGGTCCCACCCACGTGGCCTTTCTTCCTCACCTCATCTTCTTTCTGTCCTTCTTTTTCCTCACGCGAAACGCAACGGCGACGAAGACCGCAGGCCGAGACGGCGCCGGCGACGCCGTGCGGAGCCGCGGCGGAGAAGGTGGCCGTCGCGAGGATGGACTTAACGGGTGGGGTGGGGGGTGTTTCACCGGCGACGAGCTCCGATGAGTGTGTGTAGGGGGGCGGGGAGGGGCGTGGTGTTCCTCTCCCGACAACCGCACGTGCGGCGGTCGGAAACCGCGCGAGCGCTCACTGCGCACAAGCTAGCCTCACCCTCTGCAAAGTCAGCACCGTTTTATTTTTGCGAAACACTAGTACAACGCAGACGCTCACATATACGCGCATACACTCACCCCTATGAGCGCACGTACGCACGCACACCCTACCCCTATGAGCACCTTCGAGAGATGAGCCGGCGGATCAGGTCTTGAGATTGACGAAGTCACCACGGACGTCTCGCGGTCGACGTGAACATCGCCTCCCACTAAGAAATATTCGCCTAAATGGAAACACCAGCGTCAAACCTGGAGTTTGAACTTGGTGGGCTGCGGGTACAACCACCCTCTAACCATCCTACCAGACACAGCTTCTCAAGTCAGCACCGGCTAGCTCCTCTACATTTACTTCCCTCCATCAGCATTCCCCTCCGGCACCGATCTGAATCATCATTGGTCCGAGAGGGACGCGGGCACGCGGCATATAAACCCACCCGAGCCCTACGCACGTACCACCGGTCATGCACGTACTGTTGCTCCATTCAATGAAATAAATGCATCTACTGTTTGCTCGCCAAGTTGCCAGTCACGCCAAGTCGAGTTTGAAATCCCTGGTCGGCGGATGGTGGCCGCCGGTTGCTCTAAACCCCTATAAAACCTCCCTTTGCTCAGCAGCAGCAACGCACACACACAAAGCCAGTTTTGCTTGGACACCATTGGCGGCATGGCCATGGACATTGCGCACAAAGACCACCTCATCGCGGCCTTCCACGGCCTCCTCGGCGCCGCGGTAATTTCTCATATGCGTCCTCGCCGAGCTGCTCGTCTTCACGCTGCGGCGGAGCGGGGGCTCTACCTCATCCCGGTCTCCGCGATGCTGCTCCTCAGCCGCTACCGCCGTCGTCGCGCCGCAGCATCGGACTCGTCGACTTCTCCTGCCTCAAGCCGCCGCGCCGGCTTCGGCTCCCCGTGGCGGCGCTCGGGAGCACTTCGAGCTCATCGGCTGCTTCGACGACGGCAGGCATCAGTTCATGGAAAATGCCATCCGCTCCAGCGGCATGGGGAACGAGAATACTTTCCGCCCGCGCTGCACTACCTTCCGCCGGCGTCCCACGCACGCGCACGCCATCGAGGAAGCGCACATACTCTTCTTCCCCGCCCTCGACGACCTCTTCGCCAAGACGCGCGTGTCGCCGTCCGATGTTGGCGCGCTCGTCGTCAAACTGCAGCGGATTCTGCCCGGCCCCTTCGCTCTCCTCCATCATCGCCAACCGCTACGGCATGCGCGCCGACGTGAAGAGCTTCAACCTCTCCGGCATGGCTGCAGCGCCGGCTCCGTCGGCGTGGACGTCGCGGCGGAATCCTGCGCGCGCACGCCTTGTCCTACGCCGTCGAGGTCAGCGCCGAGATCCTCACGGTGGGGGTGGTACTGCGGCAAGGACCACAGCAAGCTCCTCCTCAACTGCAACTTCCGCACGCGGCTGCTCCGCGGCGCTCGTGACAAACAACATGGCGGCGCCGGTGAGGTACCGGCTCATCAACATGACGCGGACGAATACGACGGCCAACGACCGGAGCTACCGCGCGGGGTACCGGGAGGAGGACGACGAGGGCATCACCGCTTCACTCGCTCGGCCAGGGCGTCGGCCGCATGGTCAGGAGCTGCTCCGCGCGCACCTCGTCACGCTTAGCCTCTCCATCCTGCCGTGGCGCCAGAGGTGCGGTACACGGCCGCGCTGCTCGTGTCGATGCGGCGCGAGGACAAGACAAGCTCTCCGGCAGCAGCGGGTCCGGCGCGGCGCCGACGCCGGACTTCCGCTCGGCGGCGGACCACTTCTGCCTGCCGTCGTCCGGAAGCCGATGATTACTGCGGCTGGGGAAGGGACTCGGGCTGGGCAGAGAGGGAGATGGAAGCGGCGCTCATGACGTTCCACCGGTTCGGGAACAGTCGGCGGCGTCGCTGTGGTACCAGCTCGCGTACCTCGAGGCCAAGGGGCGGGTCAGGAAGGGCGACACGGTGTGGCAGCTCGGCATTGGGAGCGGGCTCAAGGCTAACAGCCTGGTGTGGGAGGCGCGTCGCCGTTGCCGACACGTCGCCGGCAGGCGCGACGGAGGAGAAACGCACTGGGGCCGTGGATCGAGTGCATCCACCAGTACCCCGTCTGGGAACCTAGTATGCGTGGCGTGCGCCGCTGCCATCGTGTGCCACGTTTCATCGATCAATGCAATTCTCGAAGAAGCCAACGCAACAGAACGGAAGCCGAAGATCGAGTCTAGCAAATATGGTTCGTTCAGTGACTTAAATCGGGTGTTCTGCTTCGATCCTTACTTCAAGAAGTGTCTATGTTGTATTGTTCGTTTTTCTTCCATCATACTCGTTGGGTGTCAAATTCTGGATGTAGCAATGCTAGACATGAGAAAGTTATTTTTATCCAAGTCGTCCTATATGTGGACTGACTAAGCGACAGGTGACCCAAACCGTTGTGATTCATATATTTGTCATTGACTCCCTCATCCTCTGTCGCGGCGACATCGCTTCTATCACTTGCCTTAAAAAGGTCCTTGACGATTTCGCTAGCGCCACCGGCCTCACGATCAACTTCCACAAGTCTGTTTTGTTCCCATGCACGTTGAGCACTCTCAAGCTCATCACATGGCCTCGATCCTTCAATGCCCTATCTCCTCGTTCCCCAAGCCCTACCTTGGCCTCCCGCTTTCCCCATCAAACTTCCAGCTTCGCCTTCGCACCTCTACTCTCCTCCATCGACAAAAGGCTCTCCGGATGGCCGCCTCCCTTCTGTCTGCCGGAGGGCGCCTTGTGTTCTCTTGCAACTCCGTCCTCAACAACCTCCCCACCAATTTCATGTGCTCCTTCCTATTGCCCGTTGGTGTAATTGAGAACATTGATAAGAGGCGTCGCGCCTTTTTCTGGACTGGGAAAGATTCTTGCTCTGGTGCACGCTTGTCTAATTGCTTGGGGATAAAGTTGTGTTGTCTACGCAGGTTGGTGGCTTTGGGCTTCGGGATCTTCGCAGGCAGAACCTTTTGCCTGCTTCTTCACTTCGTGGACCGCTCCACCAGACTTCGGAGCTCCCTTGGAAAACTTGGTTTTTCAAGCGGGTTGGCCAGGGACCTAGGGGACAAGGCGACCACCCCCTCCTTCCTCGACAAGATAGTCTCCTACGGGCTTCCAGTCTAACCGTGCCCTCACCCGCGTCGCCCTACGCGATGGGCGCCGTTGTGTCTTTTTGGATGGATAAATGGAACCCCGGGCCCCTTTGTAATCTCCGGTTCCCGGCTCTCTTCTCCCACAGCACCCGCCCCACGCCACGGTGGCCAGCGTTCTCGCCGACGGGCTGGACCTCCAGCTCGACTGACCGCTGCGGCGGCTGAGCTTGACGCGTCCAGGCTCTCATTGCCGGCACGACGCTCCGCGACGGCGCTGACGCTCGCTTCCTCGACTCCACCATGCCAGCCCCTTGGACGACGCCCCCTTCTCCTCCAGCGACGCGTACCGGATCTTGCTCCGCCACGCCCCATCGACAACGACGCCTACACCAGCTGGGGGCTTGCGGTTCCACGAAGGTGAAGATCTTCTCCTACCTCGCCGCCATCGACAGGTAAGTACCAGAGCGAACCTCTTCATGAAGCATTGGCTCCCTCTGCGGCTTGCGAGGCCTGCGGTTTGGAGGAGACATCCCGACACCTCTTCTTCGACTGCCCCTCTGCCTCCGACGTGTGGAACCGTCTGCATGTCATGCCCCGCCTCTTGGCGCCTCCTTTTTGGACCATGGCAGCTCCCGGCTCGTCGACTGCTGCTGCTTGGACGGACGGGCCTCGCCACTATTTGTGGCATATGGAAGGCCGGAACGATCTGATCTTCAACGCCAAGACCTCCTCCCCCTCCGACATTCCTCCGGCGATCTGCGGAGGACCTGCTCACTTGGGCTGGTAGATTCCCCTCCGATAAGAGGGATCACAATTGAGCACTTGCGTGTGCTCATCATCAACGCTAGCGTGTAATCTCGCTTCAGCCCCCCCCCCCCCCCCCCCCCCCCCCCCCCCCCCCCCCCCCCCCCCCCCCCCCCCCCCCCCCCCCCCCCCCCCCCCCATGTATTTCACCAATCACTTTGTAAGGGCAGCCAAGCCCTCTTTCGAGTTATAATAACAACCGGTGGGGAGCAATCCCCCGTCTTCCTCGAAAATATATTTGTCATAAATATATCTATAATTCTTGAAAAAGATGAACCGGCCTTTCAATAACAAAAAGTTGCTTCTGACTATTTATAGACAACTAAAAACACATGTTTATAGCCTGTGCCCAGTAAAATATAAATCCTATTTCTTTACATCAGTTTGGACTTTTAAGATAATCGGTTAGTGCATGAGCCAAGTGGTATCGAGGTCAAGCCTTAACTAAACGCTATTTAATATAAAAATAATTGCGCTCTTCCATCTATCCCACGCCTAATTTCTTCCAGTTTGTCCAGACTAAACGTGAGGCGAGTATCAATTCGACAGTGTCGTGAAGTTCATACACGTAGATTCTGATTACAATATGAAAATGTTTCAAAAACATTGCGATTTTTCCTCAGATCCTGAGGTCCAAAAATATTGACATGTTGACTGCACGCAAGTGCATCGTGGTCCGTATGGTCGGCGACATGAGACATGCCCTTTGCTAGCTAGACGTTCATAGGATACGTGACCTGACGAGAAATGGAGCTGAGTAATGAAGCTGCTGGGCGTTAGGTTTGCGAATAAGTGTGCGCGTGGAACGCTTCTGCGGCAGCTAGTAAATGAGGTGGTACACTTGTTCTGCTTGCACGTACGACGGCATTCATGCTGGCTGACGAGGAGAGACAGTGTTCACTGCCCTGTCATATATTCACAGTTGCCTGCGTCGTATTTACAGGCTTATGCAGACCGCCTGTCGCCAAAGCTGTACAGCAATTCAATTGCAGCAAGTGACCAGAAGAGTGGCGTTTTGGAGGCCGACCTACATTCAAATTGAGATTTGATTTTTTTTATAAATTTAGAAAAAAAACTAGTTGTAGATAATGTAGAGATCTACCGCTGTGCCAAAATCTGAAAGAAACATTCGCTGCATTTTGTGCATGGGAAAAAATGACAAATGTGTAGATCTGGATCAGCGAAAAGTTTTAAAAAAGAAATTTTGGCAGAATTATCAATTTTTTTGTAGCATAAAGTAGTACGAATTTTGGATTAAAAGTTTGCACACTGGTAGATCTCCATATTACCTGCACCTAGGAATTTTTGTTTCAAATTTTTCGAAACAAAAAATGCAGATTTTGAATTTTCGAAAATATCGAGTGAACGACGCAGGAGCAGGCCCGCCACTGCCGTCATATTGTCTGTCGTCGTAGGGATGGACGGACCATCCAGAGCAACTTACACAACAATTGAACTTTATTTGCGTGTCTACGTGCTGATTGACTAGGACTCCTTTTCACATCTGTCGTCGAGGTATTTTTTTTTACGTTGTATCCGATCGTGAGGTTGTTCATTTTTACACACAAACCATCACGCGTGATTTCATTTTACTAGTAAATATTAACAGGATTAAAAGATCTTCCTCCGATGATATCAATATATGAATGAGAAATAACTATATATTTCTAACTCGACTAGTGAATAGTCATCCCATAAAACATGCAAGAAAAATTAAGTTGCCGAGAGGCCACCATGGTATATGTTTTTGTTCGTAGACGTCTTCATCACCCTTCCTCATTCCTGGTTACCGGTCCAACCTTGAGAAACTCCAGACAAATGACAAAACCCATATTCCACCCAACCAGTTGGATGTGTTCGAACTATCTAGGACTGCTCCAAGCTTTGTGTTGTGCATTTACATATTAACCTATCAACTTCAGACATTCCTTGCATGTGATCCATTTTTATATGCAGAAACTACTCTTAGCTTTCCCCACCTGCCTTCTGAAATCCATACCTTCCTCTAAATTTTGTGCATTTTCCTTACAATGTCAATACATCAAACATCATTGTCAAAGGGCATTTTACGCCCTCATGCGTGAGTTTTAAAATAATTGATGACAACATCATTAAGTGAATAATATGTTTATCTAGTATACACAGGAACATAGTCCGAGGAGCTTTGTTAACCATATTGAAGTCAAGACAGACGCTACTAAGAATTCAGAATTTAGAGTCGCTGGACGGTTGTGTGATGATGATGCCAATAGTGGCGCCTCCTTGGAGTTTTCTTCTTTAGTTGTGTGAAGTTTGCGGTGCCATGATAGTTTAGGTCTGTGGTGTCCTTGGTCTAACAAAAAAAAGAGAGCATTTTAGTGGTTTTTCTTTTCTAATTAACTAGACAACTGTCTTCTTAATTGGAGTAAAGTCACGCAAAAGTTTTGCCTGGTTATGGAAAACAATGCCTGTCTTTTCATGAGAGGCATATGGAAGAAACAAATGTGCAAAAATGTTAATTAGGTCGTTGAGATGTAAACATAAAATAAGAGGGTTTCTGACGGAAATTCGTTTTGGCACCCGAATCCAGATGAACACTATATCTACACCATCCAGTGTCCTCGAGATCCGGCCAGACCTTTGTATTCTCCACCGTATTCAGCTGTGTATATCAGACTTCAAACAGTGTCAGGCCCCAACTCTGACATCAGTTATTGCTTGTAAAGCCTTTTTGCACATAGTCGGGACAAACGGAGAAGACTTTTCCTGTATCGGGCCGATCAACATCTAGACCGGAAACTGTCGAACTGTTGTCAAAGTCATCTGAAGCTTCAGCCTTGTTCCCGTCCAATATTTTGTGGCTTCGTACTGGTCTGTCTTCGTCCATCAATGGATTGGTCGTAAGGTTCCATGCCATGGTAGCCAAATTATCTTTTGAAAAGCCACTTGAGTTATCGTATGCACTTGCACTTGTGTCTCCTAACCTCATTGGTTTCATTGCCTGCAAGTAGAGTGTCTGTACCTAAAAGACTAGCAAGTAGCAACAGCCGTCAGCATGAGCGAGTCGGGTGTAGTCGGCGGCTCGGCGCCCTCATCGTGGCGAACACACAGATCGTCAGCTGGTAGGCAGAGCCGCTCACGACGACGCGCCCTGCCACCACCACGAGGGACAAGACGGCCATCTTGTGGCTGTGCAGCGCACTTCCGACCGGCTTCCGCCGCCGCTGCCAATGTGTCACGGCTCCGAACGATGAAGCAACGTATATTCGTGCCTCCGCGGCCTCGGCGATGACGGTTGTCGACGGCGCTGTTGTCCTTGTTGAGCACCCGCTCTATGACGCGCCGCCCTTACTAGCTTCCCGCCGCCACACCATACCATGTCGTCCGCAAAGCCGGTGAACGCCAGCGCGTCAAAGCCTGTCACGGCCACCGTGTTCACGGTGTCGTCCTTGGCGCGTACCTACTCGAGGCACCGCAAGCTTGACACACCACACACGCCACACCTTGAACGTCCTGTCCCAGGACCTGGAGTAGAACTGTCCGGCGTTGGCGTCGACGCTGAGGCACGAAACGGCGTCGAAGTTCTGTAGCAACACGGAGCTCTTCCTGCGCCGCCCCGTCTCCGTGTAGTGCGACGGCCTGACAGTCGACAGAGCTCCTCAGAAACTCCCCGAGCCGCGGGAGCGACCCGCCGCACTTGTGCATGGCTGGATCGTCGTCGGACGCGCGCCACAGGGACGACGATGGCCTTGACGAGACCGCTTCCGCATTTGAAGCCGGTGAACTCGTGTCGGCCGCGCCACACCCGCACGTTCTTGGAGTCCGTTCCGGCGTAGAGGCAGATCCCCCGCCGCGGCGAGCGAGTACACGTGCATGTCCGCCTTGACGAACGACCTCAGGAGCCCCGACGGTGTCGAAGCCTAGCCCCGGGAGGTTCACCCATGGTGACGGCATGTAAGACGACGGGAACGCCACGGCCTACGTGCCGACGCTGGACATCGGCGATGGCAGCGAGGAGCACCTATCGTCGTCGTCTGATGACTTGGCCGGTCTGGCAGCTAAAACTGAAGCAACTTCTTGTGATTTCTCATGGTCAGGACCTCCTTCCGGTATCACCCGTCACGGCACAAATGGCGACACTGAATGGCATTTAATTCTTTCCATACATACAAATTTCAAAGCTACAGGCACGCTTTCCAATGGCCGATTTCTCTCATTACTGCCGCACCGTATATGTCGTTATTAATAGCAGGGCACATATCCACAGCTCACAGCTCAAGAGGACGGTCCAGATATAGTGTTCATTTGGACCTCAGAGCCAAACGCCACCCCCGGTTTCCGATCTGTTCGTGCTGTTTTTATGGCATACGAACGAAGTCCTCAAAAGTCGCTGGCTCCTGTGCAGGTCAACGAGAGGCTACTAAACCTGGTCGTTGTCCACGATCCACGTACACGGCTTCGATCGCATCGTTGACATGGAGCTAGCAGCTAGCTAGCGATACTCCGGATCAGTGCCAACTGCCAAGGATCCAAGACCAAAAAAGAAACTCCTCGCGGAACATGCTGAGACTTTGACTTCCTGATCAGATCAGCCCTATCAGCCAGGTAATCCGATACAGTAGCGCACTGCTTTGGCCACAACTTCAGTCCAACGCCGCAGTACACGCACTGTACGGGCTAGCTGCCGTCGCTCCAACGCCCACATACACCTGACACTTACATCTCGTCGTTGACTTGGAGCTAGAATCAATGCATAGCATGCCCGTACAGTGCAACAAAAGGATCGAAGATAAGATATAAGATCGATGTGTAGCCACTAGCCACCCGTCGAGGAACTTGGTCAGATCGTTGACTACCAGCCGTCCAGCCCTTCCGTGAGCCGAGGTAGAGCATTTTTGAAACACGGTACAAACGCAAACGCTCATACATGTGCATACTATGAACACACACACGCACATCCCCTGTGAGCACGGAGCACCTCCGAGACCCGCGGGTCGAGTTTTGAGATTGACGAAATCATCACAGTCCTCTCGCTGTCGACGGGATTGCTCGGCGCACTTCGTACTCGTATAGACCAGCTAGCCCAAAACAATTGCAACATCTGACCTTTGGACGAGACCATTTGGCGGCCCAACTGGAAAAAAAAAATAGCGGCAACTAAAGGATTGTTGTTGCTTGTGCGTGCAGGTCCACCGTGGAAACGGACAAAATTGACCTCCTTCTGAAACTCGATACAACAATGCGCCCAGTGTCACCGGAAAAAACCATGGAGCACTGAATCTATTTGTTCAAAAATAAAAACACGAACTTGAATCTATGCGTGTCAACAGAAGTATATCTAGATAAATCAAGCTATCTCTTCATGTCACCTCCTATGCTAGTGACCAGGGCCGGTCCTGAGGGCAGGGACGAAGCTAGAAAAAATTGGCACGGGTGTCAGGCAACTAATGCCGACTGTACAAGTACAATTATGGAAGGGCAATACAAATAATTTCATAGGCAGTATAACTAAATTCACGTTGTAATACAAAAAATGAAAAATTTCAGAGCCAACAATAATAGTTTTCATATGAAAAAGTTTGTCGTACCGAGTACAAATTGAGAGAAGTAATAAAACGACTTGTTTACACATCCAAAAAAATACTAGGAAAATGAAACTTCCTGAAAAAACGAATAGAAATAACATATTATATCCATAACAACTAGACGGAAAAAATATACAGGAAAGAAAAAAAAATATATAAAGTGACATGGAACTCACATTTTAGAGCTTCCTTTCTCGATCTTTAATCTTCTTAAATATATCAATCACATCATCATTTGTGATGGTAGAAAATATATCTTTCTCCACATAGCAAATCATAAGATCACTCATGAACTTCTCACCCATTTTATTCCGCAGAATACTCTTGACAATATTCATTGCTGAAAAGCATCTCTCCACTGATGCAGTGGCGACCGGCAAAATTAACACCAATTTTAGAAGATGATACACCAAAGGAAACGAAAGATGCTTCTTAGTGTCCACCAAGAGTTTGGCAAGATCAGCAATGCCATCTAAATCCGCAAACCGTTCGTCCGCTCGCACATTGTCAATGTAAATGCGAAGTTCATGACCAAGATCAATCAGTTTTGATGAATTGAAATCATCATGATAAAACTCAGCTAGCTTCAATAAGCTCTCGATGTTAAAAGCAGCGAATGAGTTTTTTGGGCTGAATGATGTCATGTGAATAAGTAGTGCTGAATTTACTTCATTGAATCTATCATCAAACTCTCGAAGTTACCAATCAATAACAGAGTTAAGACACTCTATTTGGTAATGATGAAGGTTTGTGATGTTGGTTTTTTGTCTTGTATTATGCCGATTGACATATTCATCATGCATGTTTAGTTTCGGAATGTCATGCTCTTCACAAAATGAATATACCTTCTCCAGAAGTGATTCCCATCCATTATCTCTTAGCCGTTGCAGATCATTCCTTGTTGACTGAACACATGACATGGCATTCAAGATGTCCTGATCCTTCTGTTGCAAAGCATGAGACAAGGTATTGGCACTCCCTAATATATGTAACATCATATGTAAATAGAATACAAAGTCGAAGGTTCCAAAATAGGATAGAAGGCCACGTGCTTCACTTTTCTTGGAACTTCTCTTTCCTTCCTTTGATACATATTTCAGGACACTAATAACTGATGGGAACAACTGAACAAGGCCAGAGAGAGTTCTGTAGTGTGAGCCCCAACGAGTATCTCCCGCACTCTGAAGTGATTGATCTTGATTTAGCCCTGTGCCGGTACTAATTTTTCCACTACCTATGGCTTTTAATACATTCTCTCGATGAATCTCTCTAATCATGTCCTTTCTTTTGCAAGAGGCTCCAACCACATTGAAGAGAGTAGAGATCATGTAAAAGAAATCTGCAATATCATCATTCCTCTTTGACACTGCCACTATAACCAACTGGAGCTGATGAGCAAAGCAATGCACATAATATGCCGAACTATTCTCTTCTAGAATTTTAGCCTTCAATCCATTGAACTCACCACGCATATTACTTGCCCCATCATAACATTGACCTCTGACTTGCTTTAAAGTTAGTCCAATATCAACAAACAATTTTTCAAGAGCTGATTTGAGACACGCTGCAGAAGTTTCCTTCACATGTACAACTCCAACTAATCGTTCCATGATTAGTCCATGCTTGTTCACATATCTTAAAACCACAGCCATTTGTTCTTTGTCGGATACATCAGAAGCCTCATCAATTAACAAGCTGAAAACATCTCCACCAATTTCTTCGAGAATATAATTCAATGTTATCTGTAAAATATAAAAGTTAATGTCATTTAGATTACACCTAGAGATAAATTGTATGAAACAAAAATATTAATGCTTACCTTTGCATAATAACTCACAATTTCTTTCTGAATGTCCGGACAAGTCCATTTGCAATTTTGGGGAGCATTATTGATTAACTTCCTTACTTCCTCATTTTGATTTGCCAATGTCCGTATCAACTCTTTAAAGTTTCCCTTATTTTTTGATTCCTCTGATTCGTCATTGCCGCGAAAAGCTAAGCCTTGATGTACGAGGTATCTAGCAGATTCAACAGAAGTATTCAATCGAATACGATTTTGCCTTTTTGTCATATCAGTTTGCTTCTGCAGAGCGGACCTAATGGATTGGTCTTGATTCATTAGAGCATCACATCTTTTAACAGCTACATTATGAAAGCTATTGACCTCACCCACATGAGTCTCTAGTCTTTTTTTCTTGTTCCAACTAGACCAACCATTAACAACAAATGCGTCATTTCCACCTTGGTTATCAACACAATCTCTGAACAAGTAGCAGCACAAGAAAAATGCCCTATCCAACTTCTCACTGTACTCTAGCCAGCCATGATATTCTTTAAACCTATTTGGATTAAATCTCCGTGGAGCTCCTGCAATGTGTTTTTTGTGGATATTTATATCCCGCTTGCTGCCTGTAAGGTCCTCTAGTTAAATACATTCTTCTGATGTCATCTTGCTTCTGAGGATTTCGACTATACTGTGGTATTCTTTTCCGATCAGCCGGATCATACGGAAGATCATCTAAATCAATCTCTTCAGGAACCGGAGGCGTTGGTGGTCTCGGTACACTAGGCCTTGGTGGCGGTGATGCATTATCTTGTTCTTGTCTAAGTCTAAGTGGCCTTGAACTCTCAGCTGAATCAAAACTTTGCGGTGCTGAATGTTTCAACACATATCTGTCCATAATCTCCTAAGTGAAACAACCAGAAAAGCAAGATGGAAAATTTAGATTGGGGTCTACTTACACTGCCGATCTGGGCAAACAAATGAAGCCGTACCTGGGAGTGGCGACGTAGAATCAGCAGGCCGGAGAATCTCCGATGATTGCGTCGATGCCGGCGGCCGGCGGCCGGCACCAGGGATAGGGAATTAGGGATTGATCTTTGGCGAGAGAGAGACGAACAGGCGTCAGGCGAGAGAGACGAACAGGCGTGCGTATACTACTGCTGGGTTTGGGCCAATCGCTGTTTGTATCTTGTGTTTTGGGCTTTTGATGTTTCTTAATTTCAGTCTTCCACGGTTGGGCTGGGCCGCTGGGGTCAGACATGCTTTTTTACTGGGTTCAGATCACAATTTTTTTGATAGTGTTTAGCTGAAACGGCGGGAGTCACTGGTGTCAGCTGACACCAGTGCTTGTACGGGAGCTCCGTCCCTGCCTGAGGGGGGGCGGGGGGGGGGGGGGGGGCAAGAGGGGCGGCCGCCCCGGGCCCCCGAAATCTAGGGGCCCCAAATCCCAACTAGCTTAGACAAATGGACTGGCAGAAGAACTCATGTGGTGGCGCCATTACCATGGTTTTTAAGGCGTCGCCTTAGGGACGCCTTGGCGTCAAGGCGCTGCCCCTCCGCTTTGCAAAAATGGCCGCTTTAGGCGCCTAGGCGTCCAAAGCGCCCGCCTAGGCGCCAAAGCGCCCCCTCTGTCAAGGCGCCAAGGCGTCGCCTTAAAAACCATGGCCATTACTACAGGTCGGGAGCTTTTCTCGTAAGATTCAGAGAGAGCAGGACGAAGCGTTACGCTGTGTGGCTGGAAGCCTGGAACTTGGGCCTTTTTTCTCCTTCGGTTAGCTTGGGCTGTTTTATTTGGTAAGCTTAGGTATTTTTCCTTCCGTCAGCTAGCTGGGCCTTTTTGATCTAAAAATGGGGGTGCTTCCGGTGGTCTATAGCCAGATGATCGATCTCGTACCCTATCAAAAAACAGAAGATGACCGATCTGGTATGCAGCAAGAAGGAACGCGAAAAAAAGGAACGCAGTGACTTATGTTTCTATTTTTTGCATGTCTAATAAGTGTTTTCCCTTTTTTCATCAACTTTTAATTTCTCTTATCATTGGCACGGAACTGTAAGGACGTGGCAAGGCATACTAGTGTAATTTTCCATATGTTGTGTGTCTTACAATGCGTTGTTCGACCGTTTTGGACATGAACGGGAGACTACCCATCGCCGTCCCTCATGTAGCCAGCCAAGCACCGAGAAGCCGAGTCGCGGAGAAGAGATTTTAATAGGCCCATGACGTCCGCAACGAGAACTGTTTGTCGCATAGTCAATGTGATAATCTGTAAATTTGATATTGACATGACATTATCATTGACTTTGTATCTAGTAATGTTAGAAAGAAATTCCAATAATATATATATATTATTCGATATCAATATTGCTTATCAGGAGGGCCCATGCTCTGGTTTCGCCCCGGGCCCCTGAATTGTCAGGACCGGCCCTGCTAGTGACCACGCAGGATGGAAGTTCAAACGAATTTAGAATAAATGCATCCAAAGGGGGAAATCATCTTTGCAACTTTGCATATCCTTACGGGTTTCTAGATTTTTTCCTTTTGAACTTGGGCTTTATATACCATGAAGAAAACAATTTGATTACTATCACGATTAACCACTCCATCCACACATGCATGGAGGATATGATCTGCATTCGACCCACTATTACCCAACCTAACTAAATCGTTCCCGACTTTGTTAACTTTGGTCACTTGTCAATCTTGCATTTAAACTAGCTAGTAGGAACTTTCTGTTTGCTACAACATCTGGAATTGCTGATTTGTTTCTCGCTCTACAATGAGTCACAGTTATTCTCCATATGCAATGAGTCGGAATACGTCAGAAGCATGGCTCTCAAATTTTGCAAACCAGTGACTGTTTCAGCATGTTCAACGCAAAAGCTGTTAGAAATATGTCCCAAAACTCCAACTAACACTTTACCATCACTTTCTCTAAGAATTCCACCCCATGTGCCTTCATATCCTTGTTCCGAGAAATTTGCGTCAATTTTGCTTTATCTTAGCCGGGGCCCGTAGTGACCTGACCGTTGCCAGGTTAAGGTTGTGCATAGGTCTAGGACCTCTTTTGAAACTTTTTGGGTTAGAAGACCGGCGTTACCAAATTCGTGTGAATACGATCTTATTGGTAACCAAACCTTATTTTGTGAGACTGGCATAAGATCGTATGCGTTACCAAACTCGTTTCAATATGAATCTCACAATGAGCCCAAACCTTATTTTGTTTTTCGTATAAAAAGCCCAATTCATTTTCACTCTATCTCTCTCTCTTCAACCCTACAAAATTCTCGTGCTTATTTCTTGTACACCGTCCAAAGAAACGTATTACAAAATCCACGTGTCCTAAAATCCTGTATGAATCCACAATATGTGGCATTCAATCGTGTATTATTCTTATTCCTATGTTTTCAAGGAACTGGGCATGTATTCAAGTTGAAAATGTGTATTATTCTCATTATCATGATTTGTGTTATTTCGAATCTAATCAGTGTTAAGACATTCATGATACACACTAATTAAGTTCTCCAGCCAAGATACAAAACCTCATAGCTAACAGAGTATACAAAAGAAATGATGTTTCATCCTGGCGCGTGAGTTAGTACTCCCTCCGTCCCAAAATAAGTGTCTCAAGTTTGCACAAAATTGGATGTATCTATAGTTTTATACATGTTTCATGTCTAGATACATCCACTTTTTGACAAATCTAAGACAGTTATTTTTTGATGGAGGGAGTATAAATTTTGCTGATGTTGACAGAGAAAAGAACTGATAACTTTTGCTGATGTTGAGAGAGAAAAGAACTGATTTTGACTTTTGTTGGGGTCAAAGCCCATTCGACGGACGACCACATATGCTTCAGCCTACAGGGGTCATGTCGGCTAATGAAGAAGGAAAATATAAGAGATTACTACAAGTCGACAATCGCCAAAAAAGGAAAATAGAGGCACACTCGTATAGTAGCAGGGAAGATAGAGAAATTCTTTGAAAACTTTTGGGCATCATAATTTGCTACTCATTGTTGATACTTTTCTACACCAGTTTACCTCGGAAACCCAAATTACCACAACGAAATAACTGCCTCTTGCCTCTCAGCAACATCATATATGAGATTTTGCAGAAGAAACAAGATTTTTTTTTGAAACCAGGAAAAACTTTGTCATTCATGTTGATAAAGTAGGAGCAAACATGAAAGACAAGGCCCAAAAACAAAAAGTTACAACTCAAATAAACCACACCGGCCCTGAGGCCGCGCCCCACACGGGTCGACGACCAAGACACCTTAGCGACCAAAGCCGACACCACACGACCTCAACACACACATGGGTCGATGACCAAGACGTCCTAGCGACCAAAACCGACACGACACGAATTCAACGTAACACGACGGAGGTGACCTCGACGGAGGTGACCTCGATACTTAGCATCCAGAACTGCCGCTCCAGCATCCACGCCAGCCCCAAGACTGCGTCTTGGATTCGAGTTTTTCTATGACTACCATGCCGTAGCGCTCCCGTGGGCCACTCTTCCTATTTCTACCTTTTAAATTTCCCACAATCCCCCATCCTATGTTTTCAAGGAATTGGGCAAGTATGCAAAGCTGAAAATGTGTATTATTCTCATGATTATGATTTGTTGAGTCTAAACCGCTTCAACACATTCAGGAATCAGGATACGAACTAATTAAGTTCTCAAGCTACACAACCTCATACTAGCGAATATGCTAACAGAGTATACAAAGGAAATGATGTTTCATCCTGGCACGTGAGTTGATACTGTATATTTTTTGCTGATGTTGACAGAGAGGAATTTGACTTTTGCTAGCGTCAAAGCTCTTTATACGACTACAATTTGACATTGACAATCACCAAAAAACAGAGGTACAGTAGCAGAGAAAACAGAGAAGTTCTTGAGAACTTTTGGGCATGTTAATTTGCTACTCATTGTGATACTTCTCTACACCAGTTTACCACTGAACCCAAATTACCAAAACGAGATAACTGGGTCTTACTTCTCACCATCATATATGAGATTTTGCACAAGAAGAAAAAGAAGAAATCTTTAACCTAGTCTTGGATTCGAGTTTGTTCTAGTATGACTATGCCGCGTAGCGCTCCCGTGCGCTACTCTTCGGAACTTGAGTCCGTGAGGCCCTCGCCGTCGTAGTCGCCCTCCAACCCCTGGTGCTGCTCGGCGGCGCTCGCTCCCTGTTCACCGGGTTGCTGGTCCTGTGAGTCCCCTCCGGCGGCAAACTGCACCGGGCTGTAGCACACCTGGGTCTGGTAGTTTGTGAAGCTCATGGCCTGTGCGCCGGGGAAATTCATGAATTCGGGGTTGGTCGGGATCGCATAGTAGTGAGTCGGCTGGTTGGACGCCGCGCCTGCGGCGGCGGGCTGCTGCGGAAACATCCACAGACCCGGCATCATCTGCTTGCCGTCGCCGGCCGCGCCGGAGACTGGGGCATGTATGGCGTAGAACGGGATGGCGCCACCTGCGGGCGCCGTCGCGGAGGCCGAGACGGGGGCGAAGCCGCTGGACACCGAAATCGCGCCGCCGCCGCCGTTACCTTGCAGAAGAGGGTCGGCTGCAAAGGGGTTAAAGGCGGCGGGAGGCGCCGTGAGGAGCGGCGGCGCGTCGGCCGCCGCCCGCGTAGGCTGGAGCTTGCGCCGCCGCTTGGGGGCCGGGTCGGCGCCGGCGGAGGGCGACTCGGTGGGGATGCTGAGAACGCCGTTGACGGTGGTGGCGATCGCGGGCACTGTCCCCGTGCCCGTGGCGGCGACGATGGCCGGCTCCGACTGCTGGAGCAGCCAGCGGATGGTCTCGCCGTCGGACTTGTGCCCCAGCTCGGTCGTGAGCCGGGCGACCCTGGCCGCGCAGGGCCCTGCCATGCGGATGCGCCGCCCGCGGCCCTCCACCTTGGTGTGCCGGTCGCGGTTGCGCGGAGGGAGCGCGACGGCGAGCCCGAATTCCCCCGGCGCCTGCTCCGGCTTCGGCACGACGGAACCGTGCGCCGCGGCCGCCGCCGGGACCATCGCTATGGCCAGGGCCGCATTGCCGGGGTGGTACTGCGCGTCCGTGTCCTGCTCGCCATTGCCCTGCAGCTGCGACTCCATGCGAGATCGGATTTGGGGGAGTTGTGCTTCGCTTGGGCTCCCTCGCGTGGATGCTTCGGTTTACGGATTGGCGGCGGCGGCGGCGGCTCTTGGCTTCCTCGCCGAGTTCCTCGGCTCAGAGTTATCGCTGGGCGGTGGGTCCAGTGGATAGGGTTTAAGGCCACCGCTCCACCGGGCAATGGGCCCCGATATTGCTGGTGGGGACTGGACGATTCGGCCCACCACCAAACCTACGGACCTACGGTTACCACGTTTGTTTTGGCTGGCACTTTTTTTTCTTATGGGAAATGTCTAACACCACGTTCAGAAAAAGTAACAGTTCAACACATAGATCTTCCACTGAAAAGCACGGAGGCCTCTCTCGCGCGGGAGAACCTCGCCCGGCCTTTCTGGCACGACCGTATGGGTCTATGGGAGACAATGGTGGAGCCATGATTTTTAAGATACATTTACGACAATTATGCAAGCTGTGCAATCCACTCTTGCTCCGAATGCGACGATAAAGGAGGTATAGATGCCATCAAGTCCATGCGAATGGGCGATGGACATGTCCACAAGGTCAAGACACAAGTTTTACTCAAGGAGTTTGATGACATCTGCATGAGGAGTTTGAAACATCTGACGAGCTCGCCATGCGCATAAACATTCTCGCCACCAACATACACACCACAACCTCTCGCTAAGAAAAAATGTGATAAATAAGCTTCTTATCTACTCCATGTTTTCCAATTACACCCAGGTTACTGCAATTGAGCAACTCCTTGATCTAAACATCATGTCCATATATGACCATATGTGAAGTCTCCAAATGACGGTCCATCTCTTGTCTTTTTGAAAACCCGTGAATAACACAACGCTTTAATATTTGGATAATTTATGGTGCTTTAAAACATGGAGAATGTATTTGCAAGGGAACCCCACACAATCCATCCTCCAGGAGTTGACTTGATACTTTATCCCATGTTTGTTGTGGTATAGTCTACACAAATTAGTATATAGGGTTATTTTCATAAGACGATAAACCTTTCAGAGTCTCTGCCTAGCAGTTTCAAAAACCTAAAGCACACCAATCTGTTTTAGTTGTTCTTGCAAGATGTAGAAGCTTGCTGGAGTGAAGGCATGTGAACCAACCATCCCAATCTCATTGCAATTAGTTATTGCCATGGGTAAAGATTCTGAAGCCATGCAGTCTTCTTAGTTTTCACATAGGTGAAAAATGGAGTTCTTGTAGTGTTGAATAAAATCGACTAATGTCATGGTGTAGTCCAAGTTCACTTGTCCGGTTGATTTGCATACCAAGGAAATTGCGATTTGAACTCTTTTAAGGACTTGAAGTGCATGTGTGTTGGCATTTTTCTATATGCCATGATCAAACAATACATCACATTTGGAATGACCTTCCGAAGAGCTTTAATCATCGTGGAGTCCCCATGAGTGATTGCTGACCTTGGCTTCCACTGACACATTGCTCTCACAAATAGCCAACATATGTACCTTCGGTCTCATTTATACGATGCCCCAACTGGATAGAGTAGTGCTACGACGATTGTTTAGACCGTCAAAAGTAAAAATGGCGTACCATAAATATTCTTCTTGTAATCCTGTCAAACACCACTACAACACCATAATCTTGATATTTCATACGTGACTGGGCATCACTACACCAGAGCATGCTATTCAACCGTCCTTCTGCATCCAGTTGGTATTCAAAAAAGAAATCATTGTCTTTCTCTTTTCAGCCGACCATAATGCCAATTGATGTGGTTACATCACCCTTTTCAATCAACAACATATAAAACAGAAGTTGTATGTATCCCACCTCACAAAGCCAACCTTCTCGTACTCACCATATCTTCTTATGAAATTATCTGTTATAAAATATTTTTTCATCCTAGCTACTCCCATTATTAAGATCTCATCTCTCTAAAAATCCTTGATTTTTCTATGAGACCGAAGAAAACATACTTAGTCAAGGCTAACTCGGACTTGGCAATGATCATCCACAAACTTCCCAATGTACAAACTCGACAATATATACCAAACTTCACAATTAGTTGCACATGACATTTGCATGGACTCGCAGGTCTTATCATATATATAGGTGCGGCCCTTCCATGGTGCGAACTTGTCTTGGTGTTTCTCTCTCTAGAGTACACAAAATGCCAGAAAATTACTTCTCGTGAATGCTTCACTCACTTCACCTTATCGCACCATGGTCTTTCACGTAGTTTCTATAAAACATGAATGCCTTCACTTCATAACCGAATGCCATCCCCATTATCTTCCAAACTTATCGAGTTCTTCCTTTTGAACTTTAAATTCCCCAATGTCCATGAGCGATTCCTCGCAATTGTTGTGGTAACTATGCTCATTAGAGCACCAACGTCTGCATGTAAAATTAAAAAATGTACATATCAGTTATCATGTTGTTACTTACCATGCAAAAAATAACATGCACCCGACTCATATTATCAGCGTCTTCACCATACTCACAGATATGGCTGTCCTCAGGTGGCGCACTTTGATGGGACAACTGAGCTCGATTACTGATATTATATTCATCACCTAGATATTCAAGTTCATAGTCAATCGAATTTGAGTTGGAGTACCCCATCACTCTAAACACTACAGAACATCATCAAGAACGAATTTCAGTTCAACCGCCAACCTAGAGATATCATTCAAATGAACATGTTTAGAAGATAAATATATTTATTAATCTTCCTATTCACAACTTTTATGATTTTTTAGATATTTCAATGTGAAGTATACACGGATCAAAATGATTAATCTATACACCAAAACACGTCGAAATATATGTGTTTCCGATAGAAAGGTAAAACATCTTTATAATTGTGAACGGAGGGAGTAGATAAAACACTACGTGATTGTCCTCGAGCGGATTTATAGGTACACTTAGAATTGACTTTATTTTTTTGAGATTTGACTTTGACCTGTAAAAAAGAGATTTGATTTTGACAATGCCATGATGAAGCATGTTCTTTTCTATATTGAAAGTTGTAAACTGGTGCATAGTATGCGGGTCGAATGGGTTAGGTTCGTGTTGGACCTAATCAGTTGCGAGTCGGCCCCTTACCCTAGTGATATCAAATCCAGGTTCGGTCCAACGGGTAACTGGCCGGACCGGACCCAACGCATCATGCATACGCACACGAGTTGTATGCATTTGCATGTTTATTCATACTAGCTTGAGTTTTTTGTGACTAATTGTGTATGCAACATTATTAAAAAAAGGGTACTAGTTCACTCGATAATGTGGCACTGGCAGAGAATCCTGTGACGAGGCTACGATCAGCAGTTCAGCACCAAGATGCCAGTCAAGATACTCCGTAGACGGTACGGACCCGGGTGTGCCCACGTGTCGCAAGTCGTAACGCCAGTTACGGCGGCGGCTGCGTCCCTGTTGGGAACCGGGAACGGATCGGGACTCCGTACGGACGGCGGCGACGCTACCCTTTCCCGTCCCACATTATCCTTGTTCGATTCGATTCAGTACCGGTGGCTCGTCGGTTCCGCCGATTGCTATATACTGGGATCCCCGGTCACCCCTCCCCGTGTTCAAGAACGCGCCTTGGACTAAGAAAGCAGCCGGAGAGAAATCGAGGTGAGCGATTCTTGCTGCTTCCCGGGCTCCGATCTGTATCTTGGTTGCCGCACTTCCCGCGGATCGAGCGGAGGGGGAGATTGACGGGCGGGTTTTCGTTTGTGACCCTAGGAAAAACAACACAGATCCGCGTCTTGGCCTGCCTGATCCTTGGGGGAGATCATGGCCGTGATAAAGATGCCGGTGAGCATGCGCCGGAAGGCGAAGGGAGTCCAGGTCCAGGACAGCAATCCAAAGGGGGCCAGTGGCGAGCCACCCGTTAAGAAGAAAAAGGTACCACCAATTCACATTCACCAATTTGCTGCTTGTTTTGTTTGTCCAGAGTTACATTTTTCGGTTACCCTGCTGGTTAGTAGTATCTTGGATCTAGTGCTTCGATCTGCAATGCCGCACAAGAAGATCAGCTGCGGTTGTGCACGCACGCGTTAATTTAGGTTAAAAATTGATTCTTTTGTCGGCGAGGAGCTTATTTAGGTTATTAACTTAGGTCATAAATTTACTGATTCTCTTGTTTTGGAAAAGCTAAGCAAATGCGCTCTCATGTAGCCATTTATTGGTCTGTATGACTATTGGCGATAAAAGGAAATCACAAAATTGATGACCTTATCGTATTGCAAACTTGGGAGAACCAATTTACCATTTGGTCCTAAAACATACTTTTTTTTGGGTTCATTCGAAAATGGCAATCCAACTTCGTGTAATAAAAAAAACACCACTGCAAAAATGAGTTATTCGGAAAATGTCATTGCCATAATGCAAAAATTCAAGTGTTTGAAGTGGTGTTTTTTTGGCACTGGCGAAGTTCCCAGTGATACGTTCCAATGAATAAGGCGTATAACAATATGAAATTAACATATTATGAACACATATTTTATGGTGAATCTATTGATATTAATTTGGTACAGTAAATTTTCACATTTTTATCTTTAAACCATGGTAAAACTTAGATGTTGTTTTATACGCCTTATTCATTGGAACGGAAGGAGTATATGATATATCGCATTAAATCGTTGTTTTTCAGCCATATGCCTAGCTTTCTGCCTTCTTGCTTGTTCAAAATCTATGTTTGGTTCACTGCAATTTATCTACAGGTTGTGGCAATATTATTATTACAACACATTTACCTTTTATTTAATTAGTTCTCAGTTTCTTTTTTCATATCTACATAATTAACCAAGTTCGTTTTCTCCTGGTCTAGTTAATTCAGCTCCACATAGCTAAGATATCTGTTTTTTGTGCAGAGGGATATTTGTGTACTTTGCGACGATGGTGGTGATTTACTCTGGTAGGTGTATTCACAATCAAGTTTCAGTGGCTTCCTCTTCTATAATAAATGTGCATTTCTGGTCGCTAAGTCACTTTCTTTCCTTAAGTTTGCTCTTCCATTGATAATTTTACCAACTCTAAATAGGAATTTATTTTCTCGACATATACACAGCTACTGATTGTGTAATATAGTAGTTAATGTGTATTTTGTTAGCAATAGATTTCATGTTTTGCATTTATCTACTCTGATAGCTGATCTTCACATGATAGTTGTTTCCAGACAGATAGCACATTCAGTATACTCAGAAGTTCTTCTGCCATTGAGTCCCACAAATTATTGCTGATAGGCATCATCTTTGAAATGAAATGTAGGAATCTTCTTCAAGCTTGTCATCAAATGTGTTTTTAGCACAACTTTAAGTTGTCGTGTCCAGTGTTACAGATGCAACATTAGTGCCTCCTAAATTTCCAACAAGTTTCATGAAGTTTGTTAGAATTATCTGTCGCCATGAAGGCATGAACAAACCATATACCTTGCCTTATCTCAGCGTTCCTTCTTACCTTGTTTTTTGTAGCTGTGATGGTGGATGTCGGAGATCCTTTCACCCAACCATAGAGCATGGTGAAGACTCAATGTGCAGAACCCTTGGGCTAACTGAAGAACAGTGGCAAACGCATGTAGCACTAGAGGTATATTTTGATTGAGTTTCTAGTTTGTTTTTATTTCGCGCTTGTTTTATTCATGCATAGGAGTTGACATTTACTTTCATGTTTGTCTATGGTAATTCAGGACGCGGACTTGTATATCTGCAAGAACTGCGAGTACAAGCAGCATCAATGTTTTGCTTGTGGATTGTTGGGGTCTTCGGACTTAAAATCAGGACCTGAGGTATGCATAACAGATACATTTCATAATCTTTCATCGATACTTTCCATCTTGGTTTCTTTCATAAGAGATGAAGAAATGAAATAATCAAAGTTAGAAGAAATTGGATGTATCTTGATATGTCTTTTTTCTATTGTAGCATTTTCTAGTAAAACATTTAAGAATCTAGCACAATACCCGTGCATTGCTGCCGATAAAGCAAAATACAGAATGTTCAAGAACTTCCTGACATTCATGCCAAATCAAAATATACATATCCCATCTCACCTCAAGCGTTGCCTCAAATCTAATGAAAGCTGGATGGACCGCCACCACAAATTGACATCTCTATGCTAGGTGTAATGTTTGTGGGCTCGCATCTAAAAATACTTAATTCTCTGCCATCTTGTTCATGGCTTTTCAGGTGTTCCAGTGTACGCAACCAAGGTGTGGGCACTTTTACCACCCTAACTGTGTTGCTAAACTACTCTACCCTGATAGCGAAGATGGGGCCGTGGCCTTTGAGCAACGTGTTGCTGGTGGACGGGAATTTTATTGTCCTCTGCATCAATGTAAACGGTGTAAGGAAGCAGAGAACAAGCATGATAAGGAGATGCAATTGGCAGTATGTAGGCGCTGCCCAACTGCATACCACCGCAAGTGCTTGCCAAGGTTTGCCTTTGCAATGGAGAATGGATTGGTTATGCTTCATTGGTGTAAGCAAAGATTCTCACAGTTACTTGTTTTGCAGTAATATCTCCTTTGAAGAGATTGAAGAAATGGATATTCCGCAAAGGGCGTGGGAGAAAGTTCTACCCAACAAAATTTGATCTATTGCATGTGTGTTAACTCTCCTGTTTTCATCAATTACACATACTTGCTCGTTGTCTCTGTTTCCTATCCTGACCTGATGAATTCTTAATATGTTTGCAGGAAGCATAGGATTCAACGAGACCTGCAAACTCCCAAGAGGGACCATATTGTCTTTCCAGATGCAAGGAATGCTAGTGCAGCAAAACGGGCTAGAGGTGCACCTCAGCAGCATGATGTGCTCGAAGAAGACGAGCTACTCGACTGCCCCTCGTCCTCCGAACCCTCCCAGTCTCCACGGCCGGCAGAAACTGGCCACGACCGGGTGATGCCCATCGATTCATTTGCACCAAAGCACTTGTTCCCGCGTCCTCAACCAGGATCCTGCGGTTGGCTTGACGAGTGACCAACATCTGAGCTTGAGTTCCAGTGAAATAGTGTTTGGTTGTTTACGTCAACAGAACATGTATATCCAGTGCCATGCTCGTTTCTGTTGTTTCGGAACCATGAAAAGCAGGTCAATTTGTAGTTTGTTTTGTGGCGTAAGCATTGCCTTGCGAGTGGAACCCCCTGTTTGGGAGAAGTCCGCTAATCACGTTATCAGTCCTTACAAGACCGCTTATCACCCAAAACTCAGATAATCTTTTGGTCAAATCTGCTTACTTAACAAGAGGTGAAAAAAAAAGTGAGCTTATGCTGATAACTGCTAGTAAAAAGTCAGAGGGGTCAAGAGTTCAAGGCTGCCTTGAGCTCTTGATGGCCGTGGAATCTGTTCCACTCCATCAATAGTCCTCGATCTTGAATTCGCACTGGTTTGTTTAATCGAAACATGTCTAGAATCTTACTCCTGTACTAGTCGACTTGGAATCCCGATGAGCAAATCTTAATGAGCAGCTCAAGTCAATTTGCAGGGCAGGGTTTATACAATGCATGGGAACGCCAAGCTGGGATTTAACAACACTAGAGGTGCATCATAAACAAGAACAGTACTACTTGGTTTCTTGGAGATAGCTCGACTTAATTTGATCTGTTCTTTGGAGCGAACAAATTAAGCTATCCTGGTTTTTCTCGAGGCTACGTTTCGTGTAGTCGAAGCAGACGATTAGCGCAGCGCCCTAAGTAATGAAGTGTTCCTGAAGGAAGATAAATTAGCTGTACGTTGCTGTTTCAGGCAGTTCTAATTACGTCTTGAGTATCAAAATGACACACACCGCAAGCTCGTCATGGTCAAAAGACAACTTAACAGCAAAAATTAAGTAGGATTCGCAAACACACTTAATAATTACTATTAGTTGATTACCACTTGTTTGATAGTACTACTTGGTTCACCAATCCCTACTAAACCCCTCAGCTAGATGCGTGCTCTCGCCTGCTCATCTAGCTGCTGCGAAGCAAGCTAGGCAGACATGGAAGCTCACTACCCCAAGTACGTCCTCTACGGCGTCCTCATCCTCGGCTCATGGCTCATCTCCTGCCTTCTCCACTTCCAGTTCATCCAGCTCTCCCTCTTCGCATCTCGCCCTCAAGACTCCGCTCCGTCCCTCATCGTCCTGCCGCTATCGGCTCCCATCGCGCTCGAGGCGAGCTTCCACCTTCCAGCTCCCTCTGCCATCGCCGACAAGGATGGCGCTCTGCGCCGGCTTTCATCGGCGAGGTCGTGTGAAGGGAGGTCCGTGTACATTCTGGACCTGCCGTCGCGGTTCGACGTTCTGAGGGACTGCGTCGAGGGCTCCCCTGCGTTTCAGGATGAGTACCATATGTGCTCCCTGATGGCCAATGCCGGCATGGGCCGCGTGTTCCCTCCCGCCACCGGCAACGGCAGCGACGGCGACACCGGCGTCATCCCCAACACCGGATGGTAAGCTCCTAGATCGTACAAGTATTCGCATTTACGGGTACCATGTGGTGCTCACGACCAAGCTGCGGGCAGGTACAACACGGACCAGTACTCCCTGGAGGTGATCGTGCACAACCGGATGCGGCGGTACGAGTGCCTCACCGACGACCTGGCTGAAGCCACCGCCGTGTACGTGCCCTACTACCCGGCGCTGGAGGTCGAGCAGCACCGCTGCGGCTTCAACGCCTCGGTGCGCAACGGTCCCTCCTCCGAGTTCATCCGGTGGCTGTCGTCGCGCCCGCAGTGGGCGGCCTTCGGAGGCCGCGACCACTTCATGGTCGCCGCCAAGACCACCTGGATGTTCCGGCACAACGAGGTCGACGGCGACGGCAACGACAGGGTGTGCGGCAACAACTTCCTCGAGCGCCCGGAGACCCGCAACATGACGGTGCTCACCTACGAGTCTAACCTCTGGGCGCGCCGGGACTTCGCCGTGCCGTACCCGAGCTACTTCCACCCAACGTCGTCCCACGCGGTGGCCGCTTGGCAGGCGCGCGCCCGCGCCGCCCACAGGCCGCGCCTCTTTGCCTTCGCCGGCGCGCTGCGCGCCGAGAAGGAGCTGGCCATCCGTGACCGCATCATCGACTCGTGCGCCTCGTCGAGCCGGTGCGGGCTCGTCGACTGCAGCCACGGCCTCCAGGGCTTTCTCAACTGCCACTCGCCGCGGAGGCTTGTCTCCGTCTTCGCCTCGTCCCGCTTCTGCCTGCAGCCGCCCGGAGACTCCTTCATGCGCCGCTCCTCGGTGGACTCCATCATGGCCGGATGCATCCCTGTCTTCTTCCGCGAGGAGTCCACCTTCAAGAAGCAGTACCGCTGGCATCACCCGGACCCAGACGGCAGCGACCGCCCCTACTGGGTGTTCATCGACCTCGACGAGGTCCTCGATGGGAAAGTGGACATCGAGGAGGTGCTCGCCAGGTATACCGACCAGGAGGTGGCCACCATGAGGGAGGAGGTCATCAAGATGATCCCCAGGTTTCTGTACAAGGACCCCAGGGTGAATTTCCAGGGGAACATGAGGGACGCGTTCGACATTGCCTTTGACGAGGTGATGGCGAGGATGAGGAGGATCAAGAAACGGGAGGATTTGGGATGGCCTGTTGACGATGATAGAGTGGAACCCAAAGACTCGTGACATGTACACACTAGCTAGTAGAAAACATTTACTAGGTTCAATTTTTGTTTCCATGTTTGTACTAACTAGTTTTGTTGTTGGGATATAAAGTTAAACTAAAAGTAGTTATCTGCATTTTATCGATGGCTGGTCATCTCACATAGAGAGATCACGATGCAATACTCAACGTCATGCCAAGGAGGGCGGAATCCGACGAACCCAAGTTCATGGATGACGGAGAAGAGCGGAAAATCTCCGATTTGCCGCCTTTTGCGGCGCGGGAGGCTCGCGCCGCATACCCCGCGCCGCATTGGGTCGGCCCATTTCACGTCTTTTTTCTCGTTTCCTTTCTGTTCTTTTTCTTTTTTCTGTTTACTTTTACTTTTACTTTTTCTGTTTTCTTTTAAAATGATTTTCTTAAATGTCAAATTTGATATTTGTTCAAACTTGAAAATTGTTCAAACTCAAAAATTGTTCAAATTTGAAAATTTGTTCACATTCAAAAATTGTTCAGATTCGAAAATTTGTTCAACATTCAAAAATTGTGTAGATTCAAAAATTTGTTTAGATTCGAAAATTGTTAAGATTTGAAAATTTGTTCAGATTCGAATTTTTTCAATTTTTTTAAAAAAATCAGATTCGAAATTGTTTAGATTCGATTTTTTTTCATATTTTTAAATTATTCAGATTAAAAAATTGTTCAGATTCAAAAATTATTCAGATAAAAAATTATTCAGATTCAAAAATTGTTCAAATTTTAAAAATTGTTCAGATTTAAAAAATATTCGGATTAAAAAACCCTCATATTTTAATAACATAAAAGAAAAACGAGAAAATGTAAATACCTGATGGCTGCGGTCCAACTGACCCGCTGGCAGGGCGCGTCTGTGCGGCGCGTAAGTTGGGCGCCGCTAAACACGGCAAATAGCATCTCCCGAGAAGAGCTACCTCTCCAATTTTAACCACACAAGATGGATGAGCCAAGATGGTTCGGCCCAAAAGGAAAGAAAATGGGAAACGAAAAAATAACAGAGATGTCCTAGCCCATTAGGTTCAGGTCGAAAGTGGGTGAGAGAGAGAGTGGGCCAATGATTTCCCCAACCTTTTTTAATAGTTATAAAATAGTTGCCAAGTCGGTGGCAAAGGGAGCGGTGGGTGCGGTGTGCCGATCAAGGGAAGGCAACTTCTTGGGTGCATCGGCGACATTTTACGATGGGATCACCCATCCAGGATGCTTGGAAGCCTTGGCATGCCGGGAAGCGCTGGATGTGGCAGCTGATCTACTCCTTGGTCCGATTCATGTTGCTTCAGACTGTTTGGAGGTGGTAAAGGGTTTGCAAGGTGATCATTTGGGTCTCTTCGGGAGTATTCTGTCAGAGGTTAAGGACAGGAGCGATCAACGCGGGAATACCTCTTTCGGCCATGAGAGGAGGGAGTCCAATGGAGAAGCTCACAATTTGGCGAGGTTTGCCTCATCCTTGCCGGTGGGGAGACATGTGTGGTTTTTAGAACCACCAGCTGGTCTGAATATGCTTGTTACCCTTACTCCTTCTGACTAAGGGATTGTAATCCGAATTCAAAAAAAAAAAAAGTTATAAAATAGTAGGAAAGCGGTTATAAAATTATAAAATCTTTTCCAAAAAAATCCCAGGAAATTCTAATAAATCAAAAAACTATATTGGATTATGAAACGTAGTTTTTCCACAAAAATTGTAACCTTGATTAAGATCAAATTAATAGGTAAAAACTTTACTACCCTTTTAAACTGCATACCCGTTAGTTGATAGTCATATGTGTTCATCCGCAATGGTGACCATCACTGTTCGGCCACGTCGGACGACCCTCTGTTGTTGATATTATCTGTGGCACCGATATGCCGCCACAGAGAGTGACGGAGAAAAGCTTGTATCAGACTTACCATTATTGAGCAATAAAGGTTACTTTTCACTGAAAAAAAGTAACAAAAGTGCGTCAATCCGAAAGAAAAAAGAAAAGAAAGTGCATAGCTCGAACTAAACTTGTGTGTACAGCCATTTGAGTTAATTCACACAATATATTGGTGCATGCTAATTGCTAAAGTAATTGACGCATCTCTCGGCTCTAAATTATCAGCGAGATAGAAACTTGCGTGGCCAATAACCTTTCAAGTTAGTGAATATTATTGGACATAGAGTTTCACGTGCACACGTCCTGCATCCTTGTTCATTTGGTAGCAACCAAATTGGATGAGACAGTGGACACTAGGCATCTATCTCCGGTTCTCCATAGATACGCCCAAAACTCTTGGACAAACAAGCAAATGTTACATACATGTAGAACAGCCACCGAGATTTGGACTGGGTATCTAATTGTACAAGGACGACGACGACGACGTACTTGCATCCACACGATTTTTTTTTTTGAAAGCGCAACGGGGGGCGATCGCCCACCTGAACATTTTTTCATTTAAATCAATAAGCAGTACAGGGAGAGGCCCACACAGGGGGGTTATGCACACACACCACCGAAGCAGTACATGGGGAGGGGGGAGGAGTTCCCTAACGTAGGACGGTATCACACCACGTACGCAGATCATCGAGGGGCAAGCGGCGGGGAGCACGACACGTCTAGAGCTGAAGATGGTCGGCGACCATGGCGAGAATCCGCGCGGTGGAGAGGAGCTCGCCCTCAAAGACCTTGCGGTTGCGCGCTTTCCAGATCGACCAAAGAACCGCGAGAGACACGGTGTTGACGACGGTAGCGTGCATCGGTGGAAGGCCGGCAGAGAGGTCACCAAAGAGGCGTACAACGTCATCTCCAACGGGGCGGAACGAAGGCGACAAGCGAGCCCACAACGGCACAAGACGGGGGCACCCGTAAAACAGGTGCGGCAGGTCTTCATGGCAGCCTGGACAGAACGGGCAGTGGGGGTTGGGTGCAATCCCGAGGCGGAAGAGGTGCGCACGAGTCCGCGTTTTCCGATGGCGTAGGATCCAGAAGAAGATGCGAACTTTTGGGGGAGCAAAACAGTCCCAGTTGGCTTCCTGCAGAGGGACAACACAACCAGAGCTGTGGAGGGCGCGATAGACCTCGCTCGTCCGGAAAGAGGAGGACCCTCCCACAGAAACAGAGCGCGCGTCGTGCGAGCCTGACAGCGTGAGTCGGCGAAGCGAGGCTCTTAGGAAGGTCATCTCCGCCGCGGCCTGCTCGGAGACGCGGGGCTCGCCCTCCCGCAGGGCCACCTCGATCGTGGCATCAGGGTCGCAACAATGCGAGTAGGCAGCAGGAAGGGCAAAGGCGAGGGCCCCCAGCGCCGTCCAGGAGTCGTGCCACAGGGAGGTCGTCGCGCCGTCCCCCGGAACCACCGTGGTGATGGAGCGGTACAGGGGAATGAGCGACTGGAAGTGGCGCCAAGAAGGGGTCGCAGGAGCAGGGTCCGGACCAAAGTACGAGCGCCGCACCCACCTCGTCCAGGGAGTGTCTCGCCCCGAGAATAGGGAGTGGACCATCTTCAGAAGCAGGCACTTAATTGGGCAGAGGTACCACACGAATAATTTATTGGGCAGAGGTACCAATCAGCTACAAATATTTCATTTGTGCAAATTAAGGCCCCCTACGTGCAGCTAATGGTAGCAAAATTAAGAAATTAATTCTCACACGGGACATGGGGTTTTGCGTGCACCCAGAGCTTGGACTTCCTTCTCACCGTAATACCGAAGGTCTCCGTCATGTCCAGAACTTCAGGCGTGACGCCACAGGGCAGCTCCCAGTCGAAGTGGAAGAGGAGGCTAGCAAGCGCCAGCTCCATGTTGGCCATCCCCAGCGACATGCCGGGGCACATCCTCCGGCCAGCTCCGAACGGGAGGAACTCGAAGTCGGCGCCCTTGAAGTCGACGGTGCTCTTCTCGAACCTCTCCGGCCTGAACGCCTCGGCGTCGCCCCAGTACCTGTCGTCCCTCCCCATCGCCCACACGTTGACGAACACCTTGGTGCCCTTGGGCACGTCGTAGCCCATCACCCGGCACGTCTCCCGGCACTCCCGTGGGAGCAGCAGCGCCCCCGGCGGGTGCAGCCTCAGGGTCTCCTTGATCACCAGGTGCAAATAACCTAGCTTCACCTTGACGAGGTCGTCCTCGGCCAGCTTGTCTTGTCCCTTGAATGCCTCTCTCAACTCCGATTGCGCGTTGTGGAGAACTCTTGGATTCTTCATTAGCTCCGACATGGCCCAATCCACCGTCGTCGACGACGTCTCGCTCCCAGCAGAAAATATGTCCTGCAGTTATAAGTTACCATTCGACGTTATATATATATATATACAATTAAGGCACACACACATATCAGTGCTGTCAAAAGAAAAATGTATAGAAATCACCGATCTGATCTGTGTCGATGATTCAAAGTATTTTCAAAGCCGTAACGGAAAGGATGGGTTTAGAGGAATAATATCTTACGAAAATGACGGTGCTGATGATCTCGTTGGTCAGTTCAAACTGCAGCCCGCCGTCCTTCTGCAGCCTGAGGAGGACGCCAAGCAGGTCCTCGTCCCTCTCGGGCGCCGGCGCGCCGTCGCGTTCCCGTATGATGCTCTGCACGATGCGGTAGATGTTCCTCTGGCACCTGACCATGTCCCGCGCGGCGACGCTGATCCGGCGCACGAACCGCGACGACGGGTACAGGTCGGCGAGGTCGATGCCGCCGGTGAGCCGCACGGCCTCGTCGAGCTCGTGCAGGATCTCGTCGCGGTGGGCGCACCTCCCGCCGATGGCCGCGCGCACGACGGAGTCGTTGGTCATGCGGCACATCTTCTCGCTGAGGTTGATGGCGCGGCCGTGGCGGCACTCGTCTGACACGGCGCGCAGGAGGCGCGCGACCTCGTCCTCCCGGGCGGGGCGGAAGGAGAGCACGCGGCTCGGGCTGAAGAGCTCGTGCACCTACACCTGCGGAGCTCGCGCCAGCGGTCGTTGTAGGGGGAGAAGAGGACGCCCTTCCCGCCGCAGCTGATGATGTCGAGCGTGGCGCTGAGGTGGCGGCTGGCGAAGGTGGCGTCGTGGGTCTTCATCACCTCCCTGGCGGCCTCGGCGGAGGACACCACGAGCGTGGGCACGGCGCCGAGGCGGAGGAGCATGAGCGGGCCGTGGGTGCGGGAGAGCTCGCGCATGGCCTGGTGGGGCAGGTCGCCGAAGCGCGACAGCAGGAGGTGGTGCAGGCTGCCGACGAGCGGCAGTTGCCACGGGCGGGCGGCAGCCGGAGCCCGCGGGTCGGTGATGTGTAGCGGCCGATGATCAGCTTGAGGACGGCGAAGAAGAGGAGAAGAAGCAGTGAGAGCGTGGTGAAATCCATTTTGCTCGAGTGAGCTGCAGCTGCTACCCTGGAGCCCGGAGATGATGAAGGCAAGACCCCAGCTAAGATTGATGTAAGCGAATTGGTCGATAGTGCACGTGGGAATCAAATTGCTACAAGGACATACAGTACAGTATATACAGAAACAATGCCTGGTAGGGTCGGCGGCAAGCCATGATTGATTGGGGTCATTGTTTGTTTCCCCTAGGATGTGGATGTGAACAAGCAACTAAAACCGCTTAGAGCATCTCCAACAGACGCGCGTCGCGCCCGCGCTGTATAAAAAAATATGCAGCGCCAAAAAGTCGTTTTGGCGCGCCGCTCATGTGTTTCGCTATAGCAGACGCGCCAAAATGGCGCGCCAAAACTTGGCGCTTCAGCAGACGCGCTAAAATAGAGCGCGCCAAACCAACTACGCGCTGGAAGTTGGATCGAAAAATTAGACGGAAATAGAAAATAATTCAGATTCGACGAACACGCGCTACAATGCACACACCCGGATTACCTAAACGCGCATATAGGCGCGCACGCACACACTACGCGCCGGCGGAAGCGCCGGCGATCTAGATGTCCCAGTCCCCGCCGGCGATCTAGATGTCCCAGTCGGAGTCGTCGGAGAAGTCGGCGTCCGAGCTCGTCGTGTCGGAGACCTCATCCTCAAGCGCCCGCCACATCTCGTGGCCGGCGGGCCACCAGGCGCGGCCGCGCGCCAGTTCCCCCTCCGCCTGCGCCTTCATCAGGCCCTCTCCTCCCGCTCGTAGTGGAGCTCCAGGCGCTGCTCTCCCCGCTCCGCCGCCATGGTGTTCCAGTGCTCCAGCTCCGCATCTCTCTCCGCCGGGTGCGCCTGGTACCACGCCTGCACGGCGAGCGCGTCGTGCTCCTCGACGAGATCCAGCACGGCGCGGAGGTGGAGCGCGCGGCGGTCCTCTGTCGGTGACAATGGCGGGCGCAGCGCCAGGTTTGCCGCCTCCTGCGCCGAGCGGCAGTCTCGGAAGTTCATCGTCTGCGGCGTGCGGCCGAGCCGCCACGCCGCCGCGTCGTACGCGCGGCGGCCGCGTAGGCGGACTGGAAGGTCCCGAGCGGACGCGCATGTCCCCGCAGCGGATCTCCGCGATGTACCCGTTTTGGGCGGCGGACGCCGAGGTAGCCGAGGTAGCCGGTGCGGCGGCGCGGCGGCATCGTGTCGGCGTGGGCGGCGTGGGGAAGGCGAGAGGGAGGGGAGACGGACTGTTCACAGCGGTGGCGCGAGTGGGAAGGCGAATGGAAAGCGGTTGGGCTGCGGCGTGGATGACCGCGCGCTGGACGCCGGGTGTCGGGGGAGTATCCCCGGGTAGGGTCAAGGCTTGGCATAAGGTGGTGTTCCAAGTTGTGCCGAGGTACGGAAAGGGCCGACCTGTTTGGGCCTGGGAAGGTCCGAGCTTCATCTTGACCTGGAGAATACAGGCCGACCTATTTTGGCCCAGAGGGGTCCGAGGTATACTGTTGGCCAGGGCCGAGGTTCACAGTCCGACCTAACTACCTCAGTGCGGTGGTTTGTGTTGTGGGTGCAGGAGAAGCTGTGGGAAGGAAGTAAGATCCGAGCTAGTAAAAGATATTAAGCGCAAGACCCAGGTACGGACCCGTCATCCGTGCCGAGCTAACCGAGGTGTGGGCTGTAGGTCGGGCCGGAGTCAATGCTCCTGTCACTTCCAGCCGGGTACTAGAGCGCCTGACACGGGAGCGTCTGTCAAGGAGCATGGCAGAGGCGTGCTCCGGGTTCGGCGGGCCTGCACGTCTCCGACCGCTGACCACGCGAGGTCTGGGTAAAGGCTACGAGGTAGCTCTGCCAGGCCACGTCCTGTCTCGGTCAGAGGGGACATGCTAGCTCTGCCGTTAGGCTACAGGAGATGGGCAAGCCACGTCTTGTCCCCGACCGAGGTACGGTGGTACGGTGGTGACCGTTGCAGAGGCATGGCAACAGTGTTCTGCGAGGGGCACAATGGTAACCCGGCTGGCCTATATAGTGGGCTTCACCCCCTCCTGCTAGAGGAGACGGAGAGACGGATCCAGGATCGAAGATCAAGAGAGAGAGAAGAGAGGAAGCTCGGAACACCTCGGAGAGACCTCGGTTCAGGCTCGGAGTGCCTTTTCCTCTCTTTGTAGCATCATCTTCCACCTCAGTTCTCACCATTGTAATCATACAGCTCGAGGAGCAGCTTGTACTTGTCACTTTGAGCTATACACTGACTAGGATAGTGCTGCAGTAGGGGTGTTACCTCCGCAAGAGGGCCCCGAAGCAGGGTACATCGTGGTGTGTTTTGTGTTCTTGCTTTCTTGGTTCTTTGTTCGTGTTCTTGCGTGTTCTTGCGTGTGCACTTCTTGAGTGCATAAACCCTCCCCGGATTCCCCCAACGACCATTCGGCCCCATCTTAGCCATACCTATGGCATCTGCCGTGATCCCACCACGACAGTTGGCGCCCACCGTGGGGCAGATTGAGGCGTTGGAGGGAGTTTTCATCCGGACGGGCTCAGGCGAGCGTGTTCTTTCCGGGCTTGTCGCCAAGATCGGAGAGTTCACCTTCATCAGCGACAACGCGGGGTGTTTCGCCGGCAAGCCCTTCCCCGAGCACGGCTTCACCATGATGCTCGGCAGCTTCGTCACGTACGTTGCTGTCGAGGTTGTTCGCGGGTACCCGGAGCAGGTGCTCGTGGACGACGAAACTCCTCTCCTCGCGGCTTTAGGTCGGCGCATCACTCGCCCCGAGAGCTGCGTAGAGGTGATGGTGACAGGTCCGGTTGACGCCGCTGGCAAAGTAGATGCCAGCCAGTCCAAGGCAGCCGAGGTTGCTAAGGTGAGATCTGCAAAGCCCAGGCTAGAGAAGGACTTGCCTGGCACCCCAGAGCTGCGGGGCCGAGGTGCGACCCTGGTAGAGATAGTGGATACACTGGCAGACCCAGTAAATCCAGGAGTGGACATAGTAGTGACTGTGGCCGACCTAGAGGCAAAGCGTGTCCTGTTGCAGAAGGAGGCTGTAGCAATGATAACAGCTAGAGATGAGTTCAATAGAGATCTGCGCGAGTACAATGCAGCGAATGGCTTCACCCCGGTAGCGGTTGATACACATAGGGGAGCCGAGGTGCGGCAGAGAGGCAAGGGGCTCAACGATGAGCTAAACAGGGAGGCTCGACCTACCACCTCGGCTAGGAGTGGGAGTCGCGTGTCAACTGGAAGGCCGGTGTATAGTTCCCCTGCTAAGAACCTCAGAGCTGCCGAGGCAGGCAGGGCCGAGCTATCCGGATTATCTGGAGATGCATGGCGTGCGCAGCAGAAGCGAGTCAATGAGTTAGTATATGTGGCTAACCAGCAGAATGAGGCTCTCCGCAGAGCAAATGCCGGGGCTGGTGATTCAGAGATGGTTTATTCAGCTAGGCCAGTCAGTCAGGTGTCCAAGGGGCAAGCCTCGTCTCCACTCGTCGGAGGAGCCGATCGAGCCCGGAGTGTCACCTCGGGTCAGAACCAGCAGCTGCAGATGTATGATCCAGTCCTAGCAGCAAAGCAGAAGGCGGGCCAGGGCAATGCTAGCCGAGCTAAGGGAAACCCCGGCCCAGGCAATGCGAGCCGGGCTAAGGGTAACTCCGGTCAGGGAAATCAGAACGGCGGTCAAGCGGCATCGGCTGGCCGAGGTAAACCACCTCCGCCCCCGAGGTATCAGCAACAACCTCGGCAGCAGGGGCAGTATCAGCGAGAGCCGGAGTATGTTCAGCAACCTCAGAACGTCGGTCAAGGCGATGACCGATATGATGATGGAGACTCGGCCATGGCACGAGCTGGATACCACAGAGTGGATGGGGCGTTGGGACCTCGGATAGGAGGTCGGATGTTAGCTCCAGGCGATGTCCGTAACAAGCTGGATAGACTCTACTTGTCTGAGCAACTGGAGGAGGAAGGCCCTCCTGGTCCGGCGTGTTTTGGACCTCGGATCATGAAGGAGCCACCACCACCAGTATCTCAGTTCCAGTTAGGTCGGAACACCAAGCCATACAATGGGAGCACCAAGCCACAAGATTGGCTGACAGATTATGTATCCTCGGTGCACATTGCGGGGGGCAATCGCCGATGGGCGGTCCGGTATCTCCCGCACATGTTGGAAGGTCCAGCTCGGATCTGGCTGAATAATTTGCCGGAGTATAGTATCAACTCCTGGATAGACTTGGAGCTGGCGTTTAACAGCAACTTTGCTAGTACATACAAGAGGCCAAACCGACCTCAGCTCCTGGCGGCATGTAAGCAAGATGATCATGAAACTGACCGAGAATTCTTAACTCGGTGGAGCAATGTTCGGAATTCCTGTGAAGGAGTGGTAGAGGCCCAGGCCATTTCCTGGTTTGCAGATGGCTGTCGACATGGCAGCATGCTGTGGCAGAGGCTCCAGAGAGATATGCCGAGATCCCTAGCAGAAACATCCGGGTTGCAGATTCTTATGCCCTGGGTGATCCGATGCAGCCAGCAGCAGAGGCAGGAGCACGTAACAGAAGGAGGGAGCCAATAAACAACCGGCTCGGACCAAGGTGTAATGACCGTCAGGAGTTCGGACAGAAGAGGAGGGAGCCGGACTATCCATACCCTCCAACCAAGTTGCAGCGGTGAACCCGGATCAGCCCGGAGCTGGAGGTGTCCAGAGGCCAAAAATCAATGGTCCGGCATTTAGTCCGAACCAGGAGCCACCCATGACCTATGAATCAATGATAGATGGTCCGTGCTGTTACCATACGACTGACCCGCGCAAGCCAGCCAACCATTCAACCCGGCAGTGCAGCTGGAACCGCAGAATCAGAGAAGAGGGGGCAAGGGCCGGAGGAATCAGAACAGGACCACCACCTCAGAGATTTCAGCCGAGGTCCCACCCTAATCTGTCCGGAGCAAATGTTACCCCGGTAACCACTGCACCTCTTCCGAGGCCTGCAGCAGCAAGACCCGTGAATGTGGTGAATGTCCGAGGTAATAACAACAACAATGGTGCCGGACCAAGTCAGCAGTATGAATACCCCGGAAATGACTATAGAGAGGTTCATGCGAGCTATGTGGTCTTTGTGACCGAGCCAACTGACAAGAAGAGCGTGCAGAGGCGTGCCATGGAGGTGAATGCAGTAATGCCGGTGGTGCCGACCTATATGAACTGGTCTGAGCAGGAGATCACTTGGAGCAGAAAGGACACACCTCGGATCATGCCGAGCCTGGAAAGTATGCCCTGGTGGTAGATCCAACGTTGTGTGGGCCTACCAACAATGTGAGGTTCACCCGAGTTCTGGTGGACAATGGCAGTGCCATCAACATCATGTACCGAGACACAATGGTGAAATTGGGCATCTCGCCTAATCAGTTGATGCCAAGCAGTTGTACTTTTCATGGGATTGTGCCCGGCGTTTCCTGTGCACCCATGGGCAAGATATGGGTGGATGTAGCATTTGGAACCAAGGAAAATTGCCGAGTTGAGAGTATCGAGTTCGAGGTGGTGGACTTGGAGAGTGCATACCATGCACTGCTTGGAAGGCCGGCTTTGGCCAAGTTCATGATTTCCACCCATGTTGCATACCTGAAGATGAAAATGCCAGGGCCTAATGGATCATATCCATCTCGGGTGACTACAAGCGAGCAATTCAGTGTGCCTCGGCGGGATCTAGCCGAGTCTTTGGTGATCGCAGCCGAGAAGAAGAAGCTGCATCAAGTGGTGGCAATGGCGCAGTCAACACAGCTCGGCCTGTCCGGACTGATGAGCCCGGACTCAACTGCGGCGTTCGAGGTACCCAAGGAGACCAAGAAGATCCCCATTGACCCGGAGCACCCAGAGCATGTGGCCATCATTGGGACCGGGCTAGGCGAGAAATAGGAAGGCGAGCTCTGTCACTTCCTCCGTGAGAATCGGGATATCTTTGCATGGTCGGCTAAGGACCTGCCAGGTGTTCCGAGGGAGTTGGCAGAGCACTCTTTATTTGTTAGGCCAGAGGTGAAACCGGTGAGGCAACCGACCCGTCGTCTCTCAGACGACCGGAGACAAGTGGTGCTGGACGAGCTGGCTAAGTTGCTTGCAGCCGGGTTCATAATGGAGGTACTGCATCCGGACTGGATATCCAATCCGGTCTGGTGGAAAAGAAGAAAGACGAGCCAGCCGTGGTCAAGGTGTGGCGCATGTGCATTGACTTCACTAACCTCAACAAGGCGTGCCCAAAAGATCCATTTCCATTACCTCGGATTGATCAGGTGATCGATTCCACTGCTGGTTGTGAACTGTTATCTTTCATCGATGCGTACTCTGGTTTTCACCAGATACCACTGAACCCAAAGGATCAAATAAAGACCGCTTTTATTACCCCGTATGGGGCGTATTGCTATCGTGTCATGTGTTTTGGTCTGAGAAATGCCGGGGCAACTTATCAGAGGTGTATGCAGAAATGCCTGCACTCTCAGATGGGCAAAAATGTGCAAGTGTATGTCGATGATATGTCATCAAAACTAAGGAAAAATACTCTCCTCGAGGATCTCGAGGAGACATTTGTGAATTTGAGAAAGTATCGGTTGAAGCTTAACCCGGACAAGTGCACCTTTGGTGTCCCGGCTGGAAAGTTGCTCGGATTCCTGGTGTCCAGCCGAGGTATCGAGGTTAACCCGGCCAAAATCCGAGCTATTGAGAGCATGAAGTTACCGAAGTGTTTGAAAGATGTGCAGAAGTTCACAGGGTGCCTAGCCTCGTTGAGCCGATTTGTAGCTCGGCTAGGAGAAAAAGCCTTACCTTTGTACCAGCTCATGAAGAAAAGTACCGGGTTTACATGGACCCCGCAGGCCGACGTGGCGTTTGGCGAGCTGAAAAAGATGTTGTCCACTGCCCCGGTGTTAGCGTCACCATTGCACAATGAGCCGATGTTACTTTACATTGCGGCCACAAACCGAGTTGTAAGTGTGGCAGTGGTGGTGGAGCGCGAAGAAGGTGGCAGGTCGGTGCAGAGACCGGTGTATTACTTGAGCGAGGTGATCTCTACCTCGAAGCAGAACTATCCTCACTACCAGAAGATGACGTATGGTGTTTACCTGGCGGTCAAGAAGTTGAAGCATTATTTCCAGGAGCATCCCATGACGGTGGTGTGCGAAGCTCCAATCTCGGAGATCATCGGGTGCAAAGATGCAACTGGCCGAGTTGCCAAATGGGCGATTGAGGTGTCTCCATATGCACCACATTACGAGAGAAGAGACGCAATTAAATCCCAGGCGTTGCCGGACTTCTTTTGTGATTGGGCCGAGATGCAGTATGAGCCACCCAGGCCGGACTATAATTATTGGAAAATGCATTTTGATGGGTCCAAAACAAAGATCGGGCTGGGGGCTGGAATAGTCCTCACCTCGCCAAAGCAAGATCAGCTGAAGTACGTGCTGCAGATTCATTTCTCAGCATCAAACAATGTGGCGGAGTATGAGGCCTTAATCCATGGCCTCAAGGTGGCAAAGGAGATCGGTATCCGGCGTGTAGAGTGCTTCGGCGATTCCGACCTGGTGGTGCAACAATCTTCTGGAACTTGGGATGCTCTGGATGCCAACATGGCGTTATATCGGTTCCATGTGCAAAAGATATCCGGGTTCTTTGAAGGGTGTGAGTACAGGCATATACCTCGGGCAGAAAATGATGCTGCCGACGTGTTGTCAAAGCTCGGTTCATCAAAAGAGGCAGTACCACCAGGGGTAGCCCTGAATCACTTGAGAACTCCTTCAATCAAACCTTCTCCTGAATCCGAATCTATTTTCATCCCGGCGGAGCAAGAGCCCGGACCTGTTCCAATGGAGGTAGACGTCGGATGCGTTTGGTCGGACCCGGGGACTGCGTGGCAGAGCTCGGGGACTGCACACCAAACCTCGGGGACTGCTCATCCAGACTCGGGGACTGGTCGCAGGATGGTGGAGGAAATAATGGAGGAGATTATGGTGGCCGAGCCAATGGAGGTGGATGAGGAACTTTTTCCTTTGCACCCGGTGCCGGAGTGGGCGGAGCAAATTATGAAGTTCATAACGGAGGGAAGCACGCCAAGTGACACAACCGAGGCTAGGAGGATTCAAAGGAGGGCCAAGGCGTACACCATCATCAACAAGGAGCTCTATAAAAGAAGCGTAACCGAGGTGTTGCAACGGTGTGTTGAGCCAGCTGAAGGCAAGGAGATGCTTTTGGAGATCCACCAAGGAGAGTGTGGTCATCATTGCAGCACAAGAGCTCTGGTGGCCAAGGTGTTTAGGCATGGGTTCTATTGGCCCACTGCTCTTGCTGATGCAGAGGCCATAGTCCGGAGATGTGAAGGATGCCAAAGGTTTGCCAAGCAAACGCATATGCCGGCTTCGGCGCTCAAAACAATTCCTATCACTTGGCCGTTTGCGGTATGGTGTTTGGATATGGTGGGAGAGTTCAAACCAGCCCGAGGTAACATGACACACATATTGGTGATGGTGGACAAATTCACCAAGTGGATCGAGGTGAAACCAATCCGGAAGTTGGATGGTCATTCAGCAGTGACTTTCTTGAAGGAGATTATTCTGCGATATGGCTACCCCCATAGCATTATCTCGGACAACGGCACTAACTTTGCTGTTGGAGAGTTCGCTCGGTTTTGCATGAACAAGGGAATCCGGCTGGACATAGCCTCGGTGGCACACCCGGAGTCTAATGGACAGGTGGAAAGATCAAATGCTCTAGTGTTGGCCGGCATCAAGGCTCGGCTCATTGAACCACTGCTGAAAACGCCGGGGTGTTGGATAGATGAGATACCAGCAGTACTGTGGGGTCTAAGGACCACGCCAAATCGATCGACTGGCTATACGCCATTTTTTATGGTCTATGGGGCAGAAGCTATGCTACCCACTGACATCGAGTATGATGCGCCCAGAGTGGCAATGTACACTGAAGCCGAGGCAAAAGAGGCTCGGGAGGATGCAGTAGATCTGCTTGAGGAAGCGAGAGAATTGGCCTCATCTCGGTCAGCAATTTACCAGCAAGGTCTCCGACGTTATCATAGCCGGAGTATCAACCCTCGTGTGTTTCACGAGGGAGATTTGGTGCTGAGGTTGGTGCAGCGCAAGAAAGGCCGGCACAAGTTGTCACCTCCATGGGAGGGACCGTTCGTTGTGAGCCGAGCTCTGCTCAATGATTCCTACTATCTTATAGATGCGCAGGAACCAAGGGAAGATGGGCTGGACAACCCCGAGTCAGAGGTCAGGCGACCATGGAACGTAGCTCTACTCCGACCTTTCTACTCATGAAAGGCGCAATGTATGTACCTCGGTTAATCCTTAATAAAAATGTCGGCACTCCGAGGTAAAGCTCGGGGACTGCCTCGCTCTTGTGCTTATGTTTTATCTCTGTTTGTCAGTTTTGTTCATATGCCGAACTATTTTGAACCTCGTCTCAAACTTCAAGTAATGTGTGCTATGAAACTAATCTTGTGACTCGACTGGCATCTGCCTAAAAGGTAGTCAAGAGCAAAGAGGAAAAAACGTGGGAGACATGAAAATGAACTCGGGGACTCGGTCCAAAATTATAGTTCGGCATGTGTCGTTTACTAACCCCTGTCTTTACCTTTCGTTTATGTCGGATGACTTTGAAACATACCTCGGAATTTACCAAGTACTGTATGCTATGAACAACAATCTTGTGACTCGACTGGCATCTGCCTAAAAGGTAGTCAAGAGCAAAGAATGCCAAACATAGTAAACACGAAAGTAAACTCGAGCAATCATTCAAAAGGATTCGACGTAAAGCTTAGAAAAGCATGGTTCGGATAAGCATGATAGTAACAGAGGTAGCAAAAGGAACTACTTAAGTTTGATTACATCTGCGTCCCGGCATACCGGGGATTTAATGAAGTTTTTTGGCCAAGCATAAGTTCAGGTCGAGGCATCAGGAATTACGTCGGCAGCAGCCGAGGTAGCCTGGGAGGTGCTGGCAACGTCGGCAGTAACCTCGGCACCAGCTTGTGGAGAAGCCTCGGTTTCTGCTTCGCGGGTGTCACCATCGTCACCTTGCTCGGCTTCGACGTCGGATTCTGTTTCGTATTCATCCTCTTCTGGCTCGTCATCTTCGGCGTCGGAGTAGGTGTCTCCCTCGCTCAAGTTCTTGGTGTTGGCATATCCAGCGAAGAAGGCAGCCATCTTTTCGCGCCGCTGGATGAGAATTGGGTCCGTGGACCAGGGCGAATTTCGGCGAAGAGTGTCCATCTTTTCGAGGTCGAGCTTCTCGCACCAAGTCATGATGAATTTGAGAGCGGCATCAGCTCCAGCGCGAGCCGAGGATGAGCGCCACTCTCGAAGTCTTTGTTCGGCTTCACGAAGCTTGGCGGCGAGCTCAGGCGTAGTATTGGGAGCATCGGCAAGAGGCCACAAGGCTCGGAAAGCAGACACACCTGCATCAAGGAGTTCGGACCCAATGGTTTTCAAGGGATGGATCCGAGCTTTGATGGCCACGATGTGGTCCTCAATGGTCCAGGCGGGGTTCGTCTCGCTACGCCTCTTCCTGTGCTGATCAGTGATATTGCGAGCCGAAACTTGGGTGTAGGTGAAGTGCTCTGCAGAAGATAGCCTGTTAATAATGAAAGAAACAGTTCGGCAAAGAGCCAGTACTGTTGAGGACAAAGCAAGGATAAGGGGGGCAAGAAGCTTACCGTCCATTTCTTTGTTGATGCGTTCCAGCGTCGGGAGGAGCTGGTTAACCGAAGCTTGAAGGGCTTCATAAGCCTCGGTGGCCGAGGTGGCGCGGGCCTCGGCTAACTGGAGCGCATTCTCATGTTCCTTGGCGGCATCCTCCCGAAGTTTCTTCTCTGTTTCAACAACACTGGCCTTTTCCGCCTGCAGCTGCTCTGTTTCCGACGTCCGCAGCTCGGTGATGCGCTTCAGTTCCTTTACCAGACGAGCTACTTCGGCTTTCTCTAGTTGGAGCTTTTCGTCCAAAGAGTTCTTTTCTGCAAGGACGGCCTTGTGCTCGTCGTGGAGTTTCTTGTGGTCAAACAGGGGTGAAGATGTCCGTGCGGACGTTCATAGTATTCTGCAAGGAAGAAAAACATAGCTCGGTTAGAAAGGCTATACCTCGACAAGAGTCTCGGGGACTCGGAGTCAAATCATTGGAAAAATGTTGCCGGGGTATGCCTCGACAGGAGTCTCGGGGACTCGTACCCGAGGTGCATGATAAAGTAAGGTAAAATGGTTTGAGATTCAAGCCAAACAATTTTAACTCCGGCGGAGCGTCAATAGTTTACCTCGAATCTCGGGGACTGGGAATGGTGGATATTAGATGAGATACTGCATGAAAGTAAAGAGAATAGGACTTACGTCGATGTTTTGAGCAGCACGCAGGGCAGCGACTTGTAGGTCGTGACGCTTCGGCCGCAGGCGCTGTTTCCCGCAGGGTGCTCACCTACCGGAGCAGCTAGGGAGGCCGAGGAGACCTCGTCTGCAGAATTCCAGTCTGCGTTGTAGTGTTCCAAGGAGCCGAGGCTCTGGTCACTGTCAGTGCGCAGAGGAGGATATCCCCACGGTCCGCCCTGCTCGATGCCCCTAACCGAGGCCTCCAAGGCTTGAGCAGCCTCGGAGCTTGAAGCAGGCCGGTTATCCAGTATAAGAGATGTCCTCCGAGCATATTCGTCGGCCGGAGGAGCAGTCTCATCAACGGGTGCGGCAAATGGAGGAATTCGGCGTGTCACCGGGGAGGAGACCTCGGTGCATCCTTGAAGGAGAAGAGATAGTCAGGGTGCCAGACCCAGATGTTGGTTTGGGGTGACCTTAGACTTCACCGTCTCTTTCTCTTTCTCCTTGCCTTTCTCCAACGGCAAGGTAGTCTGGCGAACTGTTTTTTGGGGCTGTTGCTTGGGCTGTTGCTTGGGCTGTTGCTTGCTGATGCTTCTGCTGTTGCTGCTGTTGGTTGCGGGCAGTCTGGCTGCGGGGGGAGAGTCGAGGCTCCGGCAAGGCGGTAGCCGGAGTTCTGGCGCGATTGATCCCCGCATCCGTTTGAGGACGCGGAGAAGTCTGCCTCGGGGGGGGCAGATTTCTCCAAGGCCGGGCCAGACCTCGGTGGAGGAGATACGGGGCGAGAGTTCGTCGGGGTGGTCGTGGCTTCAGAGGCACCAACGGGTGCAGTCATGGAGGATACCTCCTGATCCACTTCTATGGGGTCACTGCAACGAAGGGAAGATGGTCAAGTGTTAGTACCGAGGTGATAAGTTTAAGCAACAAACTTTGTTGGCTATAGAAGCAAAGCATTACCCATCCGAAGTAGGAAACTTCTTGCCCCCTCGGGCATGAGGAGGATTTCCGGACTTCTTCAGCCGACGTCTCTTGACCGGAGCCGCAGTGGGTCCGGAGGCTCCAGTGGCGGATTTGGTTCGGCGGCCGAAGTTGCGGCACCAGCGCGTTTCCGGCTGGTTGCTGGAGTAAAGTTCGGAAGGTGAGGAAGGCAGGAGATAGGTACCGCGTTTATTGGTTCCATGACGAGAAATCCCTCCTCGTCATCCGAAATCTCTTGAACTGAAGCTTGTGCTTGAGGCTTACCCGCGGTGGTGACGCGGGCCGAGGCAATGGGCATGTAATCCTCGTTGTCAGGGTCCTCGTTGGATGGTGGGTCCTCGACAGGAAGATCCTTGCCGAAGTGGTCCGCAGGATGGACTCCATCCTCGGCGGTCTGGGGGAGAACAGCTATATGGCAGACATATGAAAAGGAGTTAGGGAAATGGTCAAGATGAACGTCGGTAGCAAGACCTCGGTGGTAAAGGAGTACCGAAGAAAACGTCGGAACAGCGTACCTGTTTTGGTGGCTTGGTCCTGTAGTGGGGTTCCCTTCCCCATGTCCAAGCGTCAGAGATCTTGGACTTGGTGATAGCTCGGACTCGCCGAGCTACCGCGGCGTTGTCCAGTGCAAGTGCGTATGGCGGGTTGGATCATAAAGACCGCTCATGTGGCAGATCTTGTGAGTCCTCGCCTGGAGAGGGGAGACCCTGCGCTTCACAAATGTGCAGGCCAGATCGTCAGCCGTCAGGACTTTCCCGTCGTTCGCAGGGTCCTCCGGGTCCTGCCATTTCGCAACATACCCATGGATGGACTTGATTTCGCTGGTGAGAGGGGGAGTGTAGTCCCAGTTGAGCGGTTCTGTAGGAGGGCTGAGGTTAAACGCCGGCAGATTGAGGAAGTCCTCTTCGCCGGAGTTCTTCACGTAAAACCACGTCCGGAGCCACTTGCGAACGGTGTCCGGAGTAGCGATACGTGGGAAGATGGAGTTTCGGCGAGGAGCTGATGGCTGCTCCGCAGGCGGTTAGTAGCTTGGGCAGATCCTTGTTTTTCGGATCCGGGATCACTTGCCGCTTAAGTTGGAAGTAGCGAGAAAAGAGGTCTACCGTGGCTTTGAGGCCGAGGTATCCCTCAGAGAAGGAAACGATGCAGGAGAGAGTGGTGATGGCGTTGGCGGGGAGGTGATGAACCTGGAGTCGGAACTTGTCGAGGAAGCTCCGGAAGAAATCACTAACGGGCAGTCCGAAGCCGCGCTGGAAGTGCGCGACGAAGACCACCCGTTCCCCTTCCTTGACTTGAGGCTCGAGTTCGCCCTCTGGCAGGCGACATCTACCCCGGCGGGAATCCGCCGAGTCGCCCTGAGCCACTGGATTTCATCCGGAGTTACATCCGAACCTTCCCAGCCGGCTCGTTCTCCGACCTCCAGTTCGAGGTCTGGAACCTCGGTTTGTTCCGAAGTCTCAGGAGGAGACATCTCGGCAGAATCAATCTGCAGAAGATGCACAGAAGTTTAGCAAAGGAAAAGTGAATCTGGAATCTAAGGCTATATCTGGCTAACTCAGGAGGAGTTGGACGGCTATCTATACATAGAGGCATATCTATGCTAGGCGAGCATCTATCCGAGGTATGAAACTCGCTACTACCCAAAAAAGTATGCAAGTAAGATCTACCGGAGGAGGTAAATAGAGTTTTATTCAAGAACATATGAAGAACCACAGCGCAAAGAGGAAGAAACCTAGGGCAATGCCTAGGGTATCAGGAAAGGGAGTACATACCGTGAAAACGAGGTGCTGAAGGGCGGCGCCGGTGACGCGGTCGCAGCGGCGACGAAGGAGCTGCTCGTCGGCGGCGGCGGGAACGTGTTTCTTCTCAACCGGAAGCGGCGGCACTGGTGGCGATGGAGGCGAGAGGGCGAGTGAAGGAGGAAGAAGATGGCGAAGTTACCCGTGGGGCCCTACTTATAGCCGCGCGCGGTAACTGCCCGCATTAACTGCGCCACTACCGCGCGGTTATCGGGAGGCGCGGGATCGTGTGCGAGTGGGCGCACGGTTACGCGGTCTGCGGCCGCACGATCGGCCACATCGTGGGCCGCAGAGTGGCAACCGCCCACCCCGGATTTCCTGCGCTGGTCAGCACAAGAATCGAGGGGTCGTGGGCGGTCAAGTACTTGAGTGCGCAGGTGCGCTGTTCGGTGGGTCCGGCTGACGAGGGCGGGTTGTGGTCAGAATCTGCTTGGCAGAGGTCCGGATTCCGAAGCCCGGGCAGAGATTCTTCGCCACGTACCTCGGAAAATCTTGAGGCAAGTTGGTGCTGAGTCAGATAGCTCGGAGAGTTCAGTTCGCATATCTACCTCGGATTGGATGGTGGTGTATGGGAGGTACCTCGGCATGACTATGTTGGAGGTCGGTTTAGGAGGTGGTGTAAGGCTTGTTTTGAACCTGCTACGGCCCTCCTTCCGAGGTCGTAGGACCGCACCAGCTTCGGGGACTAATGTCGGGGGAGTATCCCCGGGTAGGGTCAAGGCTTGGCATAAGGTGGTGTTCCAAGTTGTGCCGAGGTACGGAAAGGGCCGACCTGTTTGGGCCTGGGAAGGTCCGAGCTTCATCTTGACCTGGAATACAGGCCGACCTATTTTGGCCAGAGGGGTCCGAGGTATACTGTTGGCCTGGGCCGGGTTCACAGTCCGACTTGGCCGACCTGACTACTCAGTGCGGTGGTTTGTGTTGTGGG